>OX596076.1:97902153-98467153 GCA_951394005.1 Protophormia terraenovae
AAATTGTTGTTTCCTACTACTACCAAATACATACATACATACAAACGATATGTGGACACTTAAAACTATTTAAAATTTTAAGCTCGTATTTGTGCTAAGACAAAGCAGGAAAAGGAGCAGCAACAACAGCAATAGCTAGCTATGAATGCATTTAGCAGCAATTCGAGGAATATTTGTAAGCAATTTCTGTATATAGGGAGGAACAAGAAAAAAATCCTAAGAAATTAAAGTAAACACGTCTTATGGCTAAAACATACATTTAATTCTAGATGGTTTAGAACAAATTAGTTAAGAACAAAATATCATGATATTGGAAAATAAAACAAAATAACTCTTGTATTTTTCTGCTTCTCATACTGGTTGATTTTGTATTATTTTCTTGTTTTTTTTTCTAGTTGAAGGTAAAATTATTTTTTCTTTTTTTAATTTACACCTTAAAACCATTACTGCAAAAATATCTTTGACGTAGAAAACAGAAAAAAAATGTCTATTGTGGTATACAAAAACACCATCACTTCAAATTGTTGCAGTATATCCTAGACACACACATATAACTCTACTTATGATGTTTTAGTTTTATGTTTTTCTTTTTTTTTTTGTTCAGCTTTAACCACAAAATCATGTTGCTGCTATTGCATTTTTCGTTTCGAACAGCATGTGTCATGTGGTTACAAATGCAATCTATTTGTCTGGATGTTGGTCTGTCGTTTGGTTGATCATCTTTTAGACAGTCATTCAGTTTGGTTATTGGTTGGTTGGCTTTTTTTTTTTTTCTTTCTTATTTGCTGGCATATTTGCCGCATTCTATCTGATGATTGTTATTTTATTGTAAAAAGATAATGAACATTTTTGTTGCAGGGTTTTTGCCAAGAAACAAAGACGACAAGGAAAATATTGACACTATTTTTAGGTTTTTATTAAATTTTGATTTTTTCTTGCGGTTGAATGAAATTTTTACAGATTTTATTGAATCATAAGAATGTGTTTACCTTTCTATATATAGGATAATTTACCAAATAATTTTATATATTGATGGAAGAGGTTCTAAGCATCATGAGCCAAAGGATATTTTCTAAAGCAACACATATAGGCTTCGAATGGAGGTCATAACCATTTGAATTGGTCTTAGTCAGGATTCACACACAGCAATTTTTCTTTCTGCAATTTGTAGAAGAGAGAGGTAGAATGTAAAAATAATGTATTTCCTTCTCCTTTCTCTCTCCTATAATCTCAGAATTGTGGCAAGTAAAATTGCTGTGTGTGAACCCCGACTTATTGTGTCTACATTTCCTGTTTAAATACAGAGGTTCGAGCCATTCCTTTATACAGCATAGCGAAAAAAAATCCCATCTCTTTGCAAAGGGTCATAAGAAAAAACCCTATATAATCCAATAAATCACCGACCTATACATAAGTCGACATTTCCTTGCAATTTTCATTTATTTTTATAAGCATTCTCCTTCGACAAAATATGAAGTGGAGGTTATGTAGGACAACTATCAGGGCAATAGCGGGACAAATCTCTATAGGTCTTGTAATTGTGATGTGACGTTTCAATAAAACCTAATGAGAAGAACAACATAGTCAAATAATATATAATCTATTAAATTCTGGTATACCAATAGAGACTAGAAGGAAATTATTGATTGAAACTTCTTTATGTACCTTCAAATTGAATTTTGTTTAATTGCACTGCAAATAAGTACTTTTTTATCTTCGACATAGATGTAACCTGCTAAAATGTCTGCCGCTGCAAATTTAACTCTTCAAAATTGCACCAGTGCAAGGCGGAACCCATGTTTAAGTTATAACTAAACCCAAAAAACACTAAATAAAAGCTGATCGTACTAGGGAATCAAAAGTCATTGTAGGTCTAAACTGGTTATATAGAACTGTAATGACACTTTTGTTGAGCGATAACATCTGCTGGAAACAAGCCGCTTATTGACTGAGTCCGAATTGAGTTTCCCCTGCTGGAAAAATTCAACACAATCTACAAGTCAATCCTTTTTTTGTCATACTTCTTATTGATAGTGAAGTACATGTAGTTATTTCAAGTTAATGTCCTGTCAAGAATAATCTCAAACTATTTACTTAATTTGTGAACTCAAAAACTTAAATGGCTCTCTGAGGCTCAGAATTAAGGTCTGATAAATGTACAATAATAATCGGTCCTAGCTCCTAGTTTGAATTGAAGATTATGTTCAGAACATTCTTAATCCGTTCCTACCCAGTAATATATAACATCAGGACTTTTTTTATGTATAGATTGATAAATTTCACCATCCATATAGATGAACGCACTTAATGAGCAGTACTTTCCACTAATTTAACTATTCTAATCATAATTGATTTTTTCCTTCGTTTTTATACAAAAGTCTGATAACTGGAGGGTTTTTTCATGCCTAATTATTTTAAAATATGCCTATAAAATTAAATTATGTTTTTAAAAATGTATAACATGCGATAAAAATTTTAAAAGTATGAGATCATGCAAATGTAAATTTTTAAAAACATATGTTAGAGGCTTACTTTAAAAAAATTAAATTTATGAAAATCTGACCTCTATGCATAAGTAATTTTTTTTTTTTTTTTGTTTGGAAGAGTGTTTATAGCTTTTTATTTTGCTGTTTAATGTGAATTTGTGAAAACAAAATCATTGAAGGCGGATTTTCATGTATTTATTTATTTTTTTTAAATAATTTTTTAAATATATTATTAAAAATATATGTATAATATGCACTCAAAATCTAAGAAATATGCATTTATAAAAGTTAAAATTAAAAAAAAAAAAAAACTTATTTTAGGAGCTTATTTAAAACAATAACTGATGAAAATCCTCCCTCTACAGATAACATTTTTATGTTCCAATGCTAATAACAACCTGTTGGTTTTTGCCATTAAAGATTTGACAAAAATATATAATATTCAATATGTTTTGTAATTTTTATAACCACAACTACAACCGATATCAGAAATATTTTTCTACTCCTTTATAAATTGTTATCTGGGTTGCCTTAACTTCACGCTTTAGCTCTAAACAAAACCTTAAACAAACAAATTATATGTTTTCATAATGGCAACATTTTAATAATTGAAATCATTTAATAATTTCAGCTAGATCCTAGTAAAACACGCACACTCACTCACACAAATACGTTAACATTTTACAACATTGTGTAAAGTATTATTTCATATGCAACTATCTATAAATGCTTTAGTTTTATAATGCCAATTTATGATGCTTCTTAATGCAACTGAAGCGCTGATGTTAATAAAACCAACCAATGCCAGAAAAAAAAAATTTTAAGAATAAATATCAGCTAAAGTATCAATTTATTGTAGTTGTTGTTTATTCTTTTATTTTTCTACTACAGAGCAACATTTTTTAGTGTTATTCTATTTATACGTACTTCTAAATACCAGAAACAAATATTAATGCTGCAACAATAAGTATTTCAACACCAGGCAGCACCTTGAAGAAAATTAAAGGAAAAAAAAGAAATACATTTTACAAAAACAGAATCTTACACAAGAATAACCATGATAATGATAATTTTTATAACAACTTTTATATGCTTTTTTAAAGATATATACACACATATGTGTTGCATGTATGTAGTAGAGTTAAAAGTGTAGAACGATTCCTGAAAGCGAGAAGAGTTAATAGTAAGAAAAAGTTTCAATATTGTAGGTTTTAATATCAGCTGCAAAGTAATTTACACAACTCATACAAATGAGTTTTAATGTATAGTATACGTAGGTACTTCCCTGAAGTTCTGGGAACTTGAGCTAAGTACCTACTTAGGCGCCTATTTTACAAGATTGCTAGCTCAACACTTTATTTATTTTAATCAAACTTAGTATAAAATAATAATTTAAAATTGCTACCTTACCTATATTTTGTGAATCTAACACAAAATCTCTTAAGGGATCTAACAGTCCTTATGTCTGTTCTTCTAGAAAAATATAAAAAAAAAAATGTCAAATCATTATTTGAAACCACCATTTCTCTTACATTTGGCTAGAGAAGTAACTGGTGAATACAAAGGTAAAGAGTGTGCTAAATGGCCTTAAAGTTATACTTAACTTGAAATTTATAACTTTTAAAACTACAGGTACATGAACTAGATATATTAATGATGGAAACCTTGAATCTTTATGCGCCATTATAACAAAATATTACTACTTTTAGCAAAATAAATGTTAGTCTTTTTTTTTTCTACTTTTTGCCATTGTTACTTAAGAAAGCATCTTCTATAACATTTTATAATAATTTTTTTTTTCTTTCTTTTTGCAACATCATCTTCATCAGCATTATCATTATATATATTTTTTTCTATATTTTTGAGCTGCTCACTGATGTTGCCATCCGTTCATATTAGTTTTAAAAATCATACATATGAGTCTAAAATACAAAGAAGAAATAAAGAAAAATCTATATGACACACGACATGCATGTGCATGTCAGTCAGTTAAGGTGATGAATTAAGTGAATTTTATTTTAATGACACGTTATGTGTACATTTCATGGTTGAAGGTTTGTATACAATGTTTTTAATAAATAAAAGAAAAAAATATAGGTTTAAAACATTGTGTATATTTTTTTTTTTTGCAAAGATCTATAGAATAAAAACAAATAAAATGATTTTATATATACATATAAACTTACAGTTTCACTGGCAGGCATAATGGGTGAACAGAGATTTAAAAGAGTTGAGGCTTTTGGAATTAAGCTCATATAAAATGTGTAAACATGGTCTCAATTTTCTTCATTTTATTTATTTAATTTTTTTTAAAACTCACTTTGAATCCGAGATTAATTACAGGATCATCTACCTTCTTTACTATCGATCAATAATTTTAACACAATATTTAAGGTGGTATATTTCTTAACTAAGTTCTTGAAAATAATAATAAATATTTTGGTCG
The DNA here is from genome assembly GCA_951394005.1 of Protophormia terraenovae. Taxonomy (NCBI): domain Eukaryota; kingdom Metazoa; phylum Arthropoda; class Insecta; order Diptera; family Calliphoridae; genus Protophormia; species Protophormia terraenovae. The sequence continues at coordinate 97,907,086 of OX596076.1, forward strand.
AGTTCATGTCTTAAGATTTTCTCTAATTCTGTTTAATTCTTTAATGCAGATATTCCCTAGAAAGTAAATAAGATTTTTTACTTCGGCTCATTCCCCAAAAGCTTCTAAACCAGTTTTTGTCTTCATAAAATTTCTCAAGGAAATTCAGTCGATAACAAAACTCTTTAAGTAGTTTCTATTTTTTCTTTAAAGCTTAAGTCATGAGGGAAGGAAATATAATAAGGGAATTATAAGCATAAGAATGCTTTTGAAAAAGTTCTTTATTTTTGCTTTGAATATATGAAAGTTTTTTTTTAAGCTCCAGGTATTAAAATCTTTAAAAATCTTAAAAAAAATCTAATTTTTGATTTAAGCTTTAATTTTTAATTTTGAGGGAAAATATTCACGAAAAGGATTTCCTTGTTTTTAAAAATATAACAAAGTTTTTAATACATAATGTTTCTTAGATTCCTTAAAAGTTTTTACTATTAAAGTTGGAAAAATTTACTAAAAGAGATTGTGGCTATAAAAAAAGCTCTTCAAAAAGTTTTTGTTTGTCTGCATTTTTAATAAGGAAATTTAACAAGGGAATTGTGATCATATGAAGGCTTTTAAATTTTTTTTTTTTTTTTTCTTTGTATATCTAAAAGTTTTTTTAAGCTTCAGGGATTAACATCTTTGAAAAACTTAAAAAAACGTATAATTTTTAATTTAAGCTTTAATTTCAATTTTGAGAGAGTATTCACGAAAAGAACTTCTTTGTTTTTGAAAATATAACAAAACTTTTGAAAACATAATGTTTCTTAGAAATTCTTTCCAAATAGTTTTTGTTTGTCTGGAGTTTAAATTACATATTTTGGGAAAGCTTTTCATATAGTATTTTAAAAACAAATTATTATTATTTTTTATATTAATTTATTTATTCTTTTACTTTACTGCTTTTGATTTCAACTATAAATCGTGTGATAGTTTAAACAGTATTTAAGTGTTTTTTAACATAAATTGTTTCCTTTAATAAAAAGGAGGAGTGTTTTCAATGAAAAAGCTTTAATAAAATACAAAAAAAAAAAAATTAAATAAAACGTTGAGAGTTATTTGCTACAGAAAAGATCACTGAAGATTTTATAACAAAAAGTAGATTTAAATAAATGTGACCCAAGGACAGAGAAAGAAAATAATTAAAAGGCGTTTAAAAATTTTACTTGATATTAAAAGTTTAGAACTATAAAAGGAAAAGTTTAAATTAAATATCTAACAAGCTTACAGCCTTTGTTAGCCGAGCGCTTGTGTTTGTCCGAACATCACATCAGCGTTAAAAATACACACAAGTTACATCACAAATCTATAACTGTTGTAATTACAATACACACAACAAAATCAGTCGGCCGTACTGAAGCATCACATAAGCGTTAGTTGACCGCTTATGTGACAGGCTTAAGAAGCTTTTAGCTTTTTATAGTAAATCAATTGAATTTTTCATGTAGTTTAAAATATTAAAAAAAATATATTGAACAATATTTAAACAAGTTTGTAATCGTAAATTGTCTTGTTGTCTCTGTTAGGCGGTACTAAAGCAGAGTTTATAGACTATAATTAGACATCAGCAGAATGCAATAAGTATTTTCTGTGCCGCTACACACTTCATTAGCATTCGTTGAAACCTAAACATGACGCCCGCCTTGCACTGGGAGCAATTTTGAGGGACTCAGTTAGCAGCGCGTTGGGGGCAAGAAAAAAGAGCTTGAACTTAACGTTGTAAAATCTGCTAAGGATGTGGTTACATAGTGTCGTAAGTCGACATTCGGCTCGAAGGACCATAAACAAGTTTACAATCGTAAGTTGCGTATTTGTCTCTGTTTGAAATGGAATACGTATTTTCTGTGCCGATACACACTTCCTCAGCATTCGTGGTGTCTTATCCAATTTGGTTTCGTTGAAACCTAAACAATATTGATAAAAAAATACCGGCTTATTGGCAGCATTCTTAAGCTTTTTACGTAGAAAACAATTTTTGCTAAAGCTTTTTAAAAATTTAAAATATTCTTTTGCGAATTCTTTGTAGTAAATAGAAAAGAATTTATGTATGTTGTTTCATTAAAATAAATATAAATAAAAATATAAAAAATGTAATGCATGTTTTATTTCTTTTTTATATTAAAATGTAAATTATACCTGTTTAAATAGCTTTTTTGACCTAAACTTATTCAAAATCTTTCAATTCTTTGCCTTGGAAAAAAAAGCACTGAAAACATTTTACTAAATTTAAATTTTATTTTCCTTATTTCTTCAATGCAAATTTATGCTGATTTTATTTTTAAAAATCATAAAGAAACATATAAGTAAACGTTTGCTGTTAACATACATACGTAGATATAAAATCATAAAATCATTCATGTTTAAAACAATATTTGTCTATTTACATTTTGTTAAATAAACTCTTACTCTATATCCATAATATAAAATGATACCTAGAATTTAGTTAGATATCATAACTTCAAACAACACAACCTTAATACAAATACTATTCAAACTCTCATATTTATTTAAATGAAATAATACTATGAACAAAAAATGTGCGCTATTCATGTTAGATGTATTTAAGAATTTTATAAACGTTCTTGATATTTTTCATCATATATATGAATATTTTGCAAATAGGAAATATATATATTTTCACGGAAATATGGCAAATAGCACAGTTGAAATTTATAACTGATACATATTTGTATAAAATAAATATATGTATGTTTGTATGGGTAAAATATGTGTAGGTGGTAAATATTTTCTATACTTGTATTTAAGAGACTAAAGGATTTTCTATACACGTTTTTACACATTTAAATATTTAACATAAATCATAATATTTTACAAGTGAAAATATTTCATTTCATGTTCTGTGATGAAATAGAATAGAAGATTTAAATGGAGCAAATGGTTAAAGGTGAAAATGATACTTTTAAATTTTGATTAAAGTAATACATTTATTTCAATCACATTAAATTTTTGTTTATATTCTTTTTATATAAAAATTTATTTATACAGACTCAAACTCCTAGAAATAATTTTAAATAAAAATTATTAGGACGATTTAAATGTTTTTTATAACCTGCTACACACTTCATCAACATTCGTCGTGTTTTGTCGTTAAAACCCTATTCATATAAACTTGAACTTTTTAAAACTATATCTCGTGTTCCTTTGAAATTGTTTAATTAAAATAATATTTCAACCTTAAAAAGTACATTGCATTGTGTTTTATTCAACATTTCCTTTTCAAAATGAAATTAGGCTGGGTTGGGATTTTTAATAATGAACAAAATATTTAATACTTTGTGGCTGTTTTTTCCTCAATATCTTTTTTTTTTGTTTGTTACATTTACAACATGCTCACGTTTAGGCATTTACAAACCATAAAAATTTATCAAAAACACATATGTTTTACCTCTTAAAAGAGAAAAAAAACATGTATTAAAATGAAAAGAAAACATACGCTGCTACATAAGATCAGTAACAAAAATAGCACTTTACTTATATTCCTAAGCTGTTTTTATGGCCAAAAAAAAAACAAGAAAATTTGGTTTAACATTTTAGCCCTTAAAAAGGAAAGAGTGAAAAAAAAGACTAAAAAAAAGAAATATTGTATCTAATACTTATATTTATTTACAACATGTTTCCCAACCCACATGAAGTATAAATACTGTTCTCTCTGCCACACGTCTTAGTTTACTCACTTTTAACATAGAACGTGAGGTTTTATCAAACATTCAACAAAGCAACTGGCCAACATTTCATTACATACAAACACATGTTTTATTTCTAATAATCACACATACATAAAGTAACATTATAATGTTGATATAATGGTGTTCTATCAAATATGATGCTTTTATTGAATTTTATGACCATCATCATCATCATCGAGCAACTCCAGCAAAATCATTTTACCAGAGAAAAAAAGAAAAGAACACACGATATGAAATGTGAATAAAAAAGAAAACAGTTTTTCAATAAAACTCGTCTAAGTAAGTAAGAGTTTGGTCGGTTTGCTAGTAAACACTTTGCCAAGTAAAAAGCATTAAAAACAACAAAAACAAATAATAAAAAATATTCTTCCAAAATAAAATTCTTTATATTAACAACAACAACATAGAAACAAACATTAGCTTAAAGCTTATAAAATGTGTTTAAAGTAGCAAGTTTAAGGTTACTTGTGTTAAAGGTTTTGTTAAAGAGGCTTGTGTTTATTTTAATGCTTAATATTCTTAATAACAGCGAAGTTTAAAGAAATAGTACAGTAAGTTTTATTTTTAATTTTTAAACAATTTGGTAAAATAATAAAGAAATACCCATTATTATATCGTCAGAAGGTCATAACAGGTCACTGTAGTTCGTTATTTTTAAATCGATTTGAAATTCATATATAATCGCAGCTTTTATATAAAAAAAACTTTAAGTTTTAATATCATTCCCATTTTTGCTTCAATCATAGGCCTTGATAAAGTCTTAATTAATTAAGCTTTAATTAAATAAACTTAATATTTTAGCTTTAATTGTTTTGTGTTTTTGAGCTTCATTAACAGTTCTAGATTAAGCTTTAAGCATAGCTGTTTAGGTTTCAACGAAACCGAAATAGATAAGACACCACGAATGCTGATGAAGTGTGTAGCGGCACAGAAAATATGTATTCCATTCCGCTGGTGTCTAATTATATTCCATAAGCTCTGATTTGGTACCGCCAAACAGAGACAACAAGACAATTTACGTTTTCAAACTTGTTTATGGTCTTTCGAGCAGGATGTCGGCTTACGGCACTATGTAACCACATCTTTAACAGCGTTCAACGTCTCTTTATTCGTTGCACAAATTTAGCTTCTACATGTTACAGGTAGTCTCAGTTCAGCTTAAAAAAAAAAATAAAAATATTTTTACTTCCTTATCTAACTTGAGCCTCTATCGCACTCTAGCGCGATCTTCAATTGTAATCCCATTAGAGCTTTAATAGTTTGAATATCTTTCATATTTCGTTTGAGCTTTTATTTTGAAGTTAACAATTTGGCTTTAATCATACATAATAATTTAGTTTAAATGGTTTTTGTATATGAGCTTCAATAACAGTCGTCAAGAATGCTTCAATCATAGCTCGATTTGAGCTTTACTCGTTGTACAACTTTAGCTATTACAGTAGTTTTATATAGTCCAACTCGATTTTCATTTGCAGTCTCAAATGAGATTCAAAAACAAATTAATTTTGGACTAAATTATAGATCTTAATATTGTATAATTTGAGACTAAATCTAGCTCTCACTCGAGCTTCAATTGTAAGTTTTAATTGGTATTAAATTTAGTACTTGAATTATTCAATTTAATATCCCGCTTGAGCATCTGTCATAGTCTGCTTGAACTTATCTTTTGAAATCATTTAAGCGAAAATTTAACTTACAATTTATCTTTAATTATAAATAATATTTTAGCTTTAATAGTTTTTGTATTTGAGCTTCAATGACAGTCCTAGATAAAGCTTTACATCTTTAGCTAATTCAGAGGTTTATATAGTCAAAATATATCTTCGTTTGCAGTCTTAGTTTAGCTTCAATAATAAATCCATTTTGACTTTAATCTTAATATCTCACTCGACCTTCAATTTAAAATTTAATTTCCAATATTAATTTATCTTTTAATGTCATTTGAGCTAAAATACAGCTTGCTTTGATCATTGAACTTATATAATTATCAAGCTTCAATCTCACTATCACTCAAACTTCAATCATAATCTTATTTGATCTTTAATAGTTTTGAAATGTTTCTTCAAACTTACTTCAGTTTGGACATCAATTTTGGTACTATCTACTCCCTACTACCCTTTGAACTTCAATTGTATTCCCATTTAACAATCAGAGTTGCCAGTTTAGTCTTTTTAAGACTAAATCTAAACATTTTATTTAGTTAGCTTCATAAAATTTTCATAAAATGCTAAAAAGTTTATTTGCTTTTAATAATTATGGTTTTAAACAATCATCTGTTTATGAATTTTTGTCTATTAAATATTGGGACATTTTTCATATGAAATATAGACTAAATTTGTATGGGAATTTTGTGGTCGAATTTTCTATTTCATATTTATAAATTTATTTTCATATTTTAAAAAAACATCAAAAACTAAAGAGAATAAGGAAATATAATTTTTTGACATTTTACAGTATAATTTAGAATCTTCTTTCTCACCTCCTGGCAACACTGTTGACAATCTTTAAATTAAATCGACTTTTATTATTTTATTTCTGAGCTTCTTTGTAGTCTAACTTGACATTCAATCATTGTATCCAAACATATTCATAATGGAGCTTTAATCGTTATCCCATTTAAGATTCAGTCGTAATAACTTTTAAGAATAAATCTTAGTCTAAAATGAGCTTCTATTTGACATAAAATACTGCTGAGCTATGAACTTCAGTCATAATTGAATTTAAGCTTAAATCACGGATTTATTTAAGTTTAATTCTAAGTCTTATTTGGGCCTAAGCTAATATTTTATTTGAGCTTTAGTTATGGTCAATTAAAATATGATCTTACCTTCTATCATAGTAGCATTTAATGTTATATCAAACATTTGAGCTTTAATAGTAGTTCCATTTGAGAACTAAGTCACAGTTTGTACTTTATTCGCTGTGTCATTTGAATTTCAGTTGTAATCACATTTAAGCTTCAAATAAAGAATTTTTCATTTTGAAATTTAAACATTATTTGAACTTAAATTAATTTTTCATTTTAGCTTTAATTGTAGTTCAATTTATAATTATTAAAGTCCTACTTGAGCTTTAAATGTTGTTTTACTTTAGCTTTTAATGTAATAAAATTTTAAATTAAATTGAAGTTTACTTTGATCTGTAATCAAAGGCTTATTTAAGCTTCCATCATAGTTTCTTCTGAACTTCAGTAAAAGATCAATTTGTACTTAAATTATAGTAAAATTTAAGCTTAAATCGTACTCCCAGTTTAACTTCAATCAAAGACCTATTTAAGTTTCAGTCGTAACTTAGTTATACATATTTGCTACACTTAAGTTTAAGTTGAAGTACCGTGTAATATTTCCATTTGAGCTTTAATTGCATTTAAGGATCAATCGTATATTTTATATATATGTAAATTGAATTCCCATTTGAGTTTCAGTTGGAATGCCTTTTGCCCTTAAATCATATCCCTACAACTAATATTTTGTGCCCTTCTGTTTTGACCATTTTATAGATTTAATTCCTGTTATTTTCTTATATTTTTCTTTCTTCAAATAATAACAACAAAATGATCACATAACAAAATATTAAAAGTAAATTTTAATAACATAATAATAAAAAAAAAAAAACAATATTATATGCGTATAAATGTGGGAAAAAATTATAAGAATTCCATAAGGGGGCACAAAACATAAAAAGGTGTATATTTTATATTAATTTTTGTTGATATGCCGATGCCTTTTTATTTCCTCCTACTCCTGCTAGACTCACATACATACATACACTCTGCCATAAACTCATAATAAAAATAATATTCAATGGACATCTGTCTATTTATACGAGTATAAAGGTTTTATTTTTAATATGGGTTCATATGAGTAGCTCTTACTTTGATTACTTTATAGAAAACTAAGAAAAAAAAAATCACATTAAAATATGACGCATTTTTTATTTAATTTTTCTATAAAATAACAAAAAGCATATATTTCATTGCTTTTTGCCTCCTGTTACAACAAAACGTTTTCATTACATATTCTTTTTTTTACATATTTTTATTTCCTCATGACGTTTATTTACATTGTAAATATTTATGTTGTATAAATTTTTGTTATTTTGTGAAAAACAACAGAGAAAAAAAATAAAAAATTATGAGTAGAAAATATAAACGTTAAATGTAATAAAAACATAAATATGAATGTATTTTTTGCGTTTTATGGTTGGTTTAAAATTTACAATCCACTAAAAATCTATAAAATACATCATTCGTATATGTATGTTGGTTGCTGGTTAATTTTATTAAAATTGGTTTTGTTGATTTTTACAGCAAACGAGAAAATCTGGCGGAAAAGATTTAAATTTAAATTATTGTGTTTATTTTTTTAAATATATTTATTATACACATCAGTTGGTTATGAAGAGATAAGTAAATTTTTAGGAATATTAAATAGTTTATTTGATGAAGTGTTTAATAATAATGTAGTTAATATTATTTCAATTTGTGATTTAAACCCTCATAGAGAAAACGGATTTTTTAAGAAATTTTTAACATGTTTTCTATTTGTTTATGTCATGATTTGTATAAAACTTAAATATTTAATAATTTTTTAGATATTTAATTAATATTTAACATATCTTTACTTTTTTTTTCATTTTTAAATTCCTTAACTAACAATTCATTTTATCTTCTCTCTCTATTTTCAGTTAATTTACTTAATCTTATTTGTAATCCTCAAAAAATGTAAGTACAATAACATCTGTATACTTTTTAAATATTTGTATAACAAATCCATTTTAAAAATTAAATCCCATTTAAACAAAATCTTCTGCTAACACTTTAATGCCAAAATTCAATGCTATTTTCTATGCATATTTGCCAAATGCAAATTTAAAAGGAAGAAAAAAAAATAGTATTTTATTTTAAAAACTACCACTTAAAATGTTTATGGGTTGATATCTTAGACACATGGACAGGTGCAACAATTTACAAAAATATATACATATATATTTTTTTTTATTCAACTTCATACACATGTTGCCACATCATGTATACAGTGTGGAGTATCAATGACACACATTAAGTTTTCTTTATTTTGAATTTAAACTCAAATACTATGGATACTTTTAAAACAATACAACACATAGATAGAAGGACGGACGGACTGTTGGCTGCACAGCTTCTGTAGTCATTTATTACAAGAGCTAGTAATAGTGTCTTCCTTTTTATTTAAATATTGTTCGAAAAAAAAACAGACATCTAGTCATAGAGACAATTTAATGCAATTTAAAAAAGTCAAGTTGTTTTTGGCTTAAAAGTAAACATAGAATAAAATAAAATATTTAACGTTTTAATAAGAAAAAATAAAATAATGATGTAGTGAATTACAATGGAATTCCAAATGATGAAACAGTTGATCAGGCGGGGAAGTGATAGAGGTTTTGTAATAATAGAACACTTGTGTGATATAAGATTTATCTAATAAAAAATTAAGACCCTATTGAACTTTTATCGAAGATTGTTATATACTAAAGATGATTGCAGATTTTTGTGTCTGCTTAGTTTTAGTAAAGTTTTCGTTATTGACCTTATATAGTCCATTTATTGATTAATCAAAGTTCATTTTATAACTAGTTCTTTAAAATTCATTCATATAACTTTATATAGTAGTAGTTCATTTAGAGCTTCAAACACAGTCTTAGTCGTTGCTTTTCATAAAGTTCGACTTTAGCTTTAAATTATTTTACTTTAGCTTCAAATTATAGACATATGATCCCATTTGAACTTCGACCATAAATCTTTATAAACTACATTTTTATTTATACTTTAATGCTTAAATCCTTGTCATTGGTCTTATATAATTCATTTAATGTTTAATCAAAGTTCTTTTTATAACAAGTCCTATTAAATTGTACCATAAGACATTACATAGTCTCTTTGATGATCTAAGTGTTAGTATTTCTACTTTTAATCGTGAGACTTTATATAGTTCATTAAGAGTTTCATTCACAGCCTCATTAATTTTTTTTTTTTTTTTGTATCATTCCATTTGAGCTTAAAATTTTAGTTATATGATCCTATATGAACATTATCAAAATGGATCTTTAGTAACTCTCTTCAGTGCTTCAATCGTTGTTCTTTTATTCTCCGTTAAAAGCTTCAATCAAAGAAATTTGAATTGTTTTATTTAACTTTTTATTGTAGTTAATTATAAATATTTTTTTTTTAACTTAAAAAAAATATTAAATGAATGGCAATGCAATTTTATTTTACACACATATAACAGCCATATTCACAAAAAAATAATGTATGCTTGATAACGAGTTACTAACTTTTTGTATGTAAATTTCCATAAGAAAAAATTAGTAACTCGTTATCAAACCTACATTATTTTTTTTTTTTTAATACGGCTGTAAAATTTTAGAGTTTTATTAGTAGTTTTTTTTTTTATTTTTTTTAGCAGAATTTGTGGTTAAGATACAGCAGAATTTCGTATTTTAGCTTTAATTATAATTCTATTTGAGCATTAAAAGTTGTGCTATTTTATTTAGGTTGAATTGTAGTTCTCCCTTAAGCCCATTTAAGCTTATAAAATTCTTCCATTTTAAGTTCAGTAGTAGTGTCATTTAAAATTTAGTTTTAATATCCTTTGGGATTATATATAGAAGTCCCTTTGAATTTGTATCGTGATAATGAATGAAATGTTTTAGGTTTTATTTTTATTCAAAGTTAATACTTTGTATCAAGAAATTATAAAATTTGCATTCATTTATAAGATGAAAATTATAATGGAATCGGAAAATTTTTTTCTGTGAAAATATGACAAATTATGCAACTAATATATGTATTAGTTGCTTGGAAACGGTTGATCTTAAAGTTTTCATTCTTTTTTATTTAATTGATATTATATTACAGATCACAGGAAAATACAACTTTTATAGTTCTAACCACTATTTATGAACTCGTGGACCCTTTTTTGGAAAAGTTTGCACATCTTCTTTTAAAATCTTCGATATTTTGGAACACATTCTTTGTACTTTTCAATTCACTTTTCACAAGAGCCCAGTATCTCTCCACTGGTCTTAGCTCCGGATAATTTGGAGAATTGACCTCTCTTGGTACAATAAATGATGTTATTGTTTTGGTTCCACTCCAGAGCTTTCTTACCGTAGTGACATGATGACAAATCGGACCAAAAATGTGTGGCCATATTATGCTCTCTTATGAAGAGAAGCCTTTATTGCAAACATTCTTTGATGTATATTTCGATATTTATAGAGCCAACTGTAACAAATGACTTTCTTGTTTTGCCGAAACTGCATAAAGCTTGTCATGCCAGGAATTTTATAGGAAATTTTTTTTGCTTTTGGGTTCTAAACTTATCTTCAACCTTTCCTTGAGTATTAGCAATATAAAAATTTTGACCCGGAGCCAGCACATACGTTTCGTCGTATATTATGCAACATGAGTATTTTTGTATTTTTGGCTTTTAAATTTTAAGCAGCATTCCTGTCTGGATTTTTTTGGACTTTATGTTTTTAACTCCATATTAGCTTTAACTTTTTGCACCAAATAGTCATAGCAATGAGCTAACCGGCCCGCTTTTCTACCAGATGTGCTTTCAATTTATGGCCTTCCCAACAAAATGCGGACCTTTTTTTCTTCCTGAAACAGGTTTTTTATCAATGGTCAAATTCTCCTGATACTGTTTAATAACATTGGAAACAGTTTGACGGCAGACATTTAATTCGTTGACCAATTATTTGTAGGACCAATTTGGATTTTTTTTTTTTTTTTTTAATTTTTCGACACTCATTTTGGTTATTAAAAATAATAACTGATATATTTTTCAAAGGTAACTAGATAAAAAAAGAAAAAAAATTAAATATTGCTTCGGAAAAAAACTTATGAGGCAAAACGTGTGTTAAGATTTTTTTGATCGCACTCCTTATATGTATTTGCAAAATATGTAAAAATACACTGTTATGACCAACATTTTGATATGAATATTTTCAATAAATTTTGAATGGGATTATGATTTAATATTTAATTAAAATATCGTTTGTGTTTAGTTTTATTTGAGATCTAGTTTAGCATTCAATTGAATTCTAGTTTTACCATCAAATGTAGTCACATTAATTATAAATTTACGAAAGATTCAGAAGATTCAATAAATATAAAAAAGTGATACTCATATGATCTAATCCATTCGATTAATTTCAATTTGAAATATATAAAAAATAGTCAGTCATAACTGATTGATGAGCATTTTTCAAATTAGGGCATCTTAAAATTAAAAAGTGAACTATTTTATTTAAATGTTAATACAAGCTATTAAACGTTATTTTTCTGCTAAATTATAAACATTCCTTTCCTTTTAAGGTAAACCACAATTTTTTTTCCCTCGTTTCCCTTAAAGTAACTGAAATACCAGACTAGCTTTCATCTCTCAAAAGGCCAAAGTAACCATTACATCATTAAGCTAACTTAATAAGCATATAGTAAATAAAATTTAACATCAATGTTTATACTATTTACAATTATTTTTTTTTATTTAGGTTTTTTCTTTACTATTTTCTCACTCCGCCTTTCAAAGTATCTAAAACAAGTGTTACAGAAAAAAGTGGAAGCAGCCATAGTCATAGAAGACTAAATACCTTTTACTCATCATTATCACTATTAACATGTTAATGAGCTTAAATATTCTCTTTACTATTTTCCTGGCCATGTTTGGGAAGTGTAAATTATGTATATGGTTCTTAAACTATTTATAAAAAGAAATAATCTCTAAATACCACAAGAAGAAAAAAGATACAGAATTAAGATATTTTTTTTTTATAATTAAATTTATGAAATGTGTAAATGTAAAGATGGTTAGGCTTTTATATGTATTTTTTATTATTATTATTTTTTTTTTTTTTTCTATAAATTTTTTTAGTTTCTTTATTTTTTAGCTTCTGCTCTAACAAACAGCTGCAGTTATTTCCAACAAATAATGAAAAAAAAAGTACTCATATCTATGCCCATCTTTCCTTTTGGCAAAGGTGTGTGCATCAACAACATTTAAACGCTTTGAAGCACAAAACGATTGACAGCATATGAGGCGTAAAGTCTCACTTCCTTTTTAAACAAACACATACCTACACACACTTATATATGTATGCTTTCTATGTATATGCTTTCAAGAATTTATAGAATTCATATAAACTGTTTTTAGTAGCATTTTATTTTAATTTTATTTATACATACACTTATTTTTTTATAATGTTTATGAAGTTGCAACAAGTTTTTAATGAGTTCACATGTTAATTATGTAGATTTTTTTTCTCTTTCGTTTCTTTTTCTACTTTAGCATTTTCTTGCTTTCGGCTTAAATTAGTTATTTATTATAGAAAAAAATGCAAAATTGTTCATCGAAAAGCATTTAAAGTTGCACAAAGCAGCCAAAGCAAAAAAGCAAGGTGAAATAAATTGCATTAAATGTTCATACGAGTGTATTCATGAACAGGAAGAAAAATATTATTTAGCAGAAAAAAAGTGTAGCAAACGTAAAGAAGAAAGAACGAAAATAGTCTTAATAAACGCTAAGGAATTTAAAAAATGCTGGGAAAGGAATTTATTGGCTAATGAATTACACTGATGTGTTGATGATGATGCTAACACATTAAAAAAAATTACAAGAAATAGGAAATTAAAAATTTTGAAGTCAGAATTACACAACATAGCCTGAATGTTGCAATTAAATAGTTAAATTATAAAAAATTTCAAATAAATAATAAAAAAATGTCAAAAAAAAAAAAAAAGAACTAATTATATTTTACTACAATTCAGGCTTTAAAGGAATCTTACAAAGACCCAAGATGAAGACTTAAGAAGAGTTATAAAAAGAACTTGAAATAAAGCTTTATAAGGTACTCTATAAATTACTTTTAAATAGGACAGTCGTCCACTATGCCTGTGTTAAATTTTATCTAAATCCAACCTGCCGATTAGAATTTACAAATTTATATCCAAAAATTTTAATTCTACCTCACTGCTCAAACTAATATGAATTTTTAAATTATAACATCGCTAGAATTAAAGCAGCCAGATCTATAAAATATGATTAGCTCATGAAGAATATCTCGAATTAATTTTTAAAATCATCCACTCCCTTTTGAAGCTATATTACGTTATTATTTAAGCTTTAAATAATCATTGAATAAACTTTAATTATATTTAACTGTTGTAGGTGTCTGAACACTATTTTCTCCTAATATAATCAATATTATACAATAGCTCACCATGTTTAATACAAAATGTCTATAATAAATATCATTAATTAAAATTAAATCTTTCATTTTCTATTATACGAATAAAAACAAGACTTTGATTTGACTGGCTTGTAGACACTCCTTATTAAAATTTCACTGTAAACAGCGCCCTCTATACAAATATTATTATTATTTTTTTTTTTTGCTTGTTATTTATTTATTGTAACGTCAAATTCTTTAATATTTATGGCTAAAGAAAAAAATTGTTTAAATTGTATTGACATCTGCATGAGACATGTGAGTAATTTACAAACAAGCTACAGAGCTAAAGTAAGCCAAATAAATTGATACGCATACAGACAGACGGACAGACGTATGGATGGATAAAAGGACGGACATGAAACGGGCCCAAGTAGACATAATACACATGGGTACACGCCCCATATGTGAACATTTTTTTCCTCTGTGTGTATGTTTGTGTTTATTTGAGGCTCATTAAGACGCATGTTGCGTGTTGTATTATGTTGCGTTTGTTTTTGCAAAACATAACGAGCTCAGAAGGTGGTATAATGCACATGTGTGTAACTATATTGTAGAAGTTAAAGATAGCGACTCCAACAGTCTATTCAAGTACAAACATAAAAGAAATTCAAACTTTAGCTAACAATCATTTCAATTCATTTGCAACGAAACGTAGTAAACTAATACCAACAACAATTTTAACAATAATTTTCTGGAAAAAAGGGAGCATTACGTGGTTCTAACCCTGCTAACATACACATTTGTATTCTTGTTTGTGTATAAGTTCATATAACCTAAGATTTCAATATTGTATTCAAATCAAACAATAATGAAATGCGTCACTTATGGCACATCATTAAAATAACCGCAGTGCAAACAATATAATAAACTCACGCACATGTGTAACAACTAAACCTTCTATTTTTGAATGTGTATGTACATTTTATAAATGAGTAAGTACCCTTTAAACATTTGGAAGATAAATTTGTTGCTAATCTTCCAGACGTCACTTCTTAGTGACTTCTAGAAGATTGTCGGATGATTTTTCGAAAAATACAAAAACAAAATACATTGCTATTGCATATTAATCGTCTAGACGTCACTTTTTAGTGACTTCCAGATGATTGTCAGAAGTGTGTACGATATTCACAAAAACAAAATACATTACTATCGTCCTTTGATCTTCCAGAAGTTTACTTGGAAGTCACTTCTGGAAGATAATAAGACGACAATTCGGATTTTACAAAATACATTACTATTGCGCAATAATCTTCTTGACGTGTGTTGGGAAGATTGTCAGTTTTTTTATGAAAAGAACACAATAAAGAAGCAGGTAGAATCATGTTTTCAGTAACAATTTAACTTTGGTATAGTTTGGCTGCAATAATAAACATAATAAGAAAAATGTTCCTGACAATAAAGTGTTTTTTTTTTTTTTTTGTTAATAATTTGGAAATTATTAACAAATAAAATGTTTAAAAGGTAAGTAAATCTTCTTAATTTTTTTTATTTAGTAATATCGGAATTTACTCACAATTTATATTAATTTTAGGAAAATCTTCATTAAACAAACAAGTGTTCGCATATTTAAAGAAGTCCAAAACTTTGCCTGTAAAAGTGTCTTGCCGCATTCCTTGTAGAAAAGGTAATCTAAATACAATTTAACTATAAAATTATTATTAACCTTCTTTTCTTCTTTTAAAGGTACCGGATTTGACCAGAAATTTCTCATGAAGATTTTATTATTAAATGTAAAATTAATTTATATGTGAATTATTTATTGTGTAGTTTTATATGTATAGATAATTGTATAATAAAGATAATTATGAAATATAAAAAAAATTTAATTATAAATACAGAAATAAAAAAATGAAAAATCATCTTCTAGAAGAGACTAAGACGACTCTTCTCTGATCATCTTCCGGGTGGCGCTCAGAAGAGTCTTCTTCGACACTTCCAGAAGTGTCTTCTTCGAGTCGTCTGGAAGACACTTCCACGAGGAACAGTTCTTCCCGACGGAAGATGATTTTAATGATACTTTGGCAATAGTCGTGACGATGAGTTTCAACTTCTGGAAGACTCTTCTCAGCCACTTCCGCAATAGAAAATGTTTGCAGGGTATATGCATGTATGGGTAGTATTTGTTCTTCTTATAGTTTAATGTTGGCAAGTTAAATTTGAATGATTTTTACAAATCATTAAAACTAGATGAGTAAACGAGGAATGAAATCAAGTGAAATAGTATAAAAATTGTAAATTATATGGTAGGAAAAATGTTAATATGTAGTACTTTTTAAAATCATATTTATGCTGCAATCGAAAATTTTTGTATAAATTTTTTAGAGTCTCAATTGTAGATTTTTGTAGAGGTCCATAAAAGCATCAATTCTTTATATAGTCCTTCTTGAGCTACAATCAAGGATCTTTAAGTTTGACCTTCAACCGTAGGCCTTTATATAGTTTTATTTGAACCTCAATTCAGAGTCCTGAAATATTTAGTTCCTTTGAGCTTTCACATTATAACTTTATATGGTTCTAATTACTTCATAATCTTTATAATTATTATGAATTAAAGATCAAATGGAATAAAGATCTGCTTTGGAAGCTCAATTGTTTATATAAGTGTAAATCCCACGTTGGTATAAATTTAATACTCTACACAAATAAGTTTTATATAAATATAAATAATAGAGCCAAATTTTACGAAGATCGTCCATAATTTAATAAATTCATCTAAATGTTAGTATCGACGTAATCTTCTGTATTCGTATGTTTTAGTTTACACTTAATGCAAGTATCGGTCCACAATAGGCTACATGTCTAAAAAAATACCCTGCACACAATGGTGTAGGGTGTCATATTGTCGTGCTTGACTGACTTTTTTCTCCTTTTATATTGTTTTATTTGCACTTTTATTGCTCAGTTGGGCTGAATTACAAATTTTAAAAAATAAATATGTAGCTTTTAATAAGCTAGATTTACGTATAAATTTACATAAGCGTAACAGAGGACTGTACTATTCAGGAGCGTAGTTATACATATTTAAAAATAGCATACTTCTGATATTTAACCGCTTACCAATTTTTCTATTTTTTTCTATACGATTTCCAAAATTCTCATTTTCGTAAAGCTCTCTATAAAGGCTCTACCCTTAATGTGAAAAAGTAAAAGTAAATGTAGCAACGTACTTTGTTCTTGTTTTGTACACATCAACATTAGTGATTTCAATTAAACATATGTATTGTAAATCTCATGTTATTTGAAAGTCGCTTGATTTCTTGACTTTTATTTTTTGCGATTTATAAACAAAACAAAATTTGTTCTTTTATAACAAAAATTTTTAATTTTAAATTAACAGCGATTTTTTTTAAAGAGATTAAGTGTATTGAAGTAAAAAGCTGTCAACACTGTTCTTACAACTGTCATGTAAAAACATTATACTACGTTACATTTACGTTTGTGGGACCCATACACACAAAACTCTTATAAACAAAATGTGTCAGCTGATTCGTTACATTTACGGGAGAGTAATAATTTTCAAAAATTAAGACCTATGAAAAATACCCATACGTTTCCTTTTATCTTTTATAGTCATCGAGTTATTTGCATTTGAAACTTTATCTCATTTTTGCATAAACTAGGTCAAACATTTTCTACCAACTTTTTTAGATTTTTTAAATTAGTTAAAGGACAAAATTATTTATAACAATTTTGCAAGATCTTGATTATTTTTTTCATATATAGACCAAAATTTAAATATTTAATTAGGACAAAATTGTCTAACCAAATTTTCAAAAATAATAAGTTTTGTTTTTGGGCAAAAAAGTGTTGACGCTCCATAAAATAAAATTTTCCTTAAGAACATATAATAGTTTTATACTTTTCTGAGAGACATCTTCACAAAGATTATTTAAGAATAAAAACAAACCAAATCACTCAATAGAGCTAAGTACAGACATTTTAAAATTTTAATTATTTCTAGTAAAAAGCTACATGAAATTATGAATGGGTATGTCATTTAGAACAATTTAGCCAAATATCAACTTCCTACGACGCTTGGAACAGGATGCTACACTGACATGTCGATACTCCTAGAACAAACCCTACAAGTTTTCCTCATCAACAATAATGATTTATACACCAAACGATAGCTAAAGCCCATTCCATGAAAGAACGCCCAAGAATATTTTTTATTTATTATTTATTATTTTATTATTTATTATTTATTATTATTATTTATTTTTATTTTTCTTCCGAATTTAATAATATTTGGCATACGCATTCCCTATGGAGCCACTTAAATATCTCCATTTTTATTTTCTTGAATTTTGAAAAATTCGGGAATTTATTCGCGATTTTGATTTTTCGAAAAGTCAAAAAAATCGCAAAAGTGCAACTCTAAAAGTTGCAAACAGATTTTAATGATTTAAATTGCATATTTAAGAAGAATATGTCCACTATAAATGTAGTAATTTAAAAATAATATTATCATTTAAAAATGCATTCATAATGCAAATGCAATTTTAGTAAGCATTTTTGAAAAATTTCTACCCTTTCAAGTTTTTTCTTCCTATTATTATGTTTGCTAAAAATTGCAATATAAATTGTTCTGGGACAAAATGGTTCACCATTAAAAAAAAAAAAAAAATTTTATATTTCTTCAAATTTTTTCATACAATTTTTTTTTTTTAATTTTTGTATTTTTTTATTTTTGTGAGCTTATTTTAAAATTAATTTTAGTCATAATATTTCGTAATTTGTTATTTGCGATAGAAAACCTATTTGTCCCAGATTAAGTGCTAATGTTTTATATAATAAACATATTTGTCTTTAATATTAAGCAAAAATATTTAAAATCAAAAGGGTAGAAATTTTTTAAAAATCATCATTCTTTTCGTGAGTACATCATTAGCTCATACAATATAATTTACAATATTTATCGTAATAAACTTTATACTAGTTTTTAAATCACTAAAATCCGACTTATACTTAAGGAGTTATAAACATTTAAATCTACATTATACTAAAGAGTATAATCCAAAAAAGTTAAAAATAAAAATTTTTTGGAAAATTAAAATATTTATATGAAAAAATTGATGGAAATTAAAAAATAAAAAATATTAAAAATAGTAGAATTTATTGTCCCAGAACAGTTAGTTTAGCATTTTATAGTAAAGATATTGCTTTTTAACATATTAAAAAAAAAAAAAATTAAAATCGAAAGGGTAGAAAATTTTCAAAAATGCATCCTAAAATTGCATTTTGAATTCATTTTTAAATTGAAATATTATTTCTAAATTACTACTATAAAAGACGACATATTCATCTTCTACATGCATTTTAAATCATTAAAATCTGTTAACAACTTTTAAAGTTATTGATGTTTAAAGTTACACACTTTTTCGATTTTTTTGAGTTTTCGGAAAATCAAAATCGTGAATAAATTCGAGAATTTTTTAAAATTAAAAAAAAAAAACGGAAATATTTAAATGGCTCCATAGATTATATGCGTATCAAATATGAAAAAAATCGGATGACCCTCCGGTAAAAAATTGGCATTTTTTATAAATCTTTCATGTAATGGACGATATATATATATTTTTTTTTTTTTAATTTTTCAAAAATAGCTGCTAGAAAAGATCATTTGAATAAAAATAACTCATATTAAAAAATTACGAAATATGGGTATAATATTTTTGTATTAGCTACCGTTTGATATATAGATATATCATTAATTTTGGTGACAAATAATTTTTGACAAATGGAATCGTAACTTAAATCGCCATTTAGCATCCTATTGAAATCATCGTAGGAAGTTGAAATTTGGCAAAAATGATGTTCCCTTTTATAATTTTAGGTATGTATAAATGCGCGATATACTTTGGTTTTTTTACATACAATGATGGACCTCCCTAATATATATTCTAAAATCCCAAAACATTAAGCATAATTCAGTTTCAGAAATCTATCTTTTCAATTTTTTCCGGCTTGTGGCAATTGTAGTAATCTGCTCTACTGCTCATTCAGAACCGGTTGAGTACCAATTGAGACCTAACTCGTGACCAAAGTTCCAGTTGAGAATCAGTTGACATCACTACACTTACTAAATACAATTTGCAGCATTCGCGAGATTAGTGTTGAAGACTATAAAACGTAAGAAAACTTTTTTTATTAATTTTAATTATATTAATAGACTCTGAACATATCCTCTTGGACCAGTTGTGTGACCTGTCCCTGGGTACTAATCAGCCACCATGTAAAAGTGACAAGTTCCTCCCATATAAAGTTCTGGAACCGGTCACTAGCCCTGAGAACATGTAAAGTGACTAGTTTTTGAACCGGTTCTTTTTTCTCTAGAGAATTTAAACAAATCTTCAATTGTTTTGCACTTCATCATTCTAAATGATAAAATCGATAAACATTAAAAATTTCGTTAGGATATCTTAACTAAGAAAGGTGCCATTTTTTTATCAATAGTTTAATTATACAGGTCAACACTAAAAAAGGATCTGGAAAATCATATTGCATATTTAGTATGAGTTGAAATTAGGCCAATTTATTCACAACATATTGTTCATATAATTTTTTATTAGCTTTGTTATTTAAACTTGGATTTTTATTTGTTTCAAACTTTAGGTGTCTATGCATTTTCTGTCAATGCGATTTTAAAAATTTTACCATTTTCGAAATCTGCGGTCTTGTATTAGTTACATAAAATACAAATTTCTCCTATACACCTATTCCTTATCCCTCATTTTTCCATGGTTTTATGAGGGTTAATTGAGAAATTCTTGATTTTTACAATTTTAACGACTTCTAGGGGCTATATGTGACAAGTTAGAGTCTTGACTATTACTACACTTTTGTAGCCCCATGTCTTGGCCATAAAGCATGAGTAACTTAAAAACTCATCATGGAACCATATTACCTTTGGTCCTCAATGGGTTAAAAATGTGACGTGATGGAAATTTTTCATTTGACTTTCTACATATATTAAGTCTAACGAATAATAATTTTGCAGAATTATTCCAGATATATATTTTTTTTGCGGTTTTGTTGATCTGTGTTACCAAAAATTTTAAAACTTGTTCATCTACTCTAGCCAGAAGGCGGTTAAAATATGAATTTTTCTAAAGCTTATGTCTTTCTCTATAACTTGATTAAACCTTGTTTTTTACCAACAAATCAAATACTTAAGATGAATTGTAATAGTCACTAAAATTTATGAATTTAATAAAATCACTGATCTCAGTCCTTAATACATGTAGCTCCATACATGTATAAAAAAAGTAAATGATTGAATGAATGAAAAAAAAAAACACACTCTCATACAAATTTCCAATTCTTGATAATGACAACGACAATGATGTCGAACATGATGTGAAAAATGAACCAGGAATTCTATTTTTTTTTTTTTCGTAAACTTGTGGTTGTATTTGTTAAGTAAACAATAAATTGTGGGTGTGTTGGTATATACATATGTGGGAAAAGAAGGCGCGTACGTGTGTAAGTAATGTATATACACACATACAAGTTTAAAAAAAGCTGCTCCTAAAGTGTATATATGCGTAAATGTCAATATGTATTTAGAGATGAGTATTATAATGCAGATTTGTTAAGGATGATGAGTTTGTATTTATATTTATTTAAAGATGTATAGTTAGTTATATGATTGTATGTATTTTTGTTAACTAAATGAGAAATCAAAAAATTTTATTATACGCTTCAACATGATTTACATATAAATCTGAAGACTGATTTAGATAAATTAGGATGTTACCAAGGTTTTACACACACACACATACATAAATTTCTATTATAAATACCACTCATACAAGGAAAGAAACCTTTTCAAAGAAATATTTATGCCTTGTAAGTATACCATTCTAATGCGGATTGTAATAGAGCAGTCATATGTTTTAATGACAATCATTGATCCTAATGATTTGAAGTTTGAGTTGGAGTGGAGTGTTTTTTTTTCTTTTTTGTTATGTTGCTCACAATAATTCTATATGAATTTAATGAGGATGCTGATGATGATTGTATCAAGGGCGTTAACATTAGATGATTTTTTTTATATACATATATTTATATTTACAATAATATTCATTGTTTTCTTCCGGCATTTACAGCTCTAAAGATGACAAGGGCTTTCTATTGTATTTTATGAATGTGCGTGTGTTGATTTCTTCGTAAATCCCTTATGTATGTTAATAAAAAATTTACTTTCTTTTGAGTTTTTGCCTTGAAGATTTAAAGCTTAGTCATTAGATTTTTTGCCTTTTAATCTTCTTTTTAAAGGAAGCGGAGTATTAGATCCTAGAAAATATAAAAAGGGAAACACCATTTCAATTAATGTTAGAAGGGCAAGAGGTACTCACATTTTTGATTTTGCTGTTTATAGGGGTCTTGAAGAAAAACCCATTAGGAAATAAAGATTTGACAGAATGTTAATGAAATAAATTTATTATTATTTTTTACCTACAAATTTCCCAATTTTATAGCGTGATATTAAATTTCTTGTCAAGTAGTTGTGGTTGGTAGATCCAATATTTAATCTAGCGGTAAATATTTTTATATATATTTTTTTAAACCCTTAAATTAATATTTTGAAAATTTATGGGGGTACAAAGGACCATTTCTTGTTTTATTTGTAAATATTATGTTAAATGTTGAACTGTTTCTTATTTCAATATATTTAAAGAATTGGAACCCAATGTTAAGACTTAAAATAACATTTAGTTAAATTTGTCGATACCTGCCTTTTCAATGAGGTCTTTTAGATTTATTTCCTGGGGGGTTCGAAGGACCATTTCATATATTATTAGTTAAAACCGATCTTGAATTATTCTCCTTTTAATTAAATTAAAGAATTACAACCTCTTATTATTTTTAAATAAAGTGCTTGAGCAATATTTTATCTGGTTCGAAGGACCACTTTTTATCAAATTTGTAAATAAAATGCTAAGTGTGAAGAATGATCCTTCTTTAAAGGAATCGAAACCTTATATCACTAGGTTTTATACTAAACTAGATAAAAACTATTTTTTAAGGTTCTGGTAAAATTAGTTATTTCTCAAGAACAATCAATCTCTCATGTTTCCCAATTTGTTTCTCCTTAATCCTCCTTTAATATTTATTTTTTAAGCTTAATTTCCTTTAATAACGTGTCATTTATATATTTAAACAATATCTTGCCAAATTGTTTTATCAATGTATGTCTTTTTCATTTCAATTAACAAACAAAATTGGTTTAATCATTAAGAAATCGTGCAGACATTTCCTGAATATTTTATAACAAAAAAAAATTAAAATTCTGAGGAATTTTCCTTCTGGGTTACAAAAGTAAACATCATCAGCAATTGCTATATAAAGTTATATTAAATTTTGTAATTTATTTATTTTTTTTTTTATACCCATACCCACAGAAATATTTCTAGTTTCATGAAGGATATAAAAAAATATGTGTATCGAACATGTTCTTAAAAAAATGTTAAATGAAGCGTTGTTTCATTGTGATAAACATGACATTGTTGCTGCCAACAACAACCAAACAGGCATCAGCAGCAGCAACATCAACATTATTCGTATTGAACATAATTTTCTGTTGTAATGCTAATGATATCAAGATGACAACGCCGCTTTATTTACCCCAGATTATGGTAGTATTATATGGAGTATTTATGCGAATACTTTACTATATATGAGTACTAAATACATACCTACTTACTTCTTTTCTTATCTGTTCTCTCTCCCTTTAAGCAAAATACAAAGAAATCTTTAGCGAAAAGTTTTTGTGTTGGCAAAAAGACGTAAAATTTTATTTTTAAATATATTTATAATAAAAAAATTTGTACTACAAAGTGCAATGACTTGTGAAAATATAAATAAGCAACGTATCGTTTACAATAGATTATAATTTTGTTATAAATCATTAATTTTTCTTATATGTGTGGCTTAAAAAGTTATATAATAACAAAAAAAAAAATTAACAATAATACTGAACTTTTATTTATAAATTATTAATATGAAAATCTTTAAGTGTAGACATTTTGACAAGTTGAATGTATTTAAAAGATTAAAAATTTCAACTAAAGTTTTAATAAGAAATGGGAAATGAAGGAACATTTTTGCTTCAAAGTTAAATTTTTAATACATTTTAGGAAGAAATGTTTAAAAATTTAGCATATCATTTAAAAAAACTTGAAATGTGGCCATGAAAACATATTATTTTCTAATAAAACTATAATATTTGAATGAAACGTTAAACAAGCGTTCACTTTCTAAGTGAACAAATTAGATTTTTTGTAATAATCACTTATTATTTCATGCATTATTGGGTAATGTGTGGTCATTATTTTCCGCACTACTTTATGTAGCTTAAGTATTTGTTTGTGTTTTGTTTGAAACATTATTTGCTTTAAAAGTAACAAAATTTGTAAGCGGTTTCCATTAATTCTAGGACTTATTAAAACAATTTTTTTTTTCAGTCAAATTATAGCTAGACAGTTCCACTTTTGTTGAAGGTTTTTAGGTCAGCGAGAAGCCAATCGTTTTTTCAAAAAGTTTTAAATTTTTAGGAAAGTCGGAAATAATTTTTAAAATTATCAATTAAGTGCTTTAAATTACAAAGACTCATTCACATTCAAATTAATTTCTCTGCAATCTGGTTTAATATTTTTTGGAAATGTTCTCTATTTTTAAAATAATTTCTAAGTCAAGCCTTTGATTTTAAAATCTTAGATTTTATTGAGGTAATTTTTTTATTTTCTTTAGTACTTTTATTCCAATTTGTAATATGACCTCAAAAGACTTTAATTTTTTTAATTAGTAAATTTTTCATCAGTAGTTTACTATCTGCTTTTTTTACATTTTCTATGTGAAGCAAAATATTTTTGATTTACTTTTAATGGCATTTAGTAAATATTATGTAAAACAAAACTTTCCAATAATTTCTTTGAAAACCTTTTGTTAAAAGTTAAGCCTCTTCATTTACCATAACCTTAGTAACACTTTTTCGAACTTTTATTTTAAATAAAATTGTTTGTTTTCCTTTTTTAAATATATTATAGCATTATTGTATACATAGGCAATCTATAAAGTCTTTTAAAATTTACGAGGTGACATATAAAACATCCAAACTATTTGTTTTAATTGTAACAGTGCAATAAACAATTTTGCTGAAATTCAATTAGAAACCAAGTGTATTTTCAATTACATAAAACGAACTGGAAAGGTTGAAAATTAAAAAAAAAAACAAACAATATATAGTCGGTCAAGTCCAACCATATGATAACCTACACCATTGTGTGCACCAAAATTTTGGGAAATGTCTTCTTTTTTCTGGCTCTGTGGCCAATAGTGGACCAATATTTGAATTAAATGTAAAATAAAACATAGGAATACAGAATATTACGTCGATACTAACAAATATATGAATTTATTCACTTTTAGGTGGTTCCCGAAAGTGTATTTTTTTATACTCCTTGCTTATTTTAAAAATACTTTTAAATATATGAAATCTTAATTTTCTTAAAAATTATTAAACTGTTTCCAGCCTGAAATGGTGAGTGTTCCATTTTGGAAATACTTAATCGTTTATTTGCTAGGATGCCATAGACAGAGTCTAGATATAGTTATTAACAAATTGCTATATGATTTCCAAAGCTCATTTTAGGCCTCCTTACGTTTAAACTAACTTGTTTCAAATTTTATTTAAAATAAAACTGTCTATAATAATTTTACGTGATTTATGACATTTTTTCTTTTTTTTTTTTTTTAATATAAAAACTTTTATATTTTTATCCATAACTTCTATGTTCTATGCATAGATTCATATTATACTAGATTACTTTTGCTATTGTTGTTCTTTTTATTTTTGTTATTGTTGGCATTGATGCTGTTATACTTTGTTATTGTTGTTATTATTTCAAGAGCACTTATCAAATTCTATCATATTTGATATGTTGATTTTTCTATACTAGAAAAAAAAAAAAAAAAAAAAACCCAACTTGAAAATAAACTCAACTAGCAAAGTTGTAAAAGTTAAAAACTAACACATAATAACACTTATACATATGTACATACACACATACATGTAAACTGTATGAAAATTATATTTAAAGTTGGTAATACATGTATGTACATTATAGCTGTTGTTGTTGTTTGTAGTTTTATATCTATGGCAAAGAATCTTAAAGTTTTATATGGGTATAAATCAATCATAACTTATGTCATATTTTACTCTCTCATATGCATACAAAAACATTATATACATACATATGTATATGTGTATTTTATCTTGTTATTTTTTTTTTGAGTCATTTGTTGGTAAGATAAATACGTGTATATAATTTTCTCAGATCCCCGACTATATGTAACACAGAATATGTATTTTTCAAAAAACTACTTTAAAGTATTTGTTGTCATTTTTTGTTTTTGCTGTAAATGACACTTTAGTATGTTTACAGACATATACATAGATACTCACTAACTTATATTCATTGGTTTAGTGTGTGGCGTCATTGTTTATTCTATGACAGGCAAATCGTTAATATAGGGATTTGGTGAATACACAAACACACTCAAGCAAACTAAAATAAACACTAAACTTTAACAGATAGTTTGATGTCAAATGCAGAGTAAGGGAAAATACATACATATTGTGAGTATGTTGTATGGAAGTAGTAGTGATGTTTGTCATTTTCGTTGTTGTTGTCTGTATGTCCTTCTGTCTGTTTGTCTCTGTGATGTGCTTGTATGAATTGTTGTTAAAGCACTTGCTTTGCATTTGTTACTTGTACAAATTGTCATGTCGAGACAGATATATTACTGACACTGGCTTAAATATAAATTTACCAAAAAAAAAAAAAAAAATAAAAATAAAAATAAATAAGAAAAAAAAAATTTAAGCTTAAGAAGCGTTATGATATGGATAAACTTATTTAAATAAAGATCTACAAATGTATGTTATATATACATGTGTCTAGGGGGATTTAGTAAAGAATGTCATAGATATTTTAATGTTTTAAATCCAATAAGAATTTGTACGAAAAAAAAAAATAAATAAATAAAAGATATGGTAAAATAAGAAATTGTTTTAAAGCTAAAAATTTAACAATATAAAAGTCACTGCGTTTTTAAAGCAAAATAATACGCAATACTTGTATCAAGTCATTAATGTCATGCAAATTCCTAAACATATAGTTATGTCATACTTCCTTTGAATCGTTTTTTAATAAATTTGCCGTAGTATATTTACCTGATTCTATTCAAGAATTTTCCATCATTTTAAATAACGAATTAAAATAAAAAAAGAACTTTAACAAAACAGGGTAATTATTCATAGCTAAAAACGTTTAAATATTATATTGACTAAAATCATTTATCTAATCGTTTTTTAAATTTAATAGAGTGCATTTTATTCTCTAAGCAATTCTAAACTAAATGCTAACAATTAAATTTTCTAACTACATACAAAACACATACATATGTATGTATTTCTCCATGTATAAAAATATTTTTTATTTTATTTTTCTTTTTTATTACACAAACTTTTTTTGTTTATCTGTATTTTTGTTTTTATTTATTTTTTTTTCTCTATGTTTTGCCTGAGTAATGATTTATAGCCATTGCTTTTATGCGCCTACACTTAGGCACTTAAAACTAAAATAAAAAATCGCCTGAATACCCTCTATAACTGCATACAATTTACTCATATGTATGCATACATTCAAAGCTATCTCTATCTCGCATATACTAACATATCAAAATTCTAAATGGACAAATACTATGAAAACAAATAAACAAAAAAATTTTAGTTCAGATTTTCTAGCAAATGGAAAATATATTTTTTTATTTTTTGTTGTTTTTGTTATTTGCGTTGAAGTAAACAAATTCACAAATGGAAATTGCATAAAATTGCTCTCATATGATGCTGCTGCTGTAAATGGTATTCACTACATATCACATATACATACATATCTATGTGTATGCATCTATGTGTGTGAGTAGAATATGGGCAATAGACAACATTGACTTGAAATGGTATATTTATTTTGTTCGTTTTTATTTTTCTTTTTTTTTTTTTTTTTTTGCCAAATCAAAACTGTAAAAGTTTTTAGTACATTTTATAAATTTTTTGCAATTTTTACATTCATATACAATAAAATCGTGTAGGGAATATTTTAAAAGAATTTCGTTTTTATTTTGTTTGATTTGGTTTTGAATGTTGTATATTTTGAAGGTAAATAGTTATTGTAGAAAGTGACCTCGAAAGGTGGATATTATTATTATTTTTATAGTTTTGAAGAATAAAATAAAGTGAATTCTCGTTTATTTCATTTTTTCAAATAAAAATGCTTTAAAATTAAAATGCAAAGTAAATGTTTTAAGAAGTATGCTTTAGGCATCACTGGTAGGTTCCAGGTAAGGTATTTATTTGATCCTACTTAAGCTTTAATCATTGGCCTTTATATACTCCTAATCAAACTTCAAACGATGATCTTTATATAAGTAAATCCATTTAGGTTATAGTCAAAGAGCTTTATTTAGTCCCTTTTAAGCTTTAAGCATCTTAAGCTTCAACTAAGCGTCCTATTTAAAACTTAATATTTCTATTTAAAACTTAATCATAAATTATCGGCTTTAAATAATTTTGGATAGATAAAAAAGAGAGAGGAGGCGCTTTAGCAGTTTGTTTTTATTTTTTAAGTATGTATATGTTTATACTAAAGAAACATGCATTAAGTTTTATTAGTAAACAGATTTTATTAAATATTTAAAGTTTTTTACAAGGTTTTTTTGTTCTATATTATTTCCTTTTAGTTTTAAAATAGAATGATTACTTAGTAAATATAAATTAAATGCAATAAAATCTATCATAATATAAATAAGTACAATTTTAAAATTTTTTATAAACATACAATTAATTATAAGACTAACTTTATTTAAAATATAAATAAATACTAAAGATAAAAATTTTCTAACTTACATATGTAACTGACAGTTTCAAATGTCAACTTTAATTTTTTTACTTTTTTAACTCTTAATAAAGAGTATTTTTTAATAACTTTATGAATTCACCCTTTTACATTTATTTAGAAAAGAAGAACCAACAATAAAATATAGACATACTGTATATATGTGTGTGTATGCAAGAATATTTATAAACAACCACTTTTTACACATTATGAAGATTTTTTGCCACACACAGCAACTACGTATTACAAAAAACAAACAAATCATTAAGCCCAATTGAAATCTTTAAATCATTTCTCAACGTCTTGTATGATTTGCTTTTTTTTGCCACACCACTTGCACCACTTGTTTACGATAAATGATTTGAACGCACGGATTTGCAGTCGCTCATACACAGTACACACTTGCTTTACTTCGGGCAGCGAACAGTACGAACAGTATTTATTGTTGTTTTTGCACATGTTGGCTATGAAACACACACTTGAAATTCAAGTGTGTTTGCTTTTCAAATCATCTTGCGCAGGAGACTAGTTTATACAAGGGAATTGAAATTGTATTGGAATAATGTAGATTATTTAACTTTTAGATGCAGTTTAGAATTTTTTTATTAAAAAAATATAATTATTGCACGATATTTTATTAAGATCTAAATCATATGATAAAACTTTTCTACAGTATAAAATTATAATATTTTCTGTAGTTTTATAATTTTTATACAGTTTAAAAATAAATTGTTATAATTTTATAACACTTTGATGCAAAACTCTTATACTGTTATAAAACATATAATTTAATTTTCTAAGTTAGAATGTTATGTATTGTAATTTGTTATAATACAATAACAATTTCTATTATACTTTTGCGAAAAACTTGATTTTATATACTTCGTTATAAACTGTTATAAAATGTTATACTTTTATCATGATGTGAAAATAATCTGTTATAATTTTATAAATCTACCGGAAAGCTTTTATATTATAACAAAAGTATTCAATTAACATTGTAGTTTTATAATTTGGTATAAACTTTTATTATAATTTCAAAACAGTTATACTAAAACAAAAAATTATAAATGATTTCCCTGTAATAACTTTTTATAAACTGTTATAATTTTATCATAGTTCAAAAATGAACTATTATAAATTACAACACTGACGAAATTCTGTTATACTATGACAAAAAATTACAAATGACTTTCCTGTGTAATACTTTGTTATAAATTATTATAATTTTAACATGGTTTCAAAATAAACTGTTATAATTTTATTACTCTTTGACGGAAAACTGTTATACTATGAAAAAAAACGAATAATTTTTTATGTATAATAATTTGTTATAAACTGTTATACTTTTACTACAGTTTCAAAATTAACTGTTATAATTTTATAATACTTTGACAAAAAACTGTTATACTATGGCAAAAAAATATAAATAATTTATATGTGTTATTATTTATTATAACATATACACTTTTAACACAGTTTAAAATCAGACTGTTATAATTTTATAAAACTTTGGAGAAAAATTGTTATATTGCAACAGAAAAAATTATTTAATTTTTCTTTGTAATAATTTGTTATAAACTGTTATAATTTTATCGTTGTTTCGAAATAAACTGTTATAATTTAATCACTCTTTGATGGAAAACTGATATTATAACAAAAAATATAAATAATATGTATGTGTAATTATTTATTATAAACATGTACACTTTTAACACAGTTTAAAAACAAACTGTTATAATTTTATAAAATTTTGGGGAAAAACTGTTATATTGCAACAAAAAAAAAAAAAAAAAATTGTTAATTTTCCTTTGTAATAGTTTGTTATAAACTGTTATAATTTGATCATTGTTTCAAAATAAACTGTTATAATTTTATAACATTTTGATGGAAATTTGTTATAATAAGACAAACAAGTTAACATAGTTTTTCTTGTCATGATTTGTTACGAATTTTTATGCTTTTAGCAAAGTTGCGAAGTAAACTGTTATAATTTTATAACTCTTTGATGAAAAATTGTCTACAGTATTACAAAAAAATATATTTTTTTTTTTCTGAACTACATATGAGGAGTCGCATTTTATCAGAAATTACATTTTTGTTATTTTTATATTCATTGGGTTGAACTGTACCAGAAAAAACTTTGTTAGGATAATTTTTTAATTTCTTTCTGCAAAAAATTTACCTTTTGCAGACAAAACCGTACATACATTTTTTTGATTTTAGGTAGTATATTTTTCTTAAGAACAAAAAAAGTACGTTTTGTTCTGCAACTTCTCATATAATCTGTTACAAACTGTTGTTACTTTTATCATATTTTAAAAATAAAGTTATTTTATAACAATTTTACTGTTATATTAAGCTAAAAAGTATGACTTTTTTAAAACTGTAACTTTTAGGAAAACTTTTTAACATTTCAATGCTATACTATTTTCGGATCTTCAGTGAATTTATATTTTTTTTTAATTTCTAATTACGTTTTCCAATATATTTTTTTAATTGTATTTACTTAACTCATTTTCTTACTAAGTAAATATTAACGAGTTTAACCTAGTCTAAAAAGCCCAACAAATTTTATATTTATTTAAGTCTTAATTTTTTACTATACACATTTTTAATTTTAAATAAATTTATTCATGTCAAACACATAGAATATTTTTAAACACATAAAATGCTCCAATTTTTTTCAAGTCCTTTGAACCATAGACCAGAAAAAAAAATGATTATATTTTATGTAAATTTATTTTGTACAAAATTTAAAATAAACAAAAAAGCTTTAAGTCAATTAAAGTGTAACACTTTATTAAACACCCTACAATAAGTAAGGGTATATTTATTAAACAAAAGGAAACTTTAAATAGAAATACTTACATAAACCATAACTATCATAAAGCTTTCTAAAGTCGTTTTAAACTTTATAAAATCTTTGCAACTTTTTGTTGTAACTATAAAGTAAATTGGTCAACAAAAAGTTTTACTTTTTTTTATTTTTTAGTATATTTATCTATGGTCCAGCAGTAAGAATAAATTTAATAAAATTTTGACAAGAGAACCCTTAAATTGTCACAAAAATGACATGAATAAAATTTTATATTTAACAAGAATTTCTATACTTAAATAAACAGGACACTAGAGGTAACTATGATAAAATCCTTAAATGAAAATGATAAAAGTGTTAGTAAAGAAGAATTTTTTCATTTTAATTGAATAATTTATTTAAATTATTTAAATAAAATTTTAAGCTTTAGTAAAATTGTTACTTTTAATCTTATTAAATTAAAATTTAAACATATTTAATTAATATCTTTATGTAAATAATTCTTATCTTTTCAGTTTGAATTTCAAGGAGGGAATAAATTATTAATGCTAGCAAGTGTCTTCAACATAAAATCGACCATATAAAGACACATAAAGGGAATTTTTTATCCTTGTGAAACAAAAGGATATTTTTTGTATTTAATATTTTTCTTTTCACCAAACCCACACAAATAAAAACTTTATCAAACTGGCTCACATGGCTATGCATCATAATACCATGTTTCCGGGAAGCGGAACAAAATTTCAAACTAGACCAGCCTCACCAC
Source organism: Protophormia terraenovae (assembly GCA_951394005.1). NCBI lineage: Eukaryota > Metazoa > Arthropoda > Insecta > Diptera > Calliphoridae > Protophormia > Protophormia terraenovae. Next base: position 97,939,627 of record OX596076.1, read on the forward strand.
AGTTTGCCAGCTTTTCGCCACCCTCCGATTATCCACATGCTCAAGCTCAAACTGCAGTACATTTGCATCAGCAGCAACAGCAACAACAACAAATGCAACAGCAACACCTTCAGCAGCAACAAATGCAACAGCATCATCTGCCTCAGCAACAATATCCAACACACGGTATGTCTATGCGTCAATCTGGCAAGAGCATGAATGCTGGCGGCAGCATTAAGTCACGTTCAGCTTCTTCATCCGCCCATCATATGGTCAATTCGAATACTATGACTGGTGGTATGTTGGCTGCTATGTCAAGTGGTGGCAGTTTGGGTCATCATCGTGGTGATTTGATATTTCCCGACGATATGGATAGCATAGAATTTTGTATGCCTCCTCCACCGGCTCCTTCGAATGGCATGGGTCATGGTGTGAGCAGTGAAATGCTGCTGGTACATGGAAAAAATGGCCTATGTACGGGTGAAGCCTTCACAGAGAGACGGAGGAGAGGTCATAGTAGGCGCAGCAATCATAAAATGGATGTAGAACAACAGGTTAGTAAAATCCACATTTCTGAATAATCTAAAATTATTTAAATGTATCTGTAAAAATGCTATTTTATTTTAATCCGATCTTTTTATTCTCTCCCTTCGATTTTAGGTCAAATGGTCTCGTAAAAATATTGCTGCTACCATGGAACGTTTCGAACCCACGCAACATCATTCCTCCTCTTCGACTTCGTCGTTAGAATATGGATTTGCCGCCAGTGTTGTGACACCTTCATCGACACCCTCTCATCATTCACAACAGCAAATCTCACCTGCTCCCTCACAAACGTATCAAGGTGGAGCTGCGGCAGCTGTTGCCCCCAATAACTCTAATGGTCCATCGGGTAGTGCCCCCTACAACCATGTATATTCGTATGCTTACTATGAACCAGGTGCAGCAAAATGTCATACCAATATACCGCCAAAAGATGAAGCTTCAGCCATAGTACCAGCCCCATTAGTTAGTGCGGTGCCACCTTCTAAAAGTCCACCCCGCAATTCTATTAGAGCTTTATTGGCTAAAAGTTTTCGCTCCAAATCGAATAGTGGCCAATCGACCTCATCCTCGCCTAGTGGCACCGATGAACGTCACACCTATACCACACGTTATGGCACCACAGAAAATCTATACGAAGAGGTTAACGATCAAAAGATACGTAAAGTTTTATCCGATAATCGTATAGCGACCTCAAATGTTAAAGAAGAATTGAGAAGGGTACAGCACAATCACTTTAGAGTATTGGATGAATTAAATTTATCGCTGGAAGCTTTGATAATGCCTGAAACTCCACCCGATATTAGTCCCAATCAGGTAGAAGATGATGATGGTCCATCCACTAGTGCTGCGGCGGCGGCAGCAGTAGCACCTCATTCGATTTCCTCCGTATCATCGGGTTCTCATAGGGGGCCTCGTCGCGGAGGTTTGTTGGGAGGAGCCGCTTCCTCTTCTTCATCCACAGTGTCTTCTTCACAGCAGCGTACCTTATCTCACGCCAGCCTAGAAAATCTTTCTTCAACTCTTAACTCTATCGAATTGAAAGATCACACCCATAGTTCATGCATAAATCCCGAATTCGATGAAGGTGATCTCGATAGTGGCTTCAGCGGTAGTGGCAGTAGTAGTGGTGCGAGTTACAATGAAAGTCTGCGTTATTATAAAACCGGTCCTACGCCCAGTCATCAGCATCACAACCACCACGCTCAACAGCATCAACTGCATCAGCATGGCGGACAACATCATCTTATACAACCCACCACTTTACCCCACAATATGCGTAGTTGTCGATCATCAACTGCATCCGGTACATCAACTTCCAAAAGTAGTATGGTTTCATCCGAGGATCAGGGCATTGGTATGATGACCTCATTGGGTAGCTGTGGAACAGCTGTTACCTCACCAGCAAATGGTAATTTATTAGCGTCACCCTTTAATTATGCCCGCCGTTGCTCCGACACTCAAAGAGCATCGGGACGGTCAGCTTCTGATTCCTCAGCGACGGGTGCTAAACCGAAAAAAAACTTTTGGAAAATAAAACCGTGATGCTATAAAAAGGCTTTACGTAAACTCTGCAAAAAATGGAGTATAGTGGTGGTAAGTTATTCTTAAGTTAAGCATTTACAACAACAAGTGATGTATTTGTAACAAATTATAAAAAAAAACTAAAAAAAAATACATAAAATTATTTGAAACAAAATTATTATAATTTACTATATTATATTATTAACTATATTATTATTATTATTACAAGAAAAATGAAATGCATTTTTAGTTAAACTAAGCATACATGTATTTGTTAATTTAAATATTAAAAAAGAAAAACTAAAGTAAAACAAAAAAACATTAAACCATAAAAACGAATGTGAATAATAAATTTATTGAATTTTTTGAGTTAAACAAAATTATTGCATTTTCTATTTTATTTGGTGGGTTCACTACATTTTATTCTCTTACTTTGTTCAATTTTTATTTAGACAATTGGCTCATTTATTATTTATTACGAATTCAGTTTTCATCATATATGTTTTATGCACCCAAAAATATATTTTCAAAATTAACGATCCAGATATATCAAAATTTCCTTTTTACTGATAAGAAGTTTAATTGTAATATACAACTACATGATTTTTTCCTTTGTGGGATAAGCAGGATAGTTTGATTCCTTCTCTAGATGTCGACAGAATTTCTGCGATTAATTTTTTATATTACGAAGGTTATAAGGCCCATAATGTAGTCAGCAAGGATGTTGAATTTTATGTTTGAGCTTGGAACTTGGGCTTCGTTGTTTATCAAGCTTGAAATATTATCATTCCAAGGTCACAAAGCATAAGAAATGATTTTATGCTTTGCAAAGAATTTATAAAAATTATGGGAAAATTTTAATCGGATAATAGGAGCCCATAATGTTGTAGAAGGAGAATTTTTGTTAACAGTTTTGTTTAACCTGCGATATTTTGGAAACCAGTAGAGATATTGAGGTAAAATCTTAACGATTCCCTAGCTTGGAAGTTTGTCTTTATAACAAAGTTAGATTTAACCGCCCAATGCCATGCCTACTCTTTTTGAAAAAGCTTTGAATAATACATTTCAATACAACTCTGCCTGTAGTTGGCGTTGCAATCCCAAGATAATTTTATTCGCTAGCTCATCTCTTCTTCTTTTAAATCACAAGATTTCGTTCTTTTAGTCATTCCCGCTAGAAAGTTACAACGCGTGAAATGTTATCATTTCTAGGTCACCTATCTTAAAATGGTATGTTATTGTATTTATTCTACCAAGAATAACTTATAAACTATCGAAAACATGAAGCTGAACTCTTTTAAAACAGTAAACAAAAAAAAAAAATAAATTTTTCCTGTTTACTCCCACGCCTAATATTGGATTATGGGTGTTTAATAAATCTTTTTTTATTTAGCTTTTATTTTAAGTAGCTTAATCGCTTAACATTTCGTTGATAGCCCATTTTCTGCTTTATAATCTTACCAAATTTCATTATCATATCCTTAGTAGTTTCAGAGTTACAGCTGTTTGAATGTATAGCCGCTTAGAACCACACCGTTTGGGAGAATTTTTAAAAATTATCAAAAATGTCATTGGTGTAATAGGAGCCCATAATTTCGAAGAAGGTGATTTTTGTTAACAATTATATTTAAACTACTATATTTCGGAAAGCACTAGAGACATTAAGGTGAAATCTTAATGATACTTAAGCATGGAAGTTGGGCTTTACAATAAAGTAATTCATAACAGCCCACTGCCACGCCTACCTTTTAAAAATAAGCGTTTAATAATACATATTAATACAGAGGGCGTGACACTCCCATCATAATTTCATTCGATTGCCCATCTCTTCTTAACTACTATCACAAGATTGTATTCTTCTAATCACTTCAGTGTGGAGTTTACAATACTTTGAATGTTACCAGTTCAAGGCCACATATCTAATGTAATTAATGGTCTGTTATTCTTTGTATTCAATCAGGAATAACTTCTAAACTATAAACGATATTGAACTGGATTCTTGTATATATTATAGAGCGGAAGAATAGCTTTACAAAAAATAATTTTTCTTGCCCACTGCCATGCCATCCAATTGATAATGAGTATTTAATAATAAAAACCTTTTTAACTTAACTCTTATTGGGAATGACTTAATCGCTTAATATTCCGTTGATAGCCCATTTTCTGTTCTACAATCTTACCAAATTTCATTATCAGAGTTTTCAGAGTTTTCAAGTTACAGATGTTTGAATGAAAATCCGGTTAAACCACAACACAGCTTGGAAAATTAATAAAAATTACTAAGACTTTTCATTTGGATAATAGGAGCCCATAATGTTGCAGAAGGTGAATTTTGAATGAAACCAGCATAGATATTAAGGTGAAATTTTAACGATTCCTTAGCTAGGAACTTGGGCTTTTTAACTGTATTAATTTTAACGGCCCACTGCCACACCTACTTTGTAAAAATAAGCGTTAAATAATACATGTCAATACAACTCTGCACATAGTGGGCGTTTCACGCCCAATATAATATCATTCGATAGCTCATTTCTTCATCTCTACGGTCACAAGATTTTGTAGCTCTAGTCATTCTAGTTTGGAAGTTACAACGCTTGGAGTGTTATCATATCAAGATTATATATCTTGAGAAATGGTTTGATATTGTTTTTATTCAATCAGGAATAACTTATAAACCATCGATGATATGGAACTCAATTCTTTTACATATTAAAGAGCGGAAGAAGAAAGATCTTTACTTAATCGCTTTACATTTTGTGGATAGTCCATCTTCTTCTCTATAATCTCACCAAATTTTATTATCCTATCCCTAGTAGTTTGGAAGTTAGACCTGCTTAAATGAAAAGCCAATTAGTTAGTTAAACAAACCATATAACTCAGCTTGCGAAAATTTGTAAAAATTATTAAAAATGTTAATGGTGTAATAGGAGCCCATAATTTTGCAGACGGTGATTTTTTTTTTTAGCAATTTTATTAAACCTACAATATTTCGGAAACCGGCACAGATATTGATGTAAAATTTTAAGGTTTTTTAGCTAGGCAGTTAAGCTTTACCAAAAAATTATTTAAACGGCCCACTGCCACGCCTACTTTTTAAAATTGGCGTTGAATAATACATGTCAATACAACTTTGCTCATAGTTGGCTTTGGACGCCCAAGATAATCTCATTCGCTAGCCCATTTCTTCTTCTTTTCTATCACAAGATTTCATTCTTCTAATCACTCCCGCCAGGAAGTTACAACGCTTGGAATGTTATCATTGCAAGTCCACCTATCTTAAGAAATGGTGTGTTATTGTTTGTATTTAATCAGAAATAACTCATAAACTGTAGAAGATATAGAGATTATTTATTTTTCATATTAATGAGCAGAAGAAGATCTTTCTAAAAAATAAACTTTTGCTCCCCAATGCCACGCCCATTAATGAAAAATGTGTGTATTTTTTAATGTATCCATTTTTAGCTTACCCATTATTAGGGTGGTTAAATCGTTTAACGCTCTGTCGAAAAACAATTTTTTTGTCAACATTCTTACCAAATTTTATTATCCGCTCCTTAATGGTTTGGAAGTTACAGAGCTGTTTTTAAAAACTACTGAAATTTTTTAAACCGGGTAATAGGAGCTCATAATACTGTAGAAGGTGAATTTTTGTTAGCAATGTTATTTAACTTGCAATATCTCGGAAACCAGAAGAGATATTGAGGTGAAATATTAACTCTTTCATAGCTTAAATGTTGGGCTTTACAACAAAGTAAATTTTAACGCCCACTACCACGGCTACTTTTTTCTTCGATCAAAGATTATATTCTTCAAGTCATTCCAATTTGGAAGTTATAACGCTTGGCATTTTGCCATTTCAAGGCCACATAAGAAATAGTCTGATATTGTTTATATTCAATCAAAGGGCGGACGGAAAGCTTCACAAAAATTAGATTTTTTTCCCGCCCACTGAAACACCCACTGTCGGATAATTAGTGTTTAATTATATATCCATTTTTTTTTGCAATTAGTGGGAGTGTCTTAATCGCTTAAAATTCCATTGATGTATAATTGTTAATATAGCCCATTTTCTGCTCTACAATCTTACCAAATTTCATTATCATATCCTTAGTAGTTTGGAAGTTACAACTATTTGAATGAAGAACCGGTTAGATCACATGGCATGCGAAAATTTTGAAATATTGCTGAAAATTTTCAACCGGATAATAGGAGCCCATAATATTGTAGAAAGTGAATTTTTGTTAATAATTTTATTTAACTTGTAATATATCAGAAACCCGAAGAGATATTGAGGTGAATACTTTACGATTCCTAAGCTTGACTGTTGAGCTTTACAACAAGGTAAATTTTAACGCCCACTACCACGCCTACTTTCTAAAAATAAGCGTTAAATAATTCATTTACATACAAATCAGCCCATAGTAGCCGTTACACGCCGAAAATAATCTCATTCGATAGCCCATCTCTTCTTCTCTACAATCACAAGGTTTTATTCTTCTAGTCATTTCAGTGTGGAGTTTATAATGCTTGGAATGTTACCAGTTCAAGGCCACATATCTTAAGAAATGGTGTATTATTGGTTTTATTCAATCAGGAATAACTTTTAAACAATCGAATGTATGCTTCTGAATTCTTTTGCATATTAAAGAACGGAAGAGGAGCTTTAATAAATATATTTTTCTGTTCATTGGCACGACAAATGTTAGATAATTACTTTTTAATTATATATCCCTGTTTTTCTTTTAACTGAACCCAATTATCCTGAACAGTTTAAGCAGTGTATCATATATTATTATATATCTCAATTTGGGATGAGTTTTTCGGGTTCTGCATAACTCTTTCTTAAATTTATACTTCCTTCTATAGATTTTTTCAGTCTTTGTAATTTTAAGGCTTTTTTAATAGTTCAGATGGAGAGCTTTAAAATAAAATTAAGCTCTACTCTCCATTATGAAAAGGTAAGCTTTGATCCATGTAATATTTAACTTTTCGTTTGTGTAACTTTCCCTTGTCCAGTGTTTATTTAAAAAATAGTTTACCATCTCATTATTTATATCAACTTTATAGAAATTAAATTAAAACACATATGCGGTATTGAGATTTTTATTTTAGTATTAATTAAAAATGTATTGAGTAAGTAAATTTATTAAGTAGGTATATATGATAAAATTCTTCGAAATAAATATATAAATAATTGGAATACATTAAGTTATGTTTCGAGTGTATATAAATTAATTATGCGAATTTTATTCCTGTTGGCAAATGTTTTTTTGGTATCTGAAAATAAAAAAATAGATATAATTGTTTAATATATATTTCCATATGTATTTAGAAAGTTCGACACAAATTTAATCCCCGTATTCACGAACAACTTTTAAATTTAAAATGGCTTTTAAAACAATTTTGTCATACAAATTTTGTCTCTAAGATGTATTCAAAATTTAAAATTTTTTATTGAATACGGGTGTAGAAATTTATTTACCTATTTATAAGTACCCTGCTTTATATAAAGAATTAGTAGATATAAAACCTATAAGTTTCTTCTAAGCAAGGTGTATATTTGTTGTTGGTTGTATGTCCTTGGTATTAAATCTGAAAGTATAGATTTATATAAATTATCTTTAAGTTGCTACAGAAAAATCTAAGGTGTAGAATTAGATAATAGTTTTTAAATTGCTGGGCATTTGTTTATGAAAAATCTAACCTTTTTATAATTAAGGAAAACATTTTAATTCTATTTTTTATAGTTATTTTTTTTATTATACTACGCTTAATTTGTATATTGAAATAACTTATTATAATGTTTTTTTTTTTTTTTTTTTTTTTTTTTGTTTAACAAACTGCTGATTTCCCAGAACTTTCCCTTGGCATTGCATTAACTTGTACAGATTTTGAAGCATACTTTTTTGGTTGCTTTCAGCTTAATTAAATGAAGCATATCTAATGGCATATGATTTCAATAGAATTTTTATTTTCTAACCCCCGGCAAAATACCTAACGCACATAGAGAACAATAAAGACAATATCCGAAATTATTACCTATAATATAATGCAAGTATAGGATTTAAAATTTACAACATATTTTTTATGGCCTCAAGCGAAGTCAACAGCTAACGTTGATCAAATTGATAGATTTATATCAGCACCAAATAAAGGAGATGAAAATGAAATCATAACACTTTGTCTATGTATGTATGTTGCATTATAACAAAGACATGAGCTAAAAGAAATTATGAGGACACATAAAACAACCACCATGATTTAACCACAAGACAAAGACACACACTTACACATAATGATTGCATAGGATGCTTGGCAAACAATTATGCGTATAAATAATGTTCAAACAACTCTAATCATGCAATGTAAACAATATTTATGCTTAAATCTTATCAGTTTTCTTCAAGAATGAAAAATGGAAATTATTTCGAATTACAAACCAGCATAAGAGAGAATCATTTGATATGAAGGAGTAATTGCAACCACAACATAAATGATTGAAACTGAGGACATACATACAAACAGCAACAGAAATAACAGTGGTGTGAAAAAAACTGTGTGCATGCAATTATATTTTCTGTTAAAATAAAGCATACATTTAGGATTGTTTGAAAAAATCTTTTACGAACACAAAATTTTAAAAAAATTTTATTCCTAAAAAGTTATACATTTTCTATTTAAATAGTTTTTTTAGTTTTATATGCGACTTAATTTAACTATTAATTTCTGCAAATCTCAATTTTTGGCAATTTAGTGAAAACACTCTTTAACTATCAACTAAAAGTACTATTACAAGTCCCCTATTGTGCAAAAATATTTACACAGAAAGTACCACTAAATAGTTATAACCTAAAGTTGTGAAATTTTCATCCCCTTCAAACATGTCTTAAAGCTAAAGTGAGTGTGAGAGAAAGTATAGAATTATATCGACAAATGCTTATTTATGGGATTAGCTAAGATTTCTCCCCCTCAAGCGTATGCAATGAATTGTAGCCACTATTTTCAAACAAACAAAAGCTAACAGCAAACAAAATCCACAATAAGTATAGAAATTGTATAGAGATGAGATAAAATGATATGAAAATATTAGTATGTAAGTATGTATATATGTCGGTATATATCATCCCCCAATATTTAGTGGTTTTGTATGGAAAATATACGAGTATTAATGCAATTTATAGAAGCAAATAGAACATTTTAACACCAAAATTTAATGCAATCATAATATGAGAATGTGTATGCACGAAGACTTTGAGTGTGAATATATATTTTAGTGGTTTTGTGTATGCGTGCTTACGTACACACATACACTTGAGGGTTCAACTGAGTGTGTGAGTTTAAGTATTTGGTTATCATCTTATTTCTAAAACACACTCTATTAAGTGTCTGATAGTTTGTGGAAACTTTAATTTTCTTATGTGCATAAAAAATTCTGAATGTTCATGTAAGAAGAGGTATCATTTATCTCTATACATATATAAAAATGGAACTGTGATTGTTTGTTTGGGCTTTAGGAGCAGGAGGAATAGTAGCTCTCATACAAAGTAAATATTTATTATCACATAGCTCCAGAACTATTACAGATAAAATCCTGAAATTCTGTGAAAATAATTTTATTATCAATCTACATAATTTTGATGAAAATGGGGCGGGTAGGTTTAGGGGCGTGATAGCCCCAATACAAAAAAAATACTAATTATCATATAACTTAAATAAAAGTTTTACAATTTTGCGGGAATATCTTTTTTAACAGCCACCTAAAATGAAAATTAAACGGATAGGATCAGGGGAAATGATACCCCCTATACAATGAAAATATTAAATATCGGATATCTTAGAAACTATTACAGCAAAAATTTTAACATTTAGTTAGAATAACTTTCTCAAAAACATCCATAAGTACAGATGCAAAGAGATGGGTAGGACCTGGGGAAATGGTACCCCCCATACAAAACAAATATTCTTAGTGGCACATCTAAAGAACTATTAAGGTGAGAGCCCTAAAATTTTGTGAAAACTATTTTCTTAAGATTTTGCATTTATAAAGTAAAAACAGGACGGATAGGGGCAGGGAAAAGAGTATCCCTTATACAAAGGAAGTCTTAGTTTCGTATATTTATTAATTTAAAGAAAGTTTAAAAAACTTATAGAAAATATATGTATTTAAAATTTTAAAGGGGATAGGTCGAGGGGTAGTAGTAGCCCCATGCAAAGTTAACATCTAATGTGGTATCGCAAAGCTCACCGGGCTAAGCTTGTTTTAAATATGTTTGTAAATAAGTAATAAAATGTATCTAAGGGGACTATAAAAGTATGTTTGAAAAATCTGCAGATTACACTTATTTTAACCCAAAATTTTAATATTTTTCATATATACATATTTTGTTCTGAAAATCTGTGTTTTATATAATGATCTATCCAATTGGTATTTTTTTAAATTCAAGCTGTTGAAAATATAGATTTTCTCAGACTTCAAATACATTATAGTTTTATCTTAAGATTGCTATTATTAAGTCACATCTGTTTCCTATATCCAGACTAGTATTTCAACAACAAACGACTTTCTTCTACCTGATTATCGCCTTAAGGCCAGATACCTCATATAGATTTACGAGATACACATTTATTACCAAAAATTTTCCGTTTGGCCCCACAGTGTTACATTACAAATTGGCTTAGAATCGAACATTTTTGGAAATTAATCTGTTTTTACATAAAATTTTACATGGGCGTAGCAAAGGAGCTTATAATTTAAAGTTTCGAGAAAAAGAAAAATTTTAATTACTAGCCAAATTTTTGTTCAAAGATTTGTGTATTACATTAAAACTTTTAATAAAGCCTTTGAGTTATATGTATGCAATTGACAAGTTATATGTATGCATTTGACAATTCAATTATCACAATTTTACAAGGTCTCGATCAAGCGTTTTCCAACATATATTTTCCATATATAGCCCAAAATTTACGACCGATTTTATAATATTCTTTTGTAATTACTAATTAGTTAAAAAACAATATACAAAAATTAATGAACACGACGAACGGACGGACATTAGAATACTAGTAAAAAAATCATTAAAATATTAAAATTACCTTTTCATTAAGCGACATTTTCGATCACTTTTAATAATCAATGATTTTATGTTTCAGGAATTAAAAAAAAAAACTGTAGAACATAATTATTTCATTTTATTTGGAATATCATATCATACGCACCAAACAAATATCAATTAAAACTTTATCATTAAATAGTAATGTGAAAATTTTTTTTCGATGAAATTCAGTATACATACTTATTACGTCAATACTAAATTTGAAGTTCTTCAAAATTTTTAAATTCGTTGTTGTTTAGATTTTGTCGCGGTTCAAAGTTCACTTTTTTCATAATTTTTTCTTAAATACATAAAATTTAAATCAATATATCTCCGGACTTATTTGTCCGATTTAAACAACCTTTGGCTCAAATTAATGCTTATTGAATCTAGTTTTAATTATTTTTATGAAAAAAATTCATAACATATTGATTTTTCCAATCACCAAAATGATAATATTAATAACTAGAATAATTGATTTTATTATTACTGCTTTTTATTTAATTTATAATAATTTTATTAAAAAAATATTTGATATATTTTTTTCAGTGTAGTTAAAAAATGCTAAAGCATTTGACTTAAAAGTTATAAAGGTAGGAAATATTTAGTACAGAACTACTCTCTGGGTTAAGGGTTGAAATAAATTTGTCATTCCGTATGTAAACATTTTTTGATCCTCATGAAAATGATGTCGATAGGACGATATCCGTCCGTCCCTCCATCCTTGTATCGGTTGAAATGGCTTTTATGAAGCCTAACGATAACTGCCATATAAAATATATATACTAAACGATCGGAAAAACTTTCGAGAATTTTGCTATTGAAATTTAGCAAGATCGGTTAATAAATGGTGCAGATATGTCTAAAAATCTTTTTTGTGAGGTTTCTTCAATTTCAAAATGGTTTAAATTGCGTTTCTGAAGCCTTCTGTGTTTTAAGTTATTCATTGTTAATAATAACAGCGGCTTTTTTTAACTGTTCTCTAGTTTTGGATAGAATTTTTAAATCATTGATGTGAATTACGGAAAAGACAATTTTTTTTTGTTCAGAGAGTATATCAACTGGTATTACACCTAATCGCTTAATTATTTTTTGTAAGGGGAATTTGCGCTAATTATTTTAAAACCTGCTAAAGTTGGATAACATTGATATATAAATGTGTTAAAAATAAAACGTTTTCATTACTAAAACTTCAGCGAATATTCAAGTGTTCAACTATTGGATTTTAATGAATTTTCTTTTAACCCACCACTAACTACTACCACAAACACCCCCAACACTATTTACTTAGAGGAAAGGAAAACTTTTTACTTATATGTCATTATTTTCTTTTAATAGCTTTCAGCTTAAGCACAAGTATTTATTATTATTTTTTTCTATACTGTGTTTAACATTTTCCCTAAATCTTATTTGTCTTAAATCCCGCTCTCGATTGCTTTATTTTCATTTGATGTTCAAAACATACACACACTCTACCATATAATATCAGTAAATATTTTGGTGTTGGGTGCGTGTTGCATGCCACGATTGTCATCTTTATGAAATGCATTTCAACCATAAAGTCTTTTAAGGTTTTTCTTTTTTGAACACTGTGATTCAATTCGTTTAATATGAAATGTTATGCAAGAAAAGGGGCGACTTTAGTAAAATAAGGGCATATGTGTTGATTTTAAGTAGAATTTATAGTTTCAAACATAATTGTGTTGCTGTTAGCAAGCAGATGGGGGGAGAGGAAAAAAACGATTTTCATTAGATCAAGTGATGCACAAAAGAATTATTTAACTATGCAGCATTTGTTGATGATACTTGTGATGCTGTTTTTTTTTCTATTGCTAAATATTTTCTGTCTTTGTGTTGTTTAAATCTTTATTTATTGAGGAGATTTTAAATCTAGAGTATCAGGAAATAAATCTGTGTTTATGAGGAATGTATGTATAAATATTGTGCATGTATTTTTTCATTAGGAAATCAGGGTTGCAATACAATTCAATCAATTTTAATTGATTCATTTTACACGCTTATTTTCAGTTAAATGGATTTTTTTTTTGCTTCATTTTACTAAAATGATTTTTATTTGTATGATGACCAGTTAATCATACAAATAAATATAAGAGATTGTGTGTGTGTTTTTTTTTCTCGGGAAATCTTATTGTAATGATTACTTTGTTTATTATCATGGGAATATTTTAGTAGAATTATTATTTTTTAGGAGTTATAAATATAAGTGTGTATGTGTGAGTATGTTTCAATTTAACGGAAACGGAAGAGCCTTGTTATGCACGAGTATCTGCTTCAATTAATCGAAATGAGAATGATGATTAGAATGATTGTTGATAGTTTCATTATTCCACTTATCAATGGATGAGTATTTTGAAATTCTGTTATTAATTTTTTTTTTTTTTTTTTTTTGCAACAGAAGGTCAAGAGTTAGTTATAAATAACTTAAAGTTTTAAAATCTGTTACATTTTTTATTAGTGATGATTTTTTTACGCCCTTATAAAGTATGGGAAAATTTTGTTGGGAATATTTTTAATCAAGATGAATTTAGTTCTATATTCTAAGAAACATAAATATTTATATTCGAATCATTAAATTCCTAGGGCGATTAATTGAATTTAGAAATTAACATTTTTGTAATAAATTTGGATACCGAATAAAAATAGACAAAATTATGTATCAATATCAATTAAAGTCTTTAAGCTAGATTGTGTTGTTTTCTTATAAGAAGCTGTCAAAGTTAAACTTTTTTTTACATTTTTGCAAAAGAGTAAATAATATTTTTGTTATTTTTTGAAAATTGTCCTAAAATAATATTTAAAATTTTCATGGAATGCAACTTAAAATGTTGCAGGATGTTTGTTCTGAAAATCATCTGAAAAATAGTACATGTTGTCCAATTTAATATTAAAAAAAATATATATATATATATATATCGTGCGCATATATAGCCCGTTTTAAGAAATAAACTTTTTTCGAAAAAACTTCAGTCGATTTCATACAAAAAAAAAAAAAAAAAATAAACAAGTACAGATATTTGCTTTGCCTTATCAATCATTAAACAGTGGTGTAGAATCGATATAAATCTGTAACATCTAATCTATATGAAATTTCACATAGGCTTAGCGAAGGACAGTAAAATTTTGAGTTCAGAAGCAGGATTCCATAAACGCTTCAGAAGCGGAGCTATGGGGTTCAAAATAGCGATTTTTTCCTTACCTGATTTCCAGGATTTTTATATCACATTAGAGTCCTTGATAAATCCTTTAGGAAACATGTTTGCGTATACTATTTTTCTTATACATTCTTAAAGATATATTCATTTGAAATTTCAACAAACTCTAATTTGCAAGATGTTGGTCAAGTCTTTTCAATATATATGCCAACATTTTCAACCGATTTCATAATTTTTTATTTATAATTTATTATTTGTTAAAGAATTATCTTTCGAATAAAGAAAATTTGAAGTCGATATCTTTATTGAGTCAAAAAATAAACAATTTTGAATTGTCAAGTTTGCAAAAATGTATAAACAGACAGACAGAAGGACAGACATTAAAATTCTTTAAAAAATGACTTATAATTCCAAAAATATTTTATTTTTTTTACTTCTTGACCAATATAAAACCTAAATCTACGCATTAAAGTATTGATATCACCTTTCCCTGAATTAAGTGTCATTTTCGATCCATTTAACCGAAATGTATAAATGGACGGACATTACCATTCAGCCAAGAAACATCGTATAATTCTAAAAGTGCATTTTTATTACTTATTAATAAATAGCAAAATTAAACATGACCATTAAAGTGTTGACATCACCTTTCCCTAAATTATGCTTAATTTTCGACCGATTTTTTTCATAATATTAAAATGGACAATATATACTATTTTTTTAGAAATTTTTCAAAACAAACATCCTGTAACATTTTAAGATGATGCATTCCATGAAAATTGAAAGTTAGTGTATTTTAGGATAATTAAAAAAAAAAAAAAAAATTAAATAACAAAAATATTAGGACAAAATATAATTTATAAATACTTGAAAAAAAGTAGGCTTAAATACCTGAAGATGATGGTTCCATTTTAAATTTTTACTTTGAAAGAACTTTTATTTAAATTAAACACAATAAAATTTATGATTTTTTTTTTTTTTTTTTCAAAAATGTAAAAAAATTGTTTAATTTTGACAGCTCCTTATGAACAAACAACATAACCTAGCTTATAGATTTTAATTAAAAGAAAATTAATTAAAAAATTTAGAAGTCAAGAATAGGGCACGGAAATTAAAATCAAATTTCATATAAAAATTCTCATGTTGTATAATGGACGACGAAACGTATGTGCTGGTAGAAATTTCGCATCTTCTGTGTCAAAATTTGTATGTTGCTAATGCTCGAAGCAATGTTGAAGATAAATTTAGGTCCCAAAAGCTTTACGCAGTTGTGGCAAAACAAGAAAGTCATTTGTTACAGTTGGCTCTTTAAATATCGAAATATACATCAAAGAATGTTTGCAAAAAAGGCTTCTTCCATTTATAAGAGAGAACCATTTGTTGGGCAGATTTACCATCATGTCACTACGCTAAGAAAGCTCTGGAGTTGTTTTAAAACAATAACATAGTTCATTGGAGCGATATTGGACTCTTGTGAAAAGTGAATTGAAGTGCACAAAAAAGGTGTCCCATATTATCGAAGATTTTAAAAGAAGTTGCACATCTTCATGTCAAAAAAAGTGACTGAAACAACTATCAAATCTCTCATGGAAGGATTACCAAAAAAGGTCCACGAGTTCATAAGTAATAGAACTATAAAAGTTATATTTTTCTGTGATCTGTAATATAATATAAATTAAATGAAAAAAGTGTGAAAACTCTAAGATCTACCGCTTCCAATTGGTTGAGTTTTGTGTATGTAAAGGTTTTTTCGAACGCACTCCTTAAAGAAACTGTTATTATTTTTTTGTATTTTTAATTTTTCGGCTTTTATTTAAAATGTATTCAAAAAGTTTCTTTAAGTGCTGATCAGTGTTGCCAGTTTAGCCTTTTTAAGGCTAAATCTAGCCTTTTTATTTTGCTTTTAGCTCCAAAATTTTCGTTTTAGCTTCTATCTTTTGTTCTAGTCTTTTTTGATTCTTAACATAGCTTTAAAAAGGCAAAAAATTTGCTAATTTTATTTTTACAGAATCATCAATTTAAGCATTTTTGTGTATTAATTCGTACAAAAAATATAAATTATTTATATTTAATGAAAAATTAAATAAATTAAATAAAGCAATATGTTAGCTTTCTCTGACCTTTTTTAAAGTCCAATTTAGCTTCTTTTTCTCTCAAGTCCTGGCGGAAGACATCCAAATCAAAAGCATTTTTGAATCGGTGATTACAAAAATTAATACTTATTTTTCACATATTTCAATTGCAAATAGGTTTTGTCTCAAAACATGTTTTTTTTCACATCTTTACTTAAAATGCTGTATTAAAATCCATATAAATAAATAATAGTTAATAAATCATTTAATTTCTAAGTGAACTCTTAAATATACTCCGAATAAAAGTATATTTATTTAAACAATAAAAAAATACATCAATTATTTTCGAAAGTTTTCTAATATAATGAATAAATTATACAGTTTTAAGTTGATCCCTAATTTAAATGAATTTTCTATTATACATATTCACTAGTTCCTTAGAAACACTATAACAAAAGTAATTCTAAGTCAACTAAATGCCACCCCTTTTCATTCCCATCCTGTAAGCAAATGAAATATCACGCAATTCGCGTCTTTTTTATATTTTGCTTGTTAATCTCATTTTTGCCATTATCTCAGTTTTTAAGCAATTTATTATGAACCATTTCAATATTTTATTTAAATCAGATCACGTTTTGTATTTTGCTCCATATTGTTTTTGCGTTTATATTTTTATTTTATCATATAAATATATATAAGTAAAAAAATACGTTTGTTTAGAATATACGCATTGTCTGGATTCCCTTTATTGCTATTTTTTCTTTGTCAGTTTTGTTCTAGTTGTCAGTTTTTTGTTGCTGCTTGTAACTCCCGCACAAAGTGTCCTTCATTGTGCAACTAATTTATTATCTTGTAGAAATTAATCTTGATATGTTGCCGTTTTTTTTTTTTCTTTGTTTTGTGTTGTTTAACAAAATATTCTGGCGACTTTATTGAGGCCTTAAATCTCTGTACGAAAAAAAAAAAAAGAGACAAAAGATTATTGAAGCACATATAAAAACAGATGGATGGATAACTGGACGAGAGTATAGACGGGGGTGCGAATTATAAACTCACGCAAAGCAAATAATATTACACACATCTGCGTAATATTGTAAAATGTTTTTGTAGGCAACAGACATTTAATGGAGTTTATTATTTGTTTTCCGAACATGTTTGACAGGAAAAAAAAAATCTGGCTATTAACTACTGAAATTTCTAATGGACCTAAAGTTTTTGTATTATCAAAATACGTAAGAAAGATATAGGAGATCAAGTCCGGCTATATGATACCCCAGACTATTGTGTATGTGCACCAAAATTCTATGAGGGACCTTACATTAGTTTCGTGACCAATTGTGAACCAATACTTGTATTAAGTGTAAAATAATACATACGAATAAAGAATATTACGTTGGTACTAACATGTATGACTTTAGAATAATTCCCTAAAGTGGGAATCATATGGAGGCTGTGGTAAATTATGGATCGGTCCTTATAAAATATTGCATTGGAATTTCTACTTATTTGTGAAGAATATTGAATTAATTCTCACATTTGATGGTATTTGTATATATTGAAGATATTTATTATCTTAATGTCCTACTATTTACGAGCAGTATACTCGCTACTTCGTTAGCGTAGATTCTTTTTAAGAAAAACCATACTATATTAGAAACTCAAATTGTGTTAAGTTGTAATTTTATGACTATAAATTTTTGAACAATGTTTGAGCATAAACACAGTGCTCTTCGTTACCTCATTGTATTGAAATAAAATAATAGCATCGAAACTAAATTCTAAAACAGACAAACTAACAAACACAGATGCACTTTTATATAGATAGCATTTAACCCAATCTTGCAGTACTCCTATATAGACCAGATAAAAAATTGGTACCTTTATTATTTAGAAAAAACAAAATGAAATACCGAAAATTAAGAAACCCTTAAAATTCATTTATGATTCCTATCATCCATGGGATCAGTTTTAATATTGAGGTTCTGTCAGCATTCAGAAAAATAAACTTTCAAATATTTTAGTTACCAGTTTCTTACATTTTTATTGTTCGAAGTGTCAAAAACTACCAAATTATTTCTATTATTATATTTTAGTAGAGAGCTTGTGGATTCTAAACACAGATCTATATTTAATTTCACGCTTAAAAGTCAATTATTATTACATAATAATCAAAGAGTAATAACGAAAAGTACCACAAGAATCCATAAAAGTACCCTTTTATGGATTCTCATTCACTTAAGCCCATATATCTTTAATATCATTTTCACAGGTTCAGTATTGTAGAAAATTTAAAAGGCACCATTAGAAGAATGCGAAAGTACCACAAATTCTCTTTTCTGGACTCTTGTTCACCTAGAACCATATATTTTTAATTTCATATTTGAAGGTTCAATATTATATAAAATTCAAAAAGTACCATTGGAAGAACGAAAAAGTACCATAAACTTTCCCTGTTGAATTATTATCCACATAGGTCCATATGTCTTTAATTTCATGTTTCTAAGTTCTATATTGTATAAAATTCAAGAAGTACTAGTAGAAGAATGAAAAAGTACCACAAAGTCCCCTGTTAAGGGACGAAAATTAGAAAATTCAAAAAGTACCATTAGAAGAATGAAAAAGTCTAAAAAAATCCCCAGTTATGGATTCTCATATATCTCTAATTTCATGTTTCTAGGTTTAATATTATAGAAAATTCTAAAAGTATCATTAGAAGATCAAAAAAGTACCACAAAGTCTCCAGTTATGGATTCTCATTCACTTAGGGCTACATATACTTAAGTTCATGTCTCTAAGTTTAATCTAACAAAAAATTCATTATTTAATTTGAATAAAAATAAATATAAGACTTTATCCCCTTTCTGGTACTTTTCATTCCCCCTGAATGTAACAAAGATTGTATTCCAATGAATTTCTAAATTGTACTGGGATCTAAAGTTAAAATATTCATATGTATGTGTCAGTAAAAAGAAAAAAATATTTATTAAAAAAAGTACCAAAATCAGGTAAGACTTTTACCCCTTAAACATTCGAATTTCCAAAAAGTACCAAAATTGTATTCGCCAATTTTCTATAAGGCACTAATTTGATGTACATTTTATTTCTATACTTACTAGATTAAAAAATAGATAGGATTCCAAAAAAGTACCAAATTAAAGCTTTTATCCATTTTCTCCCTAAAAGAGCCCAATTTCAAAAAAGTACCACACACCTATCCAATTATTTTTCAAATGAATAACGATATCTATTCAACATTTTTTGTATCTCTATTAGTTTAGGAGATATAAGATTACCGATTTCACCCTTTTTTATCTCCTAATTAATCAATCAATCTTCAGTCCATATTGCGATGATGAATCACCAAGCAAGTCAGTCAGTCAATCATTTAGACGCTACTCTTTTATATATATAGAATAGGACATTTGTATGGGGGCTAAGGGAAAATAATGTAACGATAACAATTATTTTCTATGAACTTTGTCCTTAGCAAGATATCTTAGAATGACAGAGAGCCAATCCGACGTCCAGACGGACGGACGGATGGATATCCTTTAGTAGACTCAGAAATTGATTCCGTATATTTTAAGGTTACAAATGCATAATACCTTAACCTATGTTGGGGATAATAAAAGGTGTTGGGAAGATTTACTATATTTGCAATTAATTTAGTGGACTTGTCTGTGGGTCCTTCTTTGTGTTTTATAGAACGAGTTCTAAAAATATTTAACTTCTCTTTTAATATTTTTAGAAAGGTTTAAATAAGTAGAAGAAATCATTCTTTAGAAAACTGCTCTTTATCAAAAGCAAACAAAATTTTATATAAATGTCAAAGGCAAAAAGAAAAATCAACAAAGACAAAATCTTTAAAGCGTTATTTACTGGGGGTCATATATTGTACTATTATATTTTTGCTTTTGCTAGTTTTCTTTGAAAATATTTTGCCAGCTGAAGAAAGCGTGAATAAAAGAAGAAGGCTTTGTTGGCTTCAACAAAATGAGGCCATGAGGGTGATTTACATCATCAAAAAACCGCATATAATTTTTCTTTCTCTTTAAAATAGTGGGGAATTTTTTTGGTAGTTAAAATATACGAAAGAAATCTAACAAAGCACTCACAGTTAAAGTAAAATATGTATTAAGTTGGTAATTTCTTTAAAAGAGAATCTTTTGGTAAGAAACCTATAGAATATTTTAGTAAAAAATTCTAGGGCAATCTAAATTATAGTTTTCTTGCAATTTTTATTTTTAAATCCGATTATGTTAGAGGTTGTTAATTTTCGCATAATAAACTTAAAGGTCTTCATAACACTAACTCAATTCCTGCCTTCTTATGTTAGGTTAAGGCGGTTGGTTCCAAGAATCTATATTGCTCGTGAGTAGTTAATCACTAATTATTCTTCTATAATACTTTTAAAACGAACGGAAAATGCAGCCTGAGAATAAAGAATTCCTTTCAATCAACCTTCAAATATGAGAACCATTAGATATGAGAATGCAAGATAAATCAAAATCAAATAGATATTCCAAAAACTTGGGTAATTAAACAGTTAACTCCCTCTTTCATGAAAATAGGAAATTCAAGTTAAATTTAAAAAGTTTTCGATTTCTTAATACTTTCCAATTGGGTTAGCAAACAATTTCTTTCAATGTTGCTTCCTCAAAAAGTATAAGAGTTTCTACTTAAAGACTGTCACGTCTTTTCTCCAATGTTTACCTAGTTTGATGTCTGTCCTACTTATAACGGAAACATGTACAAAATTCTATGCGTAAAATTCCATACACACATTTTTAAATACGCCTTTTTTTACTCATTCTTCATACTTACTATGAGTATAAAATCTTAACTATTCATTCATTTAGTTATACTTCAAACAAATTTCCTACCACCCTTCCTGTTTATGAACACAAACATTCATTTTAACGTATAAACATTGTTGGCAAACTCTACAGCCTACATTATTTTCATGCTTCCTTAAGATGACGACCTAAAATAAGATTCAGTTTAACAACTTATTGGCGCCTTGCCCACACAAATAAAAACTACTACTACTTTTTGAAGTTTTTTCTTATACTCCTAAGTTCTTAAACATATTTACACACACTCACAAATTATATGATTTTTTTTTCTTTCGTATCAATACCAACATTTATCAAAATTTATATTGTTTGTAAATAAGTACTCTCGTACTTTTCTAAAGTTATAACCAAAAAAATTTTCCAGACATAATTTCTTTGTGCTTTTCTTTTTATTTTATACGTACATACTTATTTAGTTTGTATTGGTTGGGAGGAAGATTTAATCAGTTTGACAAAATCTTTGTTCCGGTTTTCCTTTTTTGGTATTTTTTACGCAGTGGTTTCCTTGCAAAAATTGTTGCAAAAATTTATCGTCAATGAAATTGGAAAATTGATTACATATTTGTATTAAGATATGGGAAGGACATAATGGGAATGTGATGGGGAACGATTGATTTGGTTATAATTTAATTAAGGTTTTGTTAAGAGGAAAAATGTAGGAACAAAATCGGTTCACTCTTGAATAAAAGAAAAAGAGATTTGCCAATAAAAAATGAAGCAAATTTGTTTATCTTATTTTAAGTTTAAGGAGTGAGATCGAAAAATTCTTAACATACATAATATTCAATAACTTGGAAACGGTTGATCTTAGAATTTTCATTATTTTTTTAATCATTTGATAATTTAGCACAGATCACAGAAATATATAATTTTTATGGTTCTAACCACTAATTATAAAATTGTGGACCATTTTTGAAAACCCTTTCTTTGGAAATTTGATAGTTGCTTTAGTCAAAACGGAACAGTGTGCACATCTTCTGTTAAAATCTTCGGCATTTTGGGACACCTTTTTTGTGCTCTTGAATTCACTTTTCACAAGAGCTCAATATCTCTCCACTGGTCTAAGCTATGGACAATTTTGAAAATTGACCTCTCTTGGTACTAAAACTATGTTATTGATTTGGTACCACTCCAGAGCTTTCTTACCGTAGTGACATGATTGCAAATGGGTCCAAAAATATGTGGACACGTTGTGCTTTCTTAAGAAAAGAAGAAGTCTTTTTTGCAAATATTCCTTTATGCATATTTTGGTATTTATAAATCCGAATGTATCAAATAACTTTCCTGTTTTGCCGCAACTGCAAAAAGCTTGTCATACCATGAATTTTGTGAGAAATTTTTGCTGCTTTTGGGTCTTAAACTTATCTCCAACTTTGCACTATGGTTTCGCGGACCACTTTTCTTGGCCAAAACTAATTTTGGTAACATTTTCTATTTGTGTTTTAATTATCGTATTTTTGTAGCAAACACTTCAAAACGCCAGAAAATGAAGTTTTTTGCTACTTTTACTAATTTGTCTTCATAATAAAACAGGTCAAAATTCAGTTTCTTAAGCAAATTTAAAATATGTATAAAAAAGGTGCCTTTTTTTCAACGGTTTTCGTTAATTTATAATTATTGAGTACAACAATTTTTTAAATAAGTTTAATACGGAAAATATTTCTTAGTATAAGTACTTTTATAATTGAATACGAAATCAGTAAGAACTTGTTGGCGTCTTAGAAAAATACAGTTAGATTTACAAAACCCAAAATGAAATTGGATTCGTAAGAAATTTTACATTTCATTAGACCTGCAAGTTTTTGGTGAAAATTGGTAAAGAAAAACTGAACGAAAATAAATAAAAATATATCTGGGCTATATTATTCATATTGTCTCGTTCTGCGATTTTTTGCGATTTTCGAGAAAATCCATCTTTTCCGTATAAATTAGCATTGGAAATTCTTATCATTTACAAAGGTCTAACCAATGAACAAAAATGCCAGGATATAAAATAAAATAGCAGATATTGCTAAAATATAGTTGTGTATCAAAATAAATGCTGCTAAAGCAAAATTCACGCCTTTAGGTTGAGTTATAAGTGAAATGTTTGTAAACTTCCTTTGGAATGACTGTACTTCTGATGCATAAAAAGTGTAAAAATGAATTTAATTTTTGAAATACAAAATAAATACATTAAATTGTTTTGATTTTCATCTAAATCATATTTCAAATATGATAATTAATTTTTTTTTCGTTTTGGTAGTTTTAGCCAAAAAAAAAATGGTCATTGAAACCATAGTGCATTGCTTCGAGCATTAGCAATAAACATTTTTGAGACACAAGCTGCGAAGATTCTGCCAGCCCCTACGTTTCTTCGTCAATTATACAGCTTGATTATTTTTGTATGAAATTTGATTTTAAATTCCGAGTTCTATTTTTGGCTTGTATTTTTTTTGTAGAAATCCAGTTTGGAATTGTTTGAACTTTATATGTTAT
Organism: Protophormia terraenovae; assembly: GCA_951394005.1. Classification (NCBI taxonomy): domain Eukaryota; kingdom Metazoa; phylum Arthropoda; class Insecta; order Diptera; family Calliphoridae; genus Protophormia; species Protophormia terraenovae. The sequence goes on from OX596076.1 coordinate 97,963,344, forward strand.
CAGCTATGCATTAGCTTTAAATTTTCGCACCAAATAGTCGAAGCACTGAGAAAACTGAGCTGATTTTCCACTAGATGTGTTTGGAGTTCCTTTCAATATGCCTTCAATTTTCTGGCCTTCCCAATATCATGTGGTCCTTTTTTCTTACCGAACTAGGAACTTTTAGGACGTAAATTTTTTTCGTCACTTATTTTGATGAAAATAAGGACAAATTAACATGGTTGTTATTAAAAATAACAAAAAAAATTTTTAATATTGATTCCGAAAAAAATTATGAGACAAAATGTGTGTTAAGATTTTTTCGATCTCACTCCTTATATTATTAAAATTACTTTTTTAAGTTTCGTTAGTTATACAACACCTTTTTACATTGGATTCATATTTAGATTTTAAAATTTGTTCCTGCTGAACCATTTTTATTTTATTTTTATGATGATGAACTTTTTCGCTTTTTTTTAGTTCGGGGTTATTTTTTAATTGTGAACGTTTAACACGCAGCCAAAAATAAAGGACTAAAATCATTAAGATTCTAACCGAGATAAATTTGTATTTAATGAATAAACTAATTAATTCATGCACTGTTTTTCTAATATCTCTTGAGACATTACAACATAAAACATTATTCAAAATTGAGCATATACTCACTTGTCTTCCAAAAATATTTAAACGAGCCCCTTGTGGGTCGCAGCAGTCAATCTAAAAATGTCCATTATTTCAAAATAATTTCAAAATAACTTAGACATGAGTGTTTCTGCTCGATATCTCTTATAAAAAAAGAAAAAAAAAAAAAATATGTTAAAAAAGAATTGCAGAAGCAATGATTTTATTCATGTTTTTCTTTGAAAAATTATTTTTGATGATTCCCATTCATTGCTTCTGAAGCTGTACCCTAGAAGAAATTATGTAGTTTTTAAGACTATTTGGTACAAAAAGTTAAAGACAATGCAGGCTTTAAAAAAAAAAAAAAAAAAATTCTAAAAAGTTTTAGACAGGAATGCTGAAAAAGATTTAGAAGTCAAGACTAGGGTACAGAAATTTAAATCAAATTTCATACAAAAATACTCACGTTGCACGTTACGGTAAAATGTGTCAAAAGTGGCGATTAATTGAATTTAAATTTTTCTAATAAAGTTGGATACCAAACAAAAATAGACAAAATTATTTTGCATTATCAAACATTAAACAGTGGGAAAGAATCGAAATAAATCTTTAACTTTTAATTGCCTTGTTTCACATAGGCATAGCACAGGACAGCAGCATTTTGAGTTTCGAAGTAGGATCCAATATAAGCATCGGGAGCGGAACTATGGGGGTTCAAAATAGGGTACTAGTGTCATAGAAAATGTTCAACCACTAGCGAATTTTTGTTTCTTACCCGATTTCCAAGATTTTTATATCACTCTAAATTCTTTGATAAATCTATTAGAAAACATGCTTGCATATACTACTTATCTTATATATTTTTCGAGTTATATACTTTTGAAATTTCAAAAATTTAAATTTTACAAGATTGGTTAAGATTTTTTCATATATAGCCAAATATTTTCAACCAATTTTATTACATTTTATGTAGTTAGTTAGAAAGTAAAATTATCTATTGAACAAAGAATATTTTGAGTCGTTATCTTTATTGAATCAAAATTTAAACGATTTTAATTGGAAAGTTTGCAAAAATTAACAAACAGATGGACGGACATTAGAATTCTTTCAATAAAAATGTAAAAATTCGAAAAATATTTTGTTTATACTTTTTGATTAATACGAAAACCAAATGAAGATGATAAAATGTTGATACCAGAAATAAGTGACATTTTCGACTCATTTAACCCAAATGTATAGACGGACGGACATTGCCATTCTACCAAAAAATATTTTAGAATTCTAAAAATGCATTTTATTTACTAATAATCCTAATATATATTATAAAAATGAGGTGTAAGTTTGTTTGTTTGTTTGTTTGTTTGTTTGTGCGTCAATCACGTCTAAACGACTGAACCGATTTTCACGAAATTTGACACACAGATAATACCAGTGCCAGAGGTGGTTATAGGCTATATAAGATTTCGATTGGATGCCACGCCCACATTTTACGCCCACTTTTTATAACTTCCAAACGGTTGGACCGATTTTCACGAAATTTGACACACAGATAGTATCAGTGCCGCTGATCATTATAGGCTATGTAAGATTTCGATTGGATGACACGCCCTTATTTTACGCCCACTTTTTATAACTTCCAAACGGTTGGATCGATTTTCACGAAATTTGACACACAGATAGTATTAGTGCCGCTCATCATTATAGGCTATGTACGAACTGGATTGGATGCCACGCCCACATTTTACGCCCACTTTTTATAACTTCCAAACGGTTGCACCGATTTTCACGAAATTTGACACACAGATAGTATCAGGGCCACTGATCATTATAGGCTATGTATGAACTGTGTTGGATGCCACGCCCACATTTTACGCCCACTTTTTATAACTCTTAAATGGTTGTACCGATTTTCACGAAATTTGACACACAGATAGTATCATTTCCGGTGGTCATTATAGGCTATGTATAAACTTGGTTGGATGCCACGCCCACATTTTACGCCCACTTTTTAAAACTCTTAAACTGTTACACCTATGTTCACCAAATTTGACACACAGATAGTACCATTACCGCTGGACATTATAGGCTATGTATGAACTGGGTTGTATGCCACGCCCACTTTTTATAACTCTCAAACGCCTGTACCGATTTTTAAGAAATTTAACACACAGATAGCACCAGTAACGGTGGTCGTTTAAGGCTATGTAAGAACTGGGTTCACGCCCATATTTTACGCCCACTTTTTAAAACCCCTAAACAGTAGCAATTGTTTTATATTCCCTATTAGGGGGTAGCGAAGCGCACCGGGTTACGCTCGTAAATAATAAAAATTGAACATGGTCATCAAAATGTATATATCACCTTTTCCTGAATTAAGCGTCATTTTCGTCCCATTTAACCCAAATGTATAGACGGACGGACAGACATTACCATTCAGCCAAAAAACATCTCATAATTCTAAAAATGTATTTTTTTTACTTACTAATAAATAGAAAAATTAAACGTGATTATCAAAGTGATGATATCACCTTTTCCTGAATTAGGCATATTTTTCCAAACATTTAACTCTAATGTATAGACGGACGGACAGACATTACTGTTCTGCTAAAAACATCTTAAAATTCTAAAATTTAATTTTTTTAACTAAAAGCACTGGTCAACAAATGTGACTTAATGTATTGTGATGTGTTAAACACGAATCTGCTTTTAGTTTTTTTCCATCAGGTCTGGATTTTTTTTTTTTTTTTTTTTTGTTGGCGTGTCTAATTTTTTGCCCATAGTAAGGCCATTACTCTAGTATATTTCCTCATAACTCAAGAACGGTGTGTACGATTGATAAAAGTGATACACCAAAAGATGCGGACTAAAAATATCTTCAAATTCTCCAAACTTAATTTTGTGAGCTTAATAGTTTGGGAGTTATTTTGAAATAAGTGTAAGAAAAAAATCATTTTCATGCAAAATTTTTGATTTTTTTGTTACCAAAATTTCTTTTAATAAATGGAAACATCTAAAATGTTACAGTTTATGATCTTTATCTTAAAGCTGGTAATACTGCGAATGGTAATGCTAACGCATGTATCTTCAAAATTGATGCAGAAATCTAAATTTTATTCACAGTTAAGTAAAAATACCCATGTTATATTCAATTGAGTAGAAATACAGTGGTGGCAAAAAAAAAAAAAAAAATTGTATTTTTTCTTCAAACAAAAATAGGTGGACTTTGACGAGTTAAACAAGAATCTGCATTCACTTTTTTTCTATCGGGTACTGATTTTTTTTATGTGCATGACTAATATCATCACTTTATTCAGCGGTCACACTATAAAATTCGAGAATGGTTTGTCAAACTTAGGTTATAACTCAAGAACCCTTAACACGATTTTGATAAGTGATACATCAAAAGATTGTCTTCAAGATATGAAAACAATATTTTTCATTCGCTCAAGAATTTCAGAGTTATGGATCAAAATTTTTACAACTTTTCAAAAATAATAAATTTTAAAATTTTCGGTACTAAATACCGAATAAGGAAATATTAACTGGACAAAAAATTATATAAAATCAGCTCAATGACAATTTAGGTCGCTATATATTAAAGTTTAATTTATCTTAATTGGACAAACTGTTCTCGAGTTACACAAGTGTGACTGCCTAAAGGCGGGGTCATAGTAGTCATGCCCATACAAAAAAAAAAAAATTAATGCGTGATAGAAAAAAAAAAAATAAATAAATAAAAGCTGATTCTTATTAAGCACGTTAATTCCATCTAATCCACCTATTTTTTATTTAAGACGAACAACTTCTACAAATCCTAACGTAGCCGAATTTTGAAATTTCTATCAGGGGCGAATATAAGCGGATTTATGTGTCATTTTCTAAGCATTTTAAGCTCCCAGACACGGTAGAAAATTTAAATTTGGCTCACTTTTAAAACTTTTTGTCCTACAAATCCTAACGGAGCCGGATTTTGAAATTTCTATCAGGGAGAGCGGAGTTAATCGGATAAATGTGTCTTTTTTCTAAGCATAAAAATTGGCTTATTTATAAATATGTTCATCCTACAAATCCTAACGGAGCCAAATTTTTGTATCAGGGAGCGGAGATTTACGATTTTTTTTGTGGTCTGTTTTGGTAAAATCGAAAACTGATTTTATATTTCGGGCAAGGAAGGCATTTACGTCGATTTTTTTTTTAAGTTGACTTATTTAATACTTTAGTCACTATTATCCCATCAGATTCTAATCTTTAAATTCGATTAGGGAAAATGTTGTTCATATATTTTTTTAAAGATCTTTGGATTTGTTTGTGCATATTTTTATTACTGTAATATTATATTTCCTGGCATAGGCAGGCTTATACGCTCGTTAAATAATATTTAATTAAAGTTTTATTCTCTCAGAAAACACAATTTATTCGCCATTAATTTCCCTTAATTATAAAAAATAATTAGCTCTCTTTTAAAGTCCAAAAACAACAGTTATTAAAATATTTATTTACTATTAAGAATGAGTAAGTAATAATTAAATTGTTTTTTCCATAAATATAAACAAACAATTAACCTGGAATAATGTTGTGTTTATTGTATTTTCGTATATGTTTTTTTATTTTGCTATGAAAATACAAATACAAAAAAGCCACACATTTACATTTAGTACATCATACAATTTTATAATTGATTTTCATAATTCACATTGAAGTTTTTAATTAAAATCTCTTTTTCAAATTTAATAGGTGCTTCTACACATTCAGTAGCTCTTTCAGTCATTCAGCCATTCATGCATTCTATTAGTTGATGTTGGGTATTGGCATAATATGAGTAACAAACAACTGTAAATATATTGTCAACATTTTACCTTTTGGTAAATATTTGCAACTGTTATTTTAATTAAAAATCAACTTTTTGTCCAAATTACAACTCAACTACTGTTGGCCAATAAGGACGAAAAAATTATAGAAAAAAGTAGTGATTCAATACTTGTAATATTGGAAAATTGTTACCAATACCATAAGCAACAGTATCACTACAAACACAAACACCATCTGCATTAAATTAAATAATATTTACTGTTCTCATACACGATGTCTGGTTGCAAGGATGTAAAATAAATAATTACAAATTGTTGTGTATTATTAACATCACATGTAGGTACTTTTTTTTGGCACTAAAAGTACTTATAGTTAGGATAAAAATGTTATAATTTAATTCTAAACTAAAATAAAAATCAATCTTATAGATTCTTTGTTAACTTAGGTTTATTTTTATACCCACCATCAAAAAGATGGGGGAATATTGATTTTGTCATTCCGTATGTAACATGTCGAAGGAATCATCTAAACCCCACAAAGTATATATTTTCTGGGTCCTGGTTAGATTCTGAGTCGATCTCGCAATGTCCGTCTGTCTGTTTGTTGAAAGCAGGATAGGACTCGAATGGAGCAACGTAGAGAGAAATTTGGCACAAATATTTATCTTATAAAAGGTTTTTTGGTATTGAAAATGGGCAAAATCGGTTAATAAATAAAAAAGTTATAGGCTAAAAACTAGAAACATAGGGTGTCAGTGTCATACTTTTCTGCTGATATCTCTTTAAAAAAGCTCTTAAAAAAAACTTCTGAAAACTTTTCAGTTCAAATAAATAGAAAAAATTTATATTTTTACTTAAAATTGTACCAAAATATGTTCCTTAGTATTCAGATTTTCATACCTGGCGCATAAGAATATGGAAACTTTTAAGGAATGAGTATAAACATGAACATGGACATGAACATTTTCAATGCTTTTAACATTAAATGTGGCAGCAAGAATGACGTTGTGGCGGACAATGTAAATAACGATACAAAGAATGATAAAGTTTCAGTTTTCGTTTTTCCCTTTTATTTGGCGGTGACGGTGGCAGCTTTATTTAAATGGTGGCTACCATAACAAATAACATGAAAAACAACACCTTTGTCTGGCTCGCAAAAACAAAAAACAAAAAAAAAAAAAAATAAAAAAATCAGACTCTGTCTGGCTTCAGTAGCTGGCTCAATGTATAGCTGACTGTCCGGTTGTCTGGTTGTTTCATTTGTTGGCTGATTGCCTGCCTGACTGGCTTTGGCTGTTGGTTCAGTCATCAAATAAGGCAAAGTTAAAAACCATAATGGAAGTTAACATAATTTTGATGTTATCAACTACAACTACATACACACAATAACAGTAACCGAAAAACAAAATATTGTTTATAAAAGGCCAATATTTAAGCATTTGGTGTCTGGTAGGAAAAACAATTCTTTTACTCAACCAAAAAATGAATGACCATTTGCTGAATGTATACCCAACAAAAAAATTAGTATTTGGAAACAATTTTATGGTTATCAATTATTGTACTTAATTTTTGAGAAATGGATCAATTAAAAAAATCAATTAACTGTTATTGCTCTAAGCGGCTCATCTCGAACAATAAAGTCAATCCTTATAAATAAACACCAGTAGGAAGGAGCTTTCGTCTTAAAGACTTCTTAAAAAAAATTCTACCAGGCAAGCTGTATTTTTTGCTGGGTATGAATATTGAAAATTAAAAGTATAAAAATTACTATAAAATAAACAATACATTCTGTAAAAGTTTTTACAAGGAAAATATCCTTAAGAAAGAATTTTCATAAAAAATGCAGTAAAGAGAATGTATATTTGCAAAATAAATTGACTTCTTATTCAGTATATACTTTTAAAAATAAGAATAAAATGTTTTAATATTTTTCACAATATTTTAATATTAAATATATTCCAAACGTTTATATATCATTTCTTTTAAAATCATTTCTCCATTATTCCTCTACTTGAGGGTACATTGAAAATCTCTTAAAATAAGAGGAAAATGACAAAAGTTAATAACCAAGAAAGCCCAATAATATGTAATATTTGACTGCTCCAAAATGTACCGGCTTTCGAATTTCGACAATAACTCCTCTCAAAAGATCTTTGCAATATAAAAGCTTAGTTAATAAAATATTAGAATGATCGGATATCGTATCGACTTTGAAGTTTATAAGTTGAAATACCGAAAAAGGTAGAATATATATTTACAATTTTTATTTTTAACTTATTATAAAATCTCAATTGTGTCACTTTTCATCAAAGAAAAAGATTTCAGGGTAATCAAAATGTTTAAAATCGACTTAGCGAATAAGATGAAACTCGATTTAAAGAAAGATAAACAATAATGAATTCAAAACCATAAATGCAAAATATTCTAATTACGATTCCAACATGTTCGGCCGCGAAATGGTTCAAGGTTTCTTGTTTTTTAAATCTCATATGAAGCTAAATTTTATAAACTTTAAAATAAAATAATTGTGAAAGTGGTTCTGAATAGTGCCGAACAGTGGTCCCAAATCGATTTTTTGAGAAATAATGTTATTATTTAAACCTTAAAAAAAATTTAAACAATTAGAGTTATTCCAATGAAGTTTTGTCATAATATAGATAGACTTGTTCTTATCTCAGGGAATTACAAAAGAGTCCCACTTTTCTTTTACCAAAGTACCCAGTATCCCACTCCTGAGAAAACTTGTTTTAAAAATTTATTTTATTCATTAAAATGGTCCCTTGCCGTTGTAAAAGACATGGCTCATTAAATATTTTTTGTGTGTTTAACCAACGTATGGGGGTATATTTCAATATACTTTTTTATTGATCTCGGCTTTGACATTTTTGAATTTAAGAAAACAAATTAAAAAACAATTTTCCTAATTGGCAACGTTTGGGTAGGGCTTGGGGGGAAACCGATAATAAAATATTTTAGAAGTGAAAGAATATTACCACCTTTTTCAAAAATAATCCAAAAATTTCAATTTTTAAAAGTTTCAACTTCAGGTCAATATAACAATTTATCGGATAGATATATTTATATGATTCTTGCAGTAATATTATTTAGAAGTTTGTAAAAATTTAGAGATTTTTTTTAAGTAAAAATTTTAGGGCCCAACTTAAAGCCAACAAGGTTAAAAAAAATTTCTTTCAAATCCAAATATCTCTTAACGTAAAAGAGATAACCTTCATAACCTTTTGTAGAGATTTAGAAGCACATGGATTTTTTTTTACATTCATGTCATAAATTAATTTTTGACGAGTTTTAAAAAAAAATACATAGCCGAGGTACCCAACTTTGGAGGTCTAGCCTATACCCCCGTGATCTACCAGGAGCCTGTACTCATTTAAATCAACTCGAAAACACTTCAACTCTGCCCGTGCGAAATTTGATTTATATATCTCTAACAGTTCATAAGTTACAGAATTATTAAAAAAAAAAACAAATAAAATCGATTTGAGAACACAGTGCATCGCGCTAAAAGTATGTAACAAAATTTTACAAAATTATTTGTGATATTAGAATTTTATCATTACAGTAGAACCACATAGAATTTAAACTATATAAAATGTTATTTCTGTCTCTCAAAGTATAAGTTCATTAAATTTCCAGTATTATAATAAGAAAAGAATTTTATTTTAAGAGCAAAAAGAGATTAGGATGTTTAAGAATTTTATATGCAGATTGCACCAAAAATTTAATAAAATTACTTAGGTCCAGGATCGACTACACTTACCTCCGTACTATTATTATCTTAACTATGAAATTTAAAAATATACATATATAAAAAAAAAAATACTAAATTATACTTTTGTGGGACTACCACTCCCTCTAGACCTATCTGCCCTATCTTTATCTCAATTGCGGTGCTTTATAGAAAAATTATTCCAGCAAACATTTTAAGGCTTTCATTGTTACAGTTGTTTAGTTATAATCAGAGTTTCGAAAGAATTAATTAAATCTTAGCTTAATTCCCTTAAATCTTAATTCTGAATTAAAAAATATAAATTTTTCATTCACAAAACCATTCTCAAAAATATAATTCAGTAGCTTAATTCAAAGGCTTTTGTTTGAATAAAATTAATTCCTTATTGAATTAATTCATAAAGAATTCATTCAATTTTTGTTAATTCAAATCTTCAAATTGAATGAAAACATTTTTCTTTCATTCAATTTGTAATAGTTTATTTTTTAATCTTTTACAAAATGAATTTAAAAATATTTTCTAAAGCTAATTTGTAATAGATTTGAATTGAAGAAAATTTGAATGATTCAATATATTTTTAAAGCTTGAATTTGATAATTGATGAATGAATTCTTTAAGGAATTAATTCATTGCAAATTCAAATTCATATGAAGTACAAAGAATTTAAGTCTATGAATTAAATTATTCGAATGCTTTAAAAGAATGACTAGGATAATAAATATAATTCGATTTAAAAAAAAAAATTAATTAAATAATTAAGCCTTTCGAACCTTTGGTTATAATACACCCGGACACAAATTGGCTTTATACGTGTTAAAAACGATACCAATCAGAGTCAATAGTGAATATGAGTATGTGTCCAAATTCAACTCTGCATGTTCAAATCATTAACGAATATTTATTCCAATTGGTATCAATTTGACACCACTTAAGTATCGAATTAGTTTTTTTATATTTTGTACTTAAAAAATTGTAAACTAATGGTATCAAAAAACTGATATTACAAATTGATATTGTGACCACAATCGTCGTGGATTTAAAATCGAATTTTTTCCTCAATATACACTTAAAATTTAATTCTTTTGTGGGCTACCACTCCCTCTTGTCCTACACGTTCTTTTTTTAATCCAAATTATGGACGTTGTTGAGAAAGTTTTTCTTACAAAAAGGACTTGCTGTAAAAGTTCTTAAGATTTTATTATCAAGAATATGCAAAAAAAAAAAAAAAAAATACTACAATAGATAACTTTACTTTTAATCCTTGCCTATACATTTTTTTTAGCGTACACCTAACTTTTTCACAGAAGTTAATTATTTTAAACTTCTTTGCAATTTAATGGAAAGAAATAATAATCCATACAAAATAATCTATCAAATGACGAAGAGTACGATTGGTTCATGATTTCAGCAAGCTGCACGAGAATTGTCTTCAAAGTTTTTATTCGAATTTAACTTTGTCGGTTTATCAACGAAAAGTAGTCACCCTTTTCCTGAGTCACCACAAAAAATCCATTCACATATTCATTTCAAGCAAACAAACAAACATTATAAAGAAAACACATCCACCAAAGGTATTTTGTCACTAGGGAGTGCAAAAATAACAACAATAGGAAAAAAAATAGGGAAAAGGAAAATTTATATAAAAGAATCCTAGCTGTCGGATTTTTATTGTTATGATAGTGATAAGGAAAATGTCCGGGAAAAAACAAAATCATACAGTTAAAAGTGTTTTGTTGTTTTCTCTTTTTCACTGTGTCTATGTATACGACTTAAAAGTGACGGTGTTAGATAAACAACACCATCACATTCTAACAGCTTTTAAACACCTACAAGAAGATTTTTTTTTTTCATGATTTGTGTCCTGTTTTTTTTTTTTTTTTTTTTGCTCCAAAATTTCAAACATATTTTATAACTAAAATATCTTTGTCGGTCTTTTTGTATGTGTGCTTTTGAGTACTTATCTATCTTTATGTGTTTGTTTACATTTTTTCCCCTAAACCAGGTATGAATGACCATAATTTGAGGTTAGCCAATGGTGTAAAGAAAAAAATAAAAAAAATATTGTGGAAAAACAAATAACAAAAAAAGTTTTTAACCTAAAGCTTTATTATCATAAAAGTTAATATTTGAGTTCATAAACTTTTTAGTCACATATAGTACTTGGTATTTTATAGTCTTAAAACTTAGAACAAAAGTAAAGCGCAGACAAAAAGGTCATTTAGTCAGGGGAAAAAAAAAAACACAAAAAATAAATAATGTATTTTTCTTTATACTTGTAGACTAAAGTGACAAATCCTATTATAGCGGAAGATATAGCGATAATAATTTCATATAAACATATACATATTTCAAAGTGAATAATCTGTGGATGTTAAATATATTGTTAAACTAAGCAAATTTTGATACTTTAATTAGTACAATAAATGTTTAGATAATTTAAAATCAAGATTTAAAAAATATTCCTCTTATGTAAGCTTAGGTTATAAGGGTCGCACGATATTGCGAGTGCACTCGAAGGCTCCTTTCCCCTCCTATAAACAAAACTAACGTTCCGTTGGTCCACCTTGAAACCAACTTTTTAACAGTGGCATGCTATTGAGACAATCCATATCATGGAAGAATTGTATACCGCAAGTTCTACAAAATCTATCTTCTGGGTAACCCATATGATCCGACATGCGCCCAATCATACAGTGTCTTGTGACAATACCTACAAGAAGCCTTATCGATGACCTATCAAAAGATAGTAATGCTCTAATTCTGCTCGGTGAATGGAGTGGCCAGAGAGTCCTTGACAGTGTTGATTGATGACCACCTGAGTTCCATTTCATTCAACGCCCATTCATGAAGCGTATTGAATACAGCAACGAAAAGGTGAGAATGTCCTCGAAAGCGATTGACCTGCCCAAAGGCAATGCATTTACTGCAAATTCATCCGCCGAGACCCATACCAGTTCCACCCGATGCACGTTGGAGTAAAATGTGTCAAAAGTGGCGCTTAATTGAATTTTAAAATGTAAAGTTTGGTAATAAAGTTGGGTACCGAATTAAAACAGACAAAATTGTGTATCAATATCAATTAAAATCGTTATGCTAGGTTGTTTTGTTTCCTTATAAGAAGCTGTCAAAGCTAAGATTTTTTTTACATTTTTGAAAAATAGTAAAAAATTCAATTTTCATCAGATTTCGGTGAATTTATTTTAAATAAAAAGTCTTTTAAGGTAAAAATTTAAAATGAAACCATCAACCTTAGATGTTTAAGTATACTTTTCTTCAAGTATTTGCAAATTATATTTTGTCCTAATATTTTCGTAATTTTTTTGAAAATTATCCTAAAATACACTAATTCTCAACATTCATGGAATGCAACTTAAAATGTTACAGGATGTTTGTTTTAAAAACTTTCTGAAAAATAGTACATATTGTCCACTTTAATACTATGAAAAAAAAAATCGTGCGCATATATAGCCGGATTTGTGAAAATATATATATTAAAAAAAAAAAAATAATAAAATGCAGTGGATTTCATACAGAAAACAGCTTAAGTGTCAGACATTTTCTTTGCTTTATCAAACATTAAACAGTGGGGAAGAACCGAAATAAATCTGTAACTTCTAATCGGCTGGTTGGATTTGCATGAAATTTCACATAGGCGTAGCAGAGGACAGTATCATTTTAGAAGCGGTGTCCAATATTCGGATCAGGAGCGGAACCATTGGGGTTTAAAATAGAGTACTAGTGTCAAGGAAAATATTTAACCAATAGCAAATTTTTATTCCTTACCCGATTTTCAAGATTTTTATATCACCTTAAAGTCCTTCATAAATCCTTTAGAAAACATGATTGCATGGACTATTTATCTTATATACTTTTCGAGTTATAAACCTTTAAAATTTCAAAAATTTAAATTTTTCAAGATATTATTAAGATTTTTCCATATATAGCCAAATCGTGATATCACCTTTCCCTGAATTAAGTGGAATTTTCGACACAGACGGACATTGCCATGCTGCCAAAAAATATTTTAGAATTTTAAAAATGCATTCGTTTATTAAATAATAAATAGAAAAAATAGAAAGTGGTCATCAAAATTTGAATATCACCTTTTCTTGAATTAAGCGTCATTTTCGTACAATTTAACTCAAATGTATAGACGGAAGGACGGACATTACCATTCAACCAAAAAACAACTTATAATTCTAAAAATACATTTTTTACTTACTAATAAATAAAAAGTGAAACGTGATCATTAAATTGTTGATACAACCCATCCATTTTTAAATAATGCATAATTTTCGATCCATTTAACTCTTATGTATAGACGGACGGACATACATTAACGATCTGCTAAACAAAATTTTAAAATTCTAAAACTGAATTTTTTTTATATAATAATCAATAAAAAAATAAAACGTGATCATTAAAATATTGATATCACCTTTCCCTGAATTAAGCGCCATTTTCGACCCCTAATGTGCGATGGTGTCTCAGCTTAGTTAAGGATCCTATACAGTCGTCAACACATCTCGATCTTATAATGGGAGAATCAGAGTCTTGATTTCGGTAAAGCTGTCCACATATATATAAATGTTCGAAGCGCAGAATGGAAATTCCTGAAAATTGCGATTAATTCTTTTTTAAGGAAGATTGCAATAAATTTCTATATAAAACTCGCGATAAATATTTATATAGAAAATTTGTGATAAAATTTCTTTCTATAGAAAATCGCGTTACATTTTCTTTTTGTTTCCGATAAATTTAATTTTTATTGAAAATTTCCAATAAATTTCTTTTTATAGAAAATTTCCGATAAATTTATCTTCTACATAAAATTAGCGATACATTTTCTTTCTACAAAAAATGTACGATAAATTTTGTTTTTGTTGAAAAATTGCTATAAATTTTAATTTTATAGAAAATTTGCGATACAGTTTCTTTAAAATAAAAACTTTAGATACAATTTATTTTTATAGAAAATTTTCGATAAATTTTATTTTTATAAAAAGTTTGCAATAAATTTATTTTATAAATTACTGCCAGCAAAGTGATCCAAAGCAAAATTTTTTAAAATTTTCTTTTTATAGAAAATTTGCGATCAGTTTTGTTCTATAGAAAAATGTCGGTATTTTTTGGGTTAACAATTTTTTTATAATGAAAATTATAGATAAATTTTCTATTTACTACTTGTTGGATACCTTAAGGTCTTGAGAAAACAACAAGACACCGTCATTTATTTGACTAAAAAATATTATTTGACATTTTTTTATGCAATTTATTAAATTACATCTAAATAAATATGTATAACATTTCATTTTTATTTATTAAATTAAAATTAATGATAATTTATATTGGGTGGCCAAAGATAATGTACAACATAAATAGTGCAAACACAGACCGATTACTACAAATTGTTTCATTATTTTTATGGTTTGGACAACAGCACAACAAAACAAAAAATCCCATATGAATAGACAAATTCAATATATTGCTATAGTATTTTTGTTGTTTGTAGTTTGTTATCATTTCAATATCTATCTAAATATTATGGTGTCACATGTTGCAGTAATTAATTCATGTCTTGCCCACAAACAATTACTTTAAATTAGAAAAAATTGTCGCAGTCTATTAGACACCCACAACTAAATACTGAAATCTAACGTAATGTATGACTACGAAATATGGAAACCTAGCCAAGCAGACCAATTACATTTTGGCTGCATCAGGAAAAAAAAAGAAAACCAGAAAAACCCCCCAAAAAGCAACAAAAGAAGAGAAGTTTAGCAAATGTGCCAACTCTTTGATAGTCATTTGATTTTATAAACCTAAACTGGTTGTAATTTTTCACCCACTTCTAGTCTAAAATACTCATATGAGTATTAGATATAACCATACGTAGTTGTTACTTTTTTTCAGATTGTGGGGAGTCAGAGTACATTTTGTACAATATAAAATTCATGTTTTGTTATATTTTTTGTTTGGGGGGATTTGATATACTTTTATGTATGCATATTTGCAAATGTCTATGGATGTTTTGTTAGTTGTAAGGAATACACAAACACACTGACAATTACTTTATCACATCCATGGCATTTGTGTATGTAGATTCATATTAAGATTCAAGTTTATTTAAACAATAAATTTGTCTATGTCTGCTAAATGACTGTTATACTTACCATAAACACCAAATGGCACAAAAAGCAACAACAACTACAATAGTTATAATAGTAAAATAGTCAAAACAGCAACAAAAACAAATTGTCCACAAAACACTTTTGTGACTGACTAAAAATATTAGAGCAATAAACAATTTACTAAAAACAATTGTTAAAATGCAACAGAAACATAAAATCTATGATTTAGAAAAAAAAAAAAAATAAAATAAAAAAATAAAGTAAAATCTATGCAATATTAAATATAAATTCTTGTTTAACAAAATTTGCAAAAGAACAAAACTTAAACCTTTTTTTTGCTTCATGTTTAACATATTTAGGATACTTAGCTCATCTAATATGGCGACAAATTGTGTTAGGTCAGACAAGCTGGGTATTATTGATACTTTTTATATGATTTTCTGAACTAGTAATACATGTGTTGTATATGATCTTTTTTACGTTCTTTATAATACACAAGAAACCCGTAATATATCGCATTACGAAGACTTTCATATTCTTACTTAATTTCCTGGACTTTGCTGTTCTCGGAATATAAAATATAAATTTCGTGAATTTGGGATGGTAGATCGTAAGATAGTATTAGAGCGTTATATATATATATATATATATATATATATATATATATATATATATATATATATATATATATATATATATATATATATATATATATATATATATATATATAAATTATATATAAATTTTTCGGTATTTTTTAAAAAATATCCGATGTTTCCCGGAACTTTTTCCCTTATTAATTAATAACTCCCCAATAAAGCGTACTTCGAAAATAACTTTAACGTCCAAAGATCTTGTAGAAATATTATAAAATTAAATCAAAATTTGTATAAATAGATATAATAACGATGAATTATCTGATTGGATCATAATTATTTACAGCTATTTCATGAACTCAGTCTACTACAGTCTATTTCATGAAATTCCTTTAAAATTCATACATTTCTAAAATATAAATTTAGTTAGAAGTATATAGTCGGTCAAGCCCGGCCGATTTTGGACTGATACTGGTTTTACGTGTAAATTTCTATGAAACATATGTATGTATTATATAAAATTTTTTATGCACTTTAGAGAGAATCCCGAATGTGGGCTTTATATGGAAGCTGTGGTTAGTTATGTGCCGATATTCATAAAGTTTGGCACTATGGTTTCGATTTATATAACACTGATTTATGTTACTTTGGCACAAAATTTACAAGTTTATATAACTTAAACTTATATGTTCCAAATTTCATTAAAATATTTCTCATATTTAAAGGATTTGTGATTGTTAAACACCTAATCCGGGAGTATATTGCAAGGTGAAAAAATAGACGATCTTAACTAATTTCAATAGGCTTCGTCCTTGGACCATATAATATATGTGTGCCAAATTTCATTGAAAAAATTTAAAAAATTGCCGTAATTTGATTACAAGGTTTACATGGACGGACAGACGGGTGGACGGAGGTGTTTCAAAATCAATTGGTATACATTAAGCGTAAATGCATAATATCCTTCCCACCTATATTGGTGTATATTTATATATACTGAAGAATATTATGATGATCAGTTTATAATTGGTGAAGAGTTAAGTCTTTTTGCCAATAGAAGGGCCAAATATTCTCTAAAATTATATGTATGGAGAACTTGTTGGATTGTGCTTAAATGTCTTAAAAATTTACTTCTATTTTACATAATCTAACGAGTAAAAGTGTCAGTACCATGAAATAACTCCCAAATGAAATAAGAACCAACGAAATAACTACAAATAAAATTAGTCCCAACAGAAATGAAAAAACTTCCAAATAAAAAAAAAAAATTAAATAACTTCTAAAGGGGTAAATTAAATAATTCCCAACATTTTGGAGTTTTGTCATAATAAAAAATTAAGTACCAAATTTAAGTCCCAAAATAATTGAAGTAAGTCCCAATTGAAAATTACACTATGGAACAAATTGATGATTACTGCATGGGGGCGGAATCATTCTGAATGCAATTGATAGCTCTTGTTATATGTAATAAACCCTCCAAAGGATTTTTCGATGGTAGGCAAAATTTTTGTTTTATGACCACTTAAACTTTTCCTTTTTTGCACCAAAGTAGCTTCAGATAAATATAAACAAATAATATAAATATTGTTTGAAACATAAATGTTTAGAGCACTTAAATGTCAATATTTCATTAGAATTTTATATTCATTTATCTCTTACAATAAGGGGTCATTTCTAGTCCGTTTAAACAAAATTAAACAAAAGTCCATTAAAACTTGAGTTTAATGGGTTAAAATATTCTACAGAGTTCATACGGTGAAGCGTTTATTCCAAAAAAATTAAATTGATGAAATTATTATTAATTTTGTTTACGATTTGTAAAAAATTTTTAATTTTATGATATATTTCATTGCATAGTTTAAGGCGTTTATATAAGAAATGTGGGAAAATTTCATAATTTTCTTTTTTAACAATGTATGATAAGTCGGATGAATTTTTTTATCTTTGGAGACCCCTAGTAAAATTTGAAGAAGAAAATATCTGTAGAACAAGTTTAAATTGACTTTCATGTCATTTCCTTAAAACGGAATAGAAATGAAATTATTTTAAAGTTCTAATGAAATATTCCCTGTTAAATACTCTAAACATATATAGCAAATTATTTTAGCTGCAAACTATATTGATATTATTTTTTTCGATTTATCTGTAACTACCTTGGTGCAAAAATAGAAAAGTTTAAGTGGTCATAAAACAAAAATTTTGTCTACCAGCGAAAAATCCTTTGGAGGGTTTATTACACATACATATCAAGAGCTATCAATTGCAATCGGAATGATTCCGCCCCAAAAATACTGTTGCATAGTGTTATTAAATAAAATAATTAGTAAAGTTGTAGTTTCGGGGTTTCAAGAAGTTACACTTAGCGAAGCTGGTGTTTTAAATACCACAGAGTAGAAAGCGCCTTTAATAAGTAAAGTGTGTCTGAATAGTCCGTCTCCTTCCGAACAAAAGTACTGGCTTCGCTATATAAAGTTTTTCTACATAGCCGGCCTTCACCGAGCAAAAGGAATTTCCTTTTTTTGGTATTTAAAACACTGCCTTCTCTAAGTAAAGTTTTTCTGCATTTGCATATGTCTATGCAGAAGAAATTACTTAGTGAAGCCTTTATTTTAAATACCACAGAGGAGAAAGCCCTTTAGCCCAGCTAAAGGTGCTATACGAAAGTACTTTTATTAGCGAAACCAGTGGTTCTCAAAACTCACAGAAAAGAAATTATTTTGTCCGAGCTCAATAAAAATAAAAAAAAGTCCCAAACGAAAAGAAATAACTCCCAACAAAGATTCGTTGGAAGTTATTTCATTTGGGAGTTATTTTATTATGAAATAACTTCCCATAGAAAAAAATTAAATAAGTTCCAACCATTGGGTGTTAATTCATAATGGAATAAAACCCAATTTGTATGGAAAGAAATTTGCGAATTATTTAATATTTTTGCTGGGTGTTATTTCAAGGTACAAAAGGAGTCCACAAAGTGTTTCTTGCTTTTCTGAACAGTTTATTCAAAATATGCCAATTTCAATTAAAGGGACAAGGGATAAATATAAAATATTTTTCTTTTGGCTGTACTTAAATTATAAAAAATAAAAACTGATTAGGTAATAATTTTAAAAGAGTGTTAATGAAGTAATTAGTACAGAAAAAATATTTTAACCCATGGTTGTCATTTATAGGTTGTTCTTTTTTTATGATTATTATTCACTGCTTTTGAAGCTCTCCTCTCTAAAAAGTGTTTACATAATTTTTCCTAATTCATCACCTCTGTTATATCGATATAATAAACATTTTTAAACTAATTCGAAAAATGTTTATGACATACAACGATATAACAAAAGGTGTGAATTGCGTAAAATAATGGTCGATTATTCTGACACAAAATTGTTAGTACAATTAAATTTTCTAACAAAATATGTTTAAGTGGAGGACAAAAATTTTAATTTTTTTTATTGAAAATCAACTTATTTTCAGCCAAAAAGATTTATCTTATTTTAAATACTAGAAGACAATGAAAAGAAAAAAAATAAATTGTGTACATATTTTTCAATTAAAAAAAAAATCTATTTAATTTATTGGGTAAAAAAGCATTAATTTCCTTTGTATCTAAATATCCAATTATCCTTGTTTCCACTGTCTAAATTAGTAGAAATATTTAGCATTTTACGTTTTCGTATTTCACATACTTATTTTGTATATATAAATGCATTTGACACTCGTACATATGCATGCACTTGTATATGTTGGGGTGCATGTCTATGTGGGTATATAACTAAAACACTTAAAACATATTTAAACAAAACAGAAATCTTTTTGTTGACTGCATTTCAATAATATTTTGCAAAAACACAATATGGAAACATTAAGTGTGAGATGAGGTGAAACTCCAATAGTAAATAGTCAACAGCATAAGTACTCGTATATGTATTAAATACAATAGATACCAACACTTGCACTATGTACTGTTGAGGTCATAAAGTGAAAAAGCAATTTAAAGACAAAAACTAATTTATGTTTTAATGTGGTTGTTTCTATTTCTACTTCACTTGGGTTTTTGTTGGTGAAATCATCGACAAACACACAATCACATTGACTACATATAGTGTTGTCAATGTTCATTATTTATGCAACAATTGCATACAACAAATATAAATATATAAATGAACAAAAAATACTGGTCTACAAAATAAAGCTCATCTATGGGTAAGGGTGTGTAAGCAAATGTTTTTATGGTCTTAGTTTCATTTACCAAAATATTTTGCTAGTTCTTGTTATTTTTTTATGAACTTAAGACAAACACCCTTTTATATTATGTCTGGTGCATCTTTATTTAAAATAGATATATAAGCAATGTTTCTATTTCCAAACAAAAAAAGGGAAATTCAAATAAAAGTGTTTAGGGGTTAGAAAGCAACTTGCAGACTTTCTCATACTTGTTAATTTTAATAGATTTTTAAATAATTTGTTAAAGGGGTGACCAAATGGGATTTCATGGTTGAATGTTAAAGTTTAGAAAAACAATTTAAAAATATTTACCTTTTTTTTAAAGTCTTCATTAATCTGGGCACATGTGCAAGCAATTTACAGTAAACATTTTCAAATATTTTTAAATTTAAATGAAGTTTGGTTGACTTGGGAGTACTTTTCATTTATATAATATTCATTCAAAAGATTGCAACACGCTTAAAAATTATACATGATACCTATTTAGTTTTTTGTACATTTTAATGGGTCCAATATTTTTTATTAATTGGAATTAAAATATGCTTTAAAATGCTCTTAAAATATTTTATTCTAATTAAATTTTAAACTTTTCTATGCAAAGATTAATTGAATTTTATTATCAATTAATTACGAATATATTTTTTTGCACTTAAAAATATTCATTGCAACAGAAAATTATAAACTTTTATCCATTTATACACTAAGGGAAAAAATTCGATTCAAAATCAACAACGGTTGTGCACACATTGGTAATTTACGGTAACAGCTTTTTAATACCTTTCGTTAACAAATTTAATAGAAAACATATGTAGTTTAACAATTTGATACCGAAATGGTTTCAACTTGGTGCCAATTAGGTATCGATTTTCAATAAGAATTGAACACGCAGTGTTTAATTTAAACACATATGGTGTAGATTCACTATTGACACAGAATGGTATCGTTTTCAACACGTATGTGATTGATATTTCTCTGGGTGTAAGATAGAACTAATTGCGGAATTCGATGAGAAAACATTTTTTGAGAGTGAGTGAAAAATTATCTAATTATAAATTATGAGAGAGTTGTTTCTCTCTTGCATGAAAAATATGCAAAATTTTGATTTTAAGT
The DNA here is from genome assembly GCA_951394005.1 of Protophormia terraenovae. NCBI lineage: Eukaryota > Metazoa > Arthropoda > Insecta > Diptera > Calliphoridae > Protophormia > Protophormia terraenovae. The sequence continues at coordinate 97,984,552 of OX596076.1, forward strand.
ATAAAATATAAAAATTTATGGTCTTTAGTAATATTCGGTTTAGATAAAATACACAAAGGCCTGGGCTTTGTAAAGGTTTTGCCTCTTTTTGGCCCCACAGAAGTGTAAAATAATTTTTCTAACACACTATTTTTCAAAATAAAGATTTTGGTAAATAATATATTTTATTTATTTATTTTTTTTTATTTTTTAAATTTGTGTGCCTAATATTGTCATGATATGTTTTTATGATTGTTGTTTTGACTCTAATATGGGGTAATTTATGGACCCAACTTCGTGAAATGTGGCATATTTATTTGTACTCCTGGAAAAAAAAGTCATCTCTATTGAATCATGATTAATGCAAGGTGTTTATTATTATGTTCATACGCGCGAAATGAAAATAACTTGCTGTTTATAAGCAAATTGTATAGAGAAACTATTATCGTGGAAAATTCTATGAACGTAAAAGTGGCAATGCCGTACTCTTTATTTGCAATTAGTTTCACTAATCACGATTAGTTTTCGTGAGTTACTGACTCCCTCGTATATATATATATATATATATATATATATATATATATATATATATATATATATATATATATATATATATATATATATATATATATATTATATATATGTATATTATTATATATATATTATATGTATTAAAATCTTAAAAACTAAATATTAAACACTACTCAATCTCTATCGAAATCATTGTTTATTCCATGGTCCTACTATTAACGGGGTGGAAAGTCGGCTCTGCGAAGCCTTGTAGCTGACTGAACTTCAGCAAGAGATCTTGCGAGTGGGTTGGGGTGAGTCTCTAGTTTAAGAATGTATTTTTTCTGAGCTTCCTAAACTCGTCTCTTACAAATGGTACCTCTAAGTCCCTATGGATATTCTCATTTCTTATGTACCATGGCGCACCCGTCATGGTTCTAAGAATTTTTGATTGGGCCCTCTGTATAATATCAATGCTCGTATTACTGGCTGTTCCCCATAAATGGATGCCGTATGTCCAAATTGGCTTTAAAAAGGTTTTATACAGGATGACTTTATTGTCAAGGCATAGTTTTGAATGACTGTTAATTAACCAGTGAAGACTAGAAGCTTTAAACTTCATATGAAGTCTCTTGGCTTCTATATGACGACGCCAAGTAAGTCGCCTATCTAAGTTAATACCAAGGTATGTAACATGGTCTGACTGGGGTATATTTATATCATTAAGTGTAACTGGAGGACAATTTCCTCTTCTCAGGGTGAATGTAACATGGTTACTTTTCACTTCATTTACGCGAATACGCCAGTTTTTCAACCATGTCTCCACACGTCGGAGATAAATATCTAGTTGACTAGATGCTATTTGTGGGTTTTCATGAGAACTGAGTATTGCAGTATCATCAGCAAATGTTGAAATAGTCAGTTCATCACATATAGGTAGATCAGAGGTGTAGATTAAATATAGGGTAGATCCAAGAACACTTCCCTGTGGAACACCGGCTTTTATTTCAAATTCTTCTGTCACAAAGTCATTATACTTTACCCTAAATATACGGTCAGATAGATAGGACTCCAGCAATTTGTGGGTACATGGTGGTAGTAAACATTTAATTTTATAGATTAGGCCCTTGTGCCAAACTTTGTCGAATGCTTGTGCGACATCTAAGAAAATAGCTGAAAAATACTTCTTTAATGCGAAACATTTCCTTATCTCTCTAGTTAGACGATTCACTTGTTCTATGGTTCCATGTTTTTCACGAAAAGCAAACTGGTGAACTGGGACGATATTTCCATCGTTCAAGAATGGTAGAATTTTCTTTTGAAATACTTTTTCGAACAGCTTTGACAAGCAAGAAACTAATGGGTATATAAGAAGATGCTTTTGTAGAATACTTTCCTGGCTTTAGAATCATTTTAATCAGAGTTTTTTCGGTAGTTTTTTAATCATTGATGGTGTTATTGAATCATATCCAAGTGATTTTCTAACATTTATATTTTTTTAATGATTGTATCAATGTCCTTTGGGCTAACAACAATTATGTCATCATAATTTAGTGTAGTGTCAAGAGTCTCTCGCAATACAAAATCATTTGTTTGGGGATTGGGTTGAAAGACAGTGCTTAAGTAGCAAGCAAATAAATTGGCCATATCTTCTGCACTACGGGCCCAGGTACCATCAATAATACATTAACTCACCGTTTATACGGCTAAATTTGTATATCGAATTATATTAATTGCGTTTAATAGGTGCGTATAAACGCATTTGTAACCCCATTAAAATAATGAACCAAATCCATCTAATTTCAACCGAATACGTTCTTATACCAAAGTAAACCTTTGTGTCAATTATTAACAAATTTTGTATTGTATAAGAATAATATGGGCAGACAGACAGCTAGACGGAAGGACAGACTTCTTTATTTCTATTCAGAAAGTCCTACTCAATACAATGAATTTTGGATTTATATATTTATTTATAACAAATATCAAGAAAAATGCACACACTATGGACGTGTCTAATATTTCGACATAAATAAGTCAAATACTCGATTATATTTTACTATAACTCGAGAACAGTGTGCACGATTTATATTAATGATACACGGAAATATTCGGAATAAAATTGGCTTTAAGTCTTTTTAATATAATTTTTTATTAATTTAATAGTTTCGGCGTTACTTCAAATTAGTTTCCGAAAAAAAACATTTTAATGTTTTAATTTTTCAAAAGAAATTTTAGTAAAAAATCTTTAATTTTGCATGAAAAAATCATTTTTTGGACACGAAATAATTCCGAAACTATTGGACGAATAGTCATCATTTATATCAATCGAACATACCGTTCTTGAGTTATGCTGTAATATACTAGAGTAATGGCCTTACTATGGGCGAAATATTAGACAAGACCATAAAAAAATCCAGAACTAGGGGAGGATTTTTTGCTGACCAGTGTGATCTATGGTGTAGTAGGTTATAAAAATTGTCATTCATATACATAATATAAAATTTTTTGTTTTTCACTACTTTTACTAAATTTGATATTTGATATCAGTACAAAAGCTCTATCTCGATTTTTGCTAAATTTAAAAGCAGTTGCCAACCTAAAAAATATATATAAGCCCCTGATAAATTAGTTATATGTATTATCCATAAAGTTCTCGTGAATGTTGCTAATGTAAAGTAGCAAAACTTTATTACGATTCGTTCTTTTACAGACCAAAACCAAATTGACGTTTAAAAACAACACACAGTGGTTCTAAATTTTTTATTTTTATTTATTTATTTTTTTTATATATAGTTCTGTAACTTGTGTTCCGTTAAAGATATTTGAATAAAATTTTACGTGGCCAAAGCTGAGGTGTTTCCAAGTTGATTTAGAGAAGCAGAGTGTCATAGCGTGTTAAGGGGGGTAAAAGGTGTACCATCAAAGTTAGCCAACTCGGATATGTAATTTTTTCTTTAAATCGTCAGAACTTCATTCATGATATTTTTGTAAAAAAATTTTAAACATAGATAGTCCTTGTAAATCTCCACAAAAAGTATATTTACATGTAGTTATCTCGTTTAGTTTCAGAGATGAAGTTCAAGGTCAAAATGAAAATTTCCCTAATTTTGGTCTCGTTTTTTTAATATTTTTTTTCAACTAGACAGGCTTAATTTGGATTCTTAATTTTTTTATTTTTAACAAAAATTCTGCTTTAGCCTTATTAAAAGATAATAAAAATGCTTAAAATTTGTAAAATTTTAATTTTCTTAGAAATTATCAACCTTTTTTCCAGCTAAAAATTAGTCATTTTTAAAAGCTTCCAAAAAGGTTCAAAATAAGCACTTTGTTCCCCTTTGAAGTGATGAAAATGTTCTTTTTTGGAAGCTTTTTATTGTTTTTTTGCTGAGTACTTAAATAAAACTTATTGAAAAAAAATATTTCAACTTAAGTATCTTTTAAATTAAAGATACGCTAACACGTGTAATCGTATTTTTGTAGAGATCTATGTTGAAAATTTCGTTATTTTTAAAAATATGCAAAACTTTGATGCCGTTGAGGTTTCAACGAAACCTAAATGGATAAGACGTTAAGGTCCAGTTTCAAACCTACAAAACGGAAACTATCAGCTTTTGATGGTCTGGGAATGAGAATAAAGTTTGATGGACTCAACGAATTTTTAAGTGTTGCAAAAAAAATTAACATCATTCAAACTTATTTAAAATTATAAATAAAAAAAGTTCATAAATTATGCGCCCTATTCTTATTACTGTTATTGAAGGGTGCCACTGTGGTAATTTTAAAATTTCTAAATCCTGTTACCAAAGTAATAGTAAACTTTTTTATACAATTCATTTATAGCTAAAATAGTTGTATCTACAACTCAAATATTGTTAAATAGACAAACACTCCTCTTTCATGTTTTTGACGCCACTATGAAAATTATGTTTTATTAAATTTTATACTCACTCACATATACTTAAACACATGATAAAATCACAGTTGGCCATGTCTTCAAGACAACATCGACGACGCGTATAAGACCCATAGTAAACTCTAGACGATATGTTGACGACAGCCCATACAATTCGTCGACGACTTTTTCAAACAAATGTCCGCTAAATCGTTAACGACATTATTAGCAACAATGTCGTGAAAGTTGTCGTCGACGATTATATGGAGGACAATGGAGTTTAAACTGACGTCAACGAATATGTTGGCGACATTTTTAGATGTCGCAATAATATATGGCATAAAACCAACTCTGTGTTCAAAAGTTTTGAAATTTTGTTTTTATTGAATTGACCCACGAAGGTCATGATGAAAAGAATATAATGTTGTTTAAAATGTTCGTGCATTTTGCATGGATGGATGTGGAATGTCTCTGCTGCATTGATTAGGGTGAATATAAGCGGTGGATTGAGTTATGTTGATTGCAGAATTTTCATAGTGGCATTTTTCGGCATCTTGCTGCTACCACATATCGTCTTTCTGCATTTTATTCAAATCAAGTCTGAGAAGCAGTACGCAAATGCTACCACCGACCAAAAAATCAGCACGAAATATTACCGTATCATGGAATAACAATATTAATTTATTTTTGTTTATTTTTATTTTAACACGCGTTAAACAATTAGAATTATATTATATATATATATATATATATATATATATATATATATATATATATATATATATATATATATATATATATATATATATATATTTTTTTTTTTTTTTTTGAAACAAACTAATATTTTTTTCGGAAATAAATAATTGTTTGACAATTGAAACAGAGCAAATACAGGACTCAATTGAACCAGAAGCACGACAATATGCATGCAATTGTTACTTAATTTGTCTTGAATAGAATTTTATAAACGACAAAATATACAATTTCCTGCAGACAACGTCGACGACAATATCGTCTATGCTCATTTGGCCAACTGGGATGTATTTCGTTTATAGTATTTAATACTAAGTTGTTTTTTTAATTTCACAATTTTTATCTATAACATTAACTTTGTTTTGTACTATACTTGTATAGAGTATATGTTGTATTATACATTTTATTTACCTGTGTTAAAATTTTTTATTGTTTTATTGTTTAATGTTGATGAATTTTCTAAACCAAATATGAAACTAAAACGAAAAAAAAGCTTTTTCATATAACAAATAAAATTACATTATTAAGACTAAGTAATGAAATTCCACTAAAACACATAGAAATGAAAATACACAGGAAATTTTCATATACAGAGGAATGCAAATATAATTTAACTTTGAAAACATTTTTTATGAATATTTAATTATGCTTAAAACAAAATTCACAAAACATATTACAACTAACTTTACAACATATAAAACATAAACAAATGAAATCAAATAAAATGAAAGTACAAAAAGTAAAGTTGTAAAAATCATGTAAATTTAGCAAAATAATTTACAAAATTCATTATAAATTTGATTTAATTTTTATTCTATTTATTTTTGTATTTATTTTTAGGAATACAATGCTAAGACTGCCTCATGTCATATTATACAATATAGAAAATGTGCAAATTATATTTTGTCATCATCAACCTGTTACAGCTTATTAAATGCAGTAGAAGAATGTCATCGTCCAATATTTCATGAACATTATGGTGAGTAGTGATTAGAAATTATAAAAAAAAAAAAAAATCAAGAAAATTTTGATTCAAACCAATTAATCGTGGTTGCGTGTGAGCAATATTAATCAAATATTCCTCATTCGCAAAATGTTGCTAATAACCAGTGTTGCCAGAAGGTGGGAAAAATAGAGGCTAAATTGGAGTTAAAAAATGGTCGGAAATTATAATAGAGTCGGTATGGGCATCAAATAGTAGAAGAGGATTTGGAAATTCCAGTAAAATTATTTTTATTTTTACTTGAGATTATCCCATTAATAATTCTAAAATTATAATAATTTTCAAGACATCACAATATGTTTTCTTAATTTCCTTTTAGCTTTATTAGTTAAAATTTTGCAAAATTTTTAAAATGTCCTATCATACAGTGTGCGATTAAAAAAATGAAATGGAAATAAATATGGAATTTAGGAACTGCTTTTCAGATTTCAATTAAATTTCAAATAGAGATAGTAGCGGTGCAGACGAGTTTGAGTTTGCATCATATAAACTTACCGGAGTAGGGTCCCAAAATTGGACACCTTGGGTATGAAAAATTTAAAAACGATCTAAATTCGTAACATCTGAATCGATTTCAAAGATTTTTTATATGAAATGAATATACCATGAGAACTGTTCTAATATTGGTGTTCTGTCAGCATTCAGAACAATAAACTTTGAAATATTTTATTTACCAGTTTATTACTTTTTTATTGTTCGAAGTTTCTAAAACTAACAAATTATTACTATTATTGTATTATAGTATAGGGATTTTGGATTCTTAATACAGAACTATATATCTTTAATTCCACGCTTAAAAGTTAATTATTATTACATAATATTCAAAGAGTAATATAATAATGAAAAGTACCACAAAGTACCCTCTTGTGAATTCTTATTCACTTAGGCCCATACATCTTTAGTTTTAAGTCCCCAGGATCAATATTTTAGAAAATAAAAAAAATTTTCTGAACTCTTGTTCAGTTAGGAACATATATTTTTAATTTCATATTTGGGTACTATTGGAAGAACGAAAAAGTACAACAAACTTCCTCTCTTGAATTCTTACCATATGTCTTTAATTTCATGCTTCTAAGTTCAATATTGTATAAAATTCAAGAAGTACCATTAGAAGAACACAAACGTACCACAAAATCCCCTCTTGTAAATTATCACTAATTATCATGTTTAATATAATAAGAAAAAAAAATGCATTACTTAATTTGAATAATTTTTAATTTTCCGATTTTATCCCCTTTTAGGTACTTTTTATTCCCCTTGGATGTGACGAAATTGTACTAAATATTCATATCTATGTGTCAGTAAAAAGAAAAAAATACGAAATTTCGTTGTGGTAGATGCTTTTGTTTAAGAGATATCGGCGCAAAAGTATGAACTACTGAAGTTAGGGAGATTACAAAGTTATTCTAGTATTTGGTCCATAATTTATTTGTTTAACATCCGATCTTGTCTATTTTTAATCCCAAATAAAACCTTGTATGTAAGAAATATTTTAAGCAATTTTCGATTCCCTAGAAGATCCGCCACGAACACTATTCTGCATTCAACAGACAGACAGACGGACGGGCATAATTATATCGACTTAGAATTTCATGAAGACTTAGTGTCCAAAAAGTGCCAAACTTGTATTCGCCAATTTTTTAAAAGTACTAATTTGATGCACATTTCATTTCTATGCATACTGGATTAAAAGATAGATAGGCTGCCAAAAAAAGTACCAAATTACAGTTTTTATCCGTTTTCTCCTTAAAAGAGCCGAATTTCAGAAAAGTACCAGACACCTATCCAATTATTTTTTAAATGAATAATAATAACTATTCAACTTTTTTTGTATCTCTATTAGTTTAGGAAATATAAGATTACCGATTTTAATAATTTTTACCCCTTTTTACCCTCTAAACATTCGAAGTTTCGAAAATACCAAAAGCTAAAAGCGAAACTGGCAACACTGTTAAAGACTTTTAATCACTATTATTAAAATTCTTTTCAAATTCCATAAACATTTTTTAAATTATTCCTATTTTATTGCTTATTTTCAGATTGATGTTGGTTTCTTTGTAAATTTTTTCTACTTAGTAAAATCAATGTTTTAATTCTAACAAACAAACTGAACGTCCTACTCAATAAACAAAATCCAAAAATAAGCTATTACAACTATAAAAAAAATAGAATATAGAAACAGCACTCCAACAATAATAGTATTTGCATAAATGTATTTTGGCACCATTACAGCACAAACAAAACAGAATTAAATTCAATTTTATATAATAATATTAAAAACAAGAAAATAACTATAAAAGAAAAAATTACTAAAGAAAACTATTAAAAAAATAATAAAACAAAAAAAAATTAACCTGAAAATTGTAACTGTCCAAAAAAAAAAAAGGATGCACAGAAACAAATAAAAATAGAAAAATTATTTAAAAATATACAAAAAGCAAAAAAAAAAAAAAAACAATTTTAATGAAATATAAATATTTACTATAAATTATAAAATAAAAAAATAAGTATGAAAATAAAATTTATAAATGATTTTCATGTGTGAGTAGAAAACACGAAAGGATTTAATAAAATTTATTAATTGTAGATAAAAATGTCATACAAATGTCATATGAGTAGGAAAGTATGATTAAATAATATATGATGTATTTTATGTACGAGAATATTGGTAGTTAGGGAAATGTAAAACTTAAACATACACATTTTGTATACATTTGTAAAAGCATATCCTGCATTTTACAATATGTAGGAATGTATGTATGTGTTTTATCATAATTTTGTTTTATAAGTTTTATTGATTTTATTTTATTTAACTTTAGGCTAGCTGGTGTAAATATTTAAAAAGTTTTTAATTTAAAAATTTTAGTTGTAAATTGTTTTATTTTATTATTTAAAAAATGTTTGTTTAAAACCACTATACGGACCATATTTAGCAAAAGGAGATCAAATGTAAGTATAATCAATTTGAAATATTATAATACAGGGTGACCCCTATATGACAAGTACTTATGCTCGATTTATATTTTTATTATTTAAGAAACGCTACAACTTTCTGAATATCTCTTAAAATTTGAGCTATTCATAAATCATATAACCCAGGAAAAATTGTATTAGTTCTACAACTAGTTCCAGAACACATGAAAATAGCCTATGCTTGTTCTACTTTGGCGTTACGACTAATGATTTTTGTTAGAAATTGTCTCCTCCAGAACTAGTTCTATGGAAGTGTTAACTAGCCAGTACCCATTCTATGGAATGGTTCTAGAACTAGAACCTGTTTTTTTTATTTTTTATACTAATGGGCTACTTCCTAAAGGCCACTTTTAAAATCAATTTAATTTTTTAAATATTCTTTTTTTAATTTTTGAAATTTTTTATACAAGTTTTTTAAACAGTTCTAGGAAGTCATTCGAGAACCAGTAAGTTTTTCTGAGAAGTGATGTAGAAATCATACAGAATTAGTTCTTAAACACTAGTTCTCTAAAACATTCCTTAAAACGAATTTAGAATCACAATTACCCAGCAAAAACTTCGCCTGCTAAATAACGTGATTTGTAAGCAAAATCAATAAGAAAAAACAGCTTCCACTTTTGGTGCTATAACTGATGAATTTTGTTCCAGATGTTCATAATTTCATAAGTTTTTATTTAGGTTCCAAAAGAGTTATTTTGGATGCTGATTTTTTTTACGCACAAGAAAAAACATTTGGCTCGGTTGAGATTTGAACCCACGTATCAGAATGCTGGTTGTGTTTGTTAGTCTGTCGACTTACTCGCTACACCACAATCGACTTATAATTTTATGTGATAAAAAGTAGTTTTCATATAGGGAAATAAATAAACTCAATTTATATATATATATATAAATAAATAAATATATATATATATATATATATATATATATATATATATATATATATATATATATATATATATATATATATATATATATATATATATATATATATATATATATATATATAAAAGATGGGGGTATATTGATTTTGTCATTCCGTGTGTAACATGTTAAAGGAATCAAATAAGACCCCACAAAATATATATTTTCAGGGTCCTGGTTAGATTCTGAGTCGATCTAGCTTTGTCCGTCCGTCTGTCCGTCTGTCCGTCTGTTGAAAGCAGGATAGGGATCGAACGGGGCAACGTAGGGAGACGAAATTTGGCACAAATATTTGTCTTATATAAGGTTTGTTTGGGATTGAAAATGGGCTAAATCGGTTAATAGACAAAAAAGTTATGGGCTAAAAACTAGAAACACAGGGCGTCCGTTTCATGCATTTCTGCTGATATTTCTTAAACAAAAACATGTACGACAACGAAATTTTTTATGTATAGTTCGGGAATCGATATAAACTCGGAAACCAAAAATTGGCGTGGTCCGCCCACTTTACCACCCACCTCCCATATAAGGTGAAAATCAACGAAATTGTGTTCAAGCTCACCCATTTTACCGCCCTCTCCATATAACGTAAAATTTGAAAAAGTTGATGGTGGGTATATAGATTCGGCCGGGCCGAATATAATTCGCGCTTGTTATAGTTAGGCGCTCTAGACAACTGAGCCACGTAAAAATCAAATTACTTTCATATTTACTAAATACTACTTATCGAAGTACTATTAAGTAATGCTGCGAGTGGCGAATAAGGCTACATTGTAATGCATACAGGAAGCTGTTGCTTTTAAAAATAGAAGCAAAGTTTTTCCATTAGTGTCAGAATTGGTTGTGATACCACTAGTTCTGAGAATGTTATTAAAGAATATGAAGTGGTTCTGATTACACCAGTTCTAGAACTTATTATTTTAGAACATGTTCTAAATTTTTTCCTGGGAACATATAATTTTAAGAATTTTATGTAGATATACAGATTATATATTCTTAACATTTGAACTTCGAGTATCTGCGGATTTATCGCAGTGGGGACTTTTGCAAAATAAATGCTAATAAATCTGGATCTTTAAACGACAAGAAAGATTTTAATGTAACTCAGAACATCGATGGAAAAGGAGCTAGGCTTTGTTGTAATGTGTAACTTAAGTACCGTGGACACCCCAGTGCACAGTGCATGTATCCCATACAACGATGGGACAAAAATATAAGGAGTTGTCATAGCAAATTGAAACTTAGTAGTCATATTACTTTAGGCTTAGAATGAATAAATACGTAGTTTTGAAAAAATTAGAGCAAGGTACGCCTACCTTCCTTATGTCCTGAAGTTAAAAAACTATTTTTTTTCTAAAATACTGGTCTGAACTTTATCAAAATTTGTGCCAGCCATTAAAATAGGTTGCCTATACGTCTTCCAATTTATTTCTTAATCGGAGCATGGACAGGCCCACCTCCCATACATATATCCTGAAATTAAAAAGCGCATTTACTACGTGAATACTGATCAGAATTCCACCTAAATTTGTGATTACAGTTATATATAGATTATTTATGAGTTTGGTAATTTTTATATAAATCGTAACAAGAACACCCCTATCTCCCATATATCCTGAAATGATAAAAATGCATTTCTGGTTAACATACCGTTTATAATTTTATAAAAATAGAAGGAGGTGTCGCAGAAAATTGAAACTTGGTACATATATTACTTCGACCCAAAGTAAACAAATATATAAAAAGTTTTGAGAAAATTGGAGAAAAAACAAGCTTACCTCTTATATATTTTGAAATGTGAAAAACGAATTTTCTTCTAAAAAAAAGGTCAAAACAGTATCAAAATTTACGATTGAAAATGGATTTTTTATGGGTCAGACAATATTTTATTTTAATATGATTAAGGGTATACCTATCTCTTTCAAGCCCTATCATTTTTAAATATTATTTTAATTTCTGCACCCATATTTTGTCTTCAGTAAATCATTAATTTGCCTAATTTCGCCCGATTTCTGGTTCAAAATTTTTGTTTTTGTTTTTAGTTTTCAATATTGCAATAAAATTTTAAAGCAATGTTGATTTAATAACACGATATATTTAACATAAAGAATTCTTTTGTGTAATAAAAGGAAATTTATAAATTTTTTTAATTATTTTTTTTTTTTAAATAGGAAGTAATTCTTCTTTTATATATTAATCTACTAATTTCAGAATCAAGCAAAAAAAAAATTGCTTATTTTTTTTTAATACTCTATAGAACTCATGTAATTTTTGTATTAAAATTAAAAAAATTAATTAGCGCCATCTAGAGGCTTTTTAGTGTAATATATTGGGTTCAAAAAATTTATTTTTATATTCCTCAGTTGTTTTTTAAATTTCGAAATAATTTTTATAATTTTTTAATTTTAATTAAGCTAAATAAATTAGGTCAACATTGAGAACTGTTTGAAATTCAAGTAAAAACACAAAATCAGACACTTCTTCAATTTAACATTTTTTAAATTTGTTGCAATTTTTTTATCTGTTAAATAACTGTAAAAATTTACATAAACCTTAAAAAAAAAAACTGTACAATTTTTTAATATTTTTTTTTTAATATCCTTCATCAAATTTAATAAATTTTTAGGTTTTAACTAAAAAAATATGGGTAAATTTGAGAAATAATATATATAATTTCGAAACACTTTCTTTAATAATAATAATAGTTTTAATTAACAAATATTCTGAGATATTGAAAAAACAAAACTTTGACGCATTTCATCAAAAAATTAATTTTTGAAAATTTTTTGCCTAAAACAATTTAAAACCAGCTTTTTGGTTCATTAATATTTGCTTATCTGATTTTAGCGCCCTCTAGTAGCCACAAAAATAACTTTTTCTAAAAATATGTTTTTAAATTATATGATCTATATTCATTACCTTCAATTCAATACCTTTCCAAAAACGTATGTTTGAAAAATGTTTTTAATTTGATTTTTGTCTATGTATAAAGCACTGTCAGCCAGCCTGCCAGTAAGCCAACCATATGGACGGAAATCGTTAAATCGGCTCAAAAAGTGATTCTGAGTTGAACGGTATACTTAAGGTGGGGTTCCGAAAACTTTTTCTCAGCGTTACAATTTCTGCACAAACATAATAAAATTTCTTCTATGACAACCATGGGTTAATACCCAGCAGTTTATTTGGTAGCAATTAACCCGCTTTTAGACAGTAAGATTTATTGGTATATAGTCACCTGCCGCTCTTCGTCGGTCACCAATGAGTGTATTGGCAATTACCACTTTACTGACTCTAGGATAAGCGGGAAGAAGACGAAAAGAGGAATCAAAAATTGTTAACTGACTCATTGTAACCAGTAAAGTGGTTATGTGCGCACAAAAGTTAAACTTTGTTGCCGTTGAAGTGAGTTTATGTCAAAAATGGGCCACCTTGTAGTCGTGGAGGTGATTGTGTGTGCAAAAAAGTGACACTATGTAGTCGTTGTGGTGGCAATAGACTTTCCCTATAAAGTTTCTAGTGATACCCTTATTTAGTCGGTTAGGTAACTTGTGCGCAACTGCCATCATAGACTGCAGGGTAATTTCTATGGAAGTTTATTTTTTTCTGGGGTTAGCCTCGCACTAAAATAACGATGAATAGAGATTAAAACCTACTTTCAATAACCAAATTAATTCATTGTACAATTTGTGCAAAAAATATTTTTGAGAACTCTAACACAAATAAAAACAATTTTCTTCATAACTGTTCTCATTTCATATGTAATAAAGAAAAATATAATAAATAAAAGTTGGAAAAATATAGCATACCTTAGGGCTGATCAGAAAATAAATAGAAGTATTGCCACTGTGTTGCTAGTAAAAAAAAAAACAAATATAGTTTCAAAATTAATTCAATAATTTAATTATTTTTAAGTTTAAAAAAAAAATAATAAAGTGTAGATAGTAAAGTTGAAGTAATAAATCAATTACAAATTTTTATATTAAAAAGCACAATTAAATCTAAAAAAAAAAATATATGTTATCTAACACAATAAATGTCCATAAATAAATGTGTTTTCACTAATTTACATGCAAAATCTAAAATTCTAAAGCAAGACTAAAAATATAAATAGTAAATATTTAATATATACATTATTAAACAAATAATGAAAAATAATATTAAAAAATAATGAAACTTTAATTATTTCAAAATTTATTTTCTTTAAATTTTGTTGCATTTAATATAAAAAAATATTTGATTGCATTTAAATAGATTTTTAATTTGTATGTCAATAATAAAGAAATATTTTATGTTATATGGAAAAAAGGCTTAAAATGTGATATTTTGTAATAATTTATAAAATATTATTCAAATATATGCATGTATGTATATTTTACACAACAAATACAATTTAATAAAATATTTATAAAAAAATTTGTGTACAACAACAAACAAAAAATTAAATAAATTATATATATTAAAAAGAAATTTAAACAATTATATATGCATACACGAGTAATATGTTTAACAATACAAATTAAAATAAAATTATTATTTTAAAAAATTATAAAAAAAAATTAAAAATAAATATATTTATTATTATATAGTATTATGTTCAAAATTGACTTAATAGATAAAACAAAAACCTAAAATGAACAGAAACATTTAATATAAAAGAAAATATATATATTAAAATAAAAATGAAATTATAATGATTGTAAATTAAGCTAAATAAAATAAAAGTCTAAATAAATGAATGAATAAATAGAAAAATGAATAAATACATGTTAACAATAACCAGCGTTTTATTTACACAGTTCATTAATATGTATTGAAAGGTGAGTGTGGAGTTATTGGCATTTAATAAACATAAGTAATCTACAAATAGCTGAATTAATAGTAATGTAATATAAATATACAAAAATGAAAATATATTTTATTTTATTTTTCTTAAAGAAATGAATACAAGATTTCGAAATAAAACAAAATGTCTTTAAAAAGAATTTCCAGGTAGGATTATTATGATTACACTGTGTAACAATTTCTCAAAAACTTTCTCACATATGTTTAAATCAATCACGCATCAAACTATAGTTCATACATGATAAAACCGCGTATATAGTTTTTCTCAAGGACGTAAATTCTTTTTACAAAAGGACTTTAAAGTTTCGAAAACTACACAATTAAAAAAAAAAAATATTTACGATTTCATTAACACAATATGTATATCAGACGAATGCTAAAAATTCCTAAAATATAAAGCAGGGTTTTATTTAAAAATTTAAGAAAAAATCATTTAAATAAAGTATAAATTTTCAAAAAGATTTTTATCAACTTTTTGTACTATCGTTCGTCGTTATGCCTAAATAACATATGAGCCAAATTTCATAAAATTATTTTCAAAATTGCGACATATTCTTTGTCACAAGGTTTACATGGACAGACAACCAGCCAGCTAGACGGACGGACATCGTTAAATTGACTCAGAAAATGATTCTGAGTATACTTTAATATGGGTGTTAGAATATTTTTTCTGTGCATTGCAGAAATCAGCACAAACTCCAAACCACCTATAATGGTGCAGGCTATAAAAATTAAATGTTTTCTAAAATACTGGTTTGAACTTTACCAAAATTTGCATCTGCCGATAAAAATAGTTAGCTTTTAAATTCCGGAACAATTTATATTTTTAAAATAATTAATAATTAATTTTAAAAATTTTCTACTAAAACAGTTTGAAACCATATCTTTCATTAATATTTTCTGAATTTAGCGCCCTCTCGTGGTCTCGAAAGTATTTATTTTCAAACAGATATTTTTAAATTATATGGGCTACATTGCTATTTCTCTAAAAACGTATATTTGAACACAATTGAAAAATTTTTATATTTTGATTGATGAAAAAGCACCCCGAACTTCGGGGTAAAAGGGGTCGAAAATGGCGATTAATTCAGGGAAAGGTGATGTCAATATTTTAATGATCACGTTTAATTTTCCTATTTATTAGTAAGTAAAAAAAATGCATTTTTAGAATTATAAGATGTTTTTTGGCTGAAGGGTAATGTCCGTCCGTCTATATATTTGAGTTAAATGTGACGAAAATTACGCTAAATTCAGGAAAAGGTGATATCCAAATTTAGATGATCACTTTCTATTTTTTTTATATTTATCAGTTAGTAAAAAAATGAATTTTTAGAATTCTAAAATATTTTTTGGCAGCATGGCAATGTCTGTCCGTCCGTCTATACATTTGGGTTAAGTGGGTCGAAAATGCCACTTAATTCAGGGAAAGGTGATTTCAAAACTTTAATACTTTTATTTTGTTTCTATATTAATTGAGAAGTGGAAAAAAATATTTTTCGAATTTTAAGATTTATTTGAAAGAATTCTAATGTCTGTCCATCTGTTTGTTAATTTTTGCAAACTTTCTAATTCAAAATCGTTTAACTTTTGACTCAATAAAGATAATGACTCAAAATTTTCTTTTGCTTTTTAACCAAATATATAAAATATAAAAAAATCGGTTGAAAATATTTGACTATATATATAGAAAAATCTTAATTAAGATCTTGTAAAATAGAGATTTTTAAAATTTCAAATGTATATAACTCCAAAAATATATAAGATAAGTAGTACATGAAAATTGAAAATTAGTGTATTTTAGGAAAATTTTCAAAAAAATGACAAAAATATTAGGACAAAATATAATTTACAAATACTTGAAGAAAAGTATACTTAAATATCTGAAGTTGATGGTTTCATTTTAAATTTTTACATTAAAAGACTTTTTATTTAAAATAAATACACTGAAAATTGATGAAAATTAAATATTTTAATATTTTTCAAAAATTTAAAAAAAATCTTAACTTTGACAGCTCCTTATAAGAAAACAACACAACCTAGTTTAACGACTTTAATGTTATTTATACATAATTTTGTCTATTTTTATTCGTTCCCAAACTTTATTACACTGAACCAAAAAGGTACATAAATACAATGAAAAAGTTCATTGTTACAATGAATTTGTGCACTAATTTTGACCCTATGTACAGGTTCATTGAAATAATGTATTGCAATACATTAATATTAAAATTCAATGTACGTGTTCATTGATTAAATTTATTATTGCATTGAATTAATGAACACAATCATTAAATAAAATAAATAATTCCGGTGAACAGTACATTGATTTCAATGAACTCATATTTTGTCTCAATGAAACTATACATTAAAAATGTATTATAATAAGAGGCTTGTTCTGTATTTTTGGTTTTTATTTTATTTTAAATTAAATAATTAAATTATATTATATTGACTTAATATAAGAAAAAATAAAATATAAATATAAAATTATTACATTTCACTAAAAAATGTAAGTAAACAAAATGCATGTTACAGATGTGATCGTGTTTGCTTTGTCATTTATAATACTATAGTAATTCCTGTTGTCCTCTATATTGCTCAATGTTGGTATGGAATATCCATTTAGATGCCACATTAATATAACAACAGCATTAACCTGAACAAAAAAAGTTTATAAATAAATTTTTGAAATTCGTTCAATTGCTTAAAATATTTGAAATAGTTACCTTTAAATTTTTTTATCTATAGAAATTCCCTTATTTTGACGATCATCAGATGTAGCATCCAAATCTTAATCAGTCTGTAAAATATTTTTATTAAGAATTCAATTAAAATATTTCATATATATATGTATACTTACGAGTAGAATCCTTTTGGTTTTGAAATCACAATATTTTTTGAAACCCTGGTATTTGAGGCTAATAACACATTCTTCTGCGTTTTAGTGGTTTTATATACATAAATATAAATAAAATGTAATATTTAAAAACTGTTTAAAATCATAAACATTATTAAACTTACGTTTTAGGGAGGCAAGTCTCAAATTCCTGCTTTTGGGTAATTCATTTAATTTGGTGTATTCAATTATGCTGCTCGACTTCTCCTTTGTGAATGAATTATATTTATGTATTTTATTAATTCGATTTATAACTAATTTACTTTTTAATTATTTTCGTTTTTAACATAATACAGATTTTTTTTTATTTTTTTCTTTTGTTTAAAACGCGTCATTTCTTGTTAAGAGATAAAAGAAAACTGAGTTGTATTTGTTTTCGTTTTACTTTATTTCCCGTTACAAAGCATTTATTTTAATATAATTTAATGAAATATTTCATTGGTTCAATGCTTTTGTTCATTGCGTAATGATTCTTCTTAATTAAATCAATGTAATAGTACATTGAATAAATTAATTCAATGAATTAATACATTAAATCTAATAACTGATTTAGTTATTGTATTAAGAAATAAATTTAATGAATGGTTTCAATGTAATGTTCATAATAGCGTTAATTTTTTCATTGAATTTTAATGAATGTTTTCATTGAAACAATAAATTCGTACATAGAATTAATAAATTCTTGGAAAAAATTTATGAATTTCATTTAATGTACTTTATTCATTGAAAATACTTTTTTCAGTATACAGAACTTTAAATCTTAAAATGCAATTAAGCCACTTTTGACACATTTTACCTCAACGTACAGCGTAGCGACTTATTGTCCACTGTAAGCCTACATTCATATCAATTTTGGAACTTGACAAGAAAATTATTTAAAATTAAAGGTTTCGTATTTTTCATAATATATTAATGTCTAAAATTTTCCAAAAATGTTTTTCAGATTTAAATAAATTTTAGAATCAGATTTAAAATAATTCTTTAAAAAACGCATTAAAAAAAAAAACTGACAAATATTACAAAAAGTAAAGAGTTGTTTTTTCCAAAATAAAAGTTAGTTGGCATTAATTTTAATTCAAGGTATTTTTAATTGCTCAACCAGACAAAAAGTTGTATGCAATTAAAATTTGAACAACGACAGATCTAAAATATTTCAAATTTAACAATTTTGGAGAAAAATTAAATTTTTTAATTCATGCATTTTAAAAATATATTATCGGAATTAGTGTGGTTTCAGAGTTGGTGTAAAATATAAGCTTCGAAAATTTGTTATAAATTTTAAGACGAATTGATGTTAAAACTATCAATATTGTGAATATTGAGATTTATTTGATTTTTATGTTAGTTAATTTGTTGACGAATTTCGTAGAAATCGGACCCCTTGTGGTTTGCGGAATATAAACGCTGTTTGAGATATCAAACACAAATAAAAACAATTTTCTCCATAAAGCTACGTTCAACATTTGATAAAATTTCCGTGGCCACTAGTTTTACAAAAAATTGTTTGCCGTTTTTGATCTTGCAAATGTTTTGTAAGAGAAAGCAGCATCAAAAAAGTAAAATATTAGCTATGATTAATGATAAGTAAAAAATATTTTACCATTAAAATGGAGAAGTTAGAAAATATAATATATAGTGGTTATGTCACTTTGATCAAATATTTGACAAGTGTGAAATTCATACTGTGAATATAGTTTAACTTCATATTCACTTCATATGTTATAAAAAATATATAGCATACCTTAGGGCTGTCTAGATAATAAATTGAAATGTTGCCAGATGATACCTAAACAAGAAAACAAAGATAATTTCGAAATTATTTCAATAATTTAATTATTTTTTGTTAAAAAAATAATAAATTGTTGATAGTAAAACTGAAATAATAAATCAATTACAAAATTCAATGTTAAAAAGCACAACTAAATCTAAAAAAGATATTCTGTTAACTATATTTTTCCAAATATTTTTTTAGTGTTGAGCTGTGTTATTGCCTTGTATTTATACTAATGTTACAATAAAAAACATTGAAATAGCAATTCACTGTATTTGATATACAAATTTTCTCACCACATAACATACATAAATATTTCAATTGCATTATTTGTTTAAATATTTACCTACTCCAGTGAATTTTTAAAAAAAGCTTTTAAAATAAATTGTCAATAACACAATAATTTGAACCCAACCAGAAAAAAAAAAGAACTAAATAAATAATCATATGTACAACTGTGATGTAAAATAAATACCAAAAAGCAGACAAATTGCCCTAATAATCCAGAATTTAACAGGTCAACAACTTATTTGCTTTACTCTGGCACAACATGTCAATCAAATGGAAAATAATAAATAAATTCTCACATATGGTTTAAACAGCAAAACGAAAAAAATAACAAAATTTTAAATACCACTTGACCAATAATGGTCAGTCAATATATTACGCATACACATAATAAATATGAATGTATATATGTGAAAGTGTAGGTGTGTATATGACAACATATGTATGTATATACGCATGTAAAGAGGGTGACAATTTGATTTAAAATCCCCAGAGATAGGAAAAAAAGTATTTTCATTGACACGAACGTGGTGGACAAACGTCCGTACAACCGATAATGATGCTAGTGATAATGAAGATTAAACTTTAAGTTAAAATTAAACAGCAGGAGGTAAACGAAGGAATCCACCCATCAGGATATCAATATATAGAAATTAACACCCCAGGATATTTTTCCTACTTATAGATACTTTTCGTTTTTTTATCAGGCCTAAAAAAACAAGTTTCGAATTTTCGATTTTAGGAAAATATTTATTAAATTCAAAACAATCTTTGTAATAAGTATGTATAAACTGTGAATTATATTATAACGATTTCATTTAAGGGTGAGTCTTAAGGATTAGTGGTGGATTTTGGCAAAATGTATGTACTATATAGAAAAATGAATTGCAAATTAATTTTATTGTGACACAGCATCATGGAAAATAGTTGTAGCAGTTAATTAATTTTTATTACTATGTTAATTTTGTAAATTGTTCATGTATTTGAATAGTATTATTGCGTTAATTGAAATTCTATTAGTTTAAATATACAAATATAGTTGTTTGTTTTCCATTCTTCTATTTCTCATTGTAAATTCTATCTGTTTGTTTGTTAGTGTATCTTCTTCATAGCGGTTTGTTTTGATAAAAACAATGTACAAAATTGAATGCAAATAATGTGTTTACTGTAAAAACAACCGCAAAATAGTAAAATTTTATAGAACAATTTTCTAAAAACAATAAACATTGAAAAATGATAGAGAAGTATTAAAATAATTTTGGCATTAAAATAAAAAAGGAAGACAACTGTTAGGAAAGAGTAAAACATTTTCTAGAGCTTTTGTAGAAATAGGAATATTGCACAGTGGGTGATATTTTCAAAATGAAGATAGTGATAACGCAATTTTTAAGCTTTATTAATATTATTTAAGAGGACATACATTTTAAAACATATACCCATAAAAAAATAAAATACTTACACGCAGAGAAAAAACATGGTTACAGCATGATCACCACAACTATTCAATGATTATATAACCGTTTTTCATTGATTTAAATATACTGTGTTCATGATAGCAACGTTTATGATTCTGTTTAATCATTTAATGATTACCCACAATCAAAATTTTAATATGGTTCACTGAATTATAATATGAAATTAAATATGTTTATATGAAATCATATTTATGAACAAATCAAATCATTTAGTCAATTCTACAACAATTTAGTTAATTACATAACCATTCATTTCATTTTACAAATTTGGTTAATTCTAGAACCATTAAGCCATTAACTTTAAATGCCTTTTGAATACAAATTTGTGTGTATCAGTCCAGTAGTTATAATTCTCATTTAGTTTATATATGAACAAATATAAATTTACAAGTTTTGTTTTCTTAACAATGATTACGTACAAATATACTTATTGTAACCTGGAATATTACAATCATAGTATGTTGCTCTTAGTTTATGGTCACAGGAACCATATTTTTTCTTTGCATGTAGACAGAGAAAAAGAAAGTCGAAAAGTAAGAGTTGAACCAAATTTTTGATATATGATAGAAAACACTGGATCAGAAACAGTCGGTATTATAAGAATTTACATTAAATTTTAGAAATACAGCTAAGCAAAGTTAGAAATCTTGTAAAAATAAAATATTGTGTAAATATTTTCATAGTTTAAAATAACACAACTTTTTCAATCCTATTGTAATAAATTATATGGGCAATTCTCTTTTTACGTTTGCCTTCATGAAACCGACCTTCAACCTCAAATATCTTTTTAAATTCTGACTATTTTAAACAACTTTTGATGTAAGTAAGTTAACAACAGATAATTGTGTAACACAAAAAAATTTAAGACCTGAAACGGTTCCATGTGGTGCCGGCAAGCACCCAAAGTCAAAAATTCCAAAAAAAGTGTTTGAAACTAACAAGTTTTTTTTATTTCTTTCTCTTGCTGTAGTCGCAAATTTTAGTATAAATTTCCAATTCTTCTAATGTAGACTATAAACATTTGTAGAAAAGGACCATCATGGATTTAATTAGCTTGCAATTAACCAGTGTCAAATTGTGTTGTGCAAAAGTCGTGAAACCAAATTTTAAAAAATTTAAAAATTTTGCAGTTTTTTCACTGGGGATTTTACGCCGTTTCGGATATTTGAAAATTCAATACAGAGCCTAATAGCTCTTAAAATTATGCATCATTTGACATATATCTCGTTAATGTGCCCTCAACAGAAATGCTGTATGAGGTACCCAAACTTGGAGAGAAAAAACGTGAATGGCTTCAAGAGGTGCCTTTTTCGCGAGGCACACTCGCAACGTTATTTCAGTGGAGCTAGAGTATAGCGTTATCAAAGAAGGTTTCCAAATGATGTTTAAGAATCATTGTGGCGTTTTAAAATATTAATCTACTAAACGTGTATACGTATTTTAAAGAATTAATTTTGTGCATATTTTGTTATAGCGGATGTTGGCGTTATAAATCAATTTTAAACTGAAATAAGTTGCTGTGTAAAGTTTTACTTACGCAGAAAATATAATTTCACTAAAAATATTCATCAACGGTTTTCATGGGCTAAGAACGCGATGTTTTTAGTTTAACATTAATCGTCGAGGTACACCCAAGGCGCTAATCAAAATTTGGCGATGATAAATGTCAATCTGTAGCTGCTTTAACACCATATATAAAAATCAATATGGCGTTCGAAAAAAAGTACGATTTTTCATGTAATGCAACTTTAGAAATTTTACTAAGTGCAGTTAAAAAAATGTATATAAATGACATTGTCTTATGAGTTATTTTAAAAAAATTATGAATTTTGCAATAAATGGATGAATATGAACAACAATACATCACTAAAAACTGAATTTTGCAAATTTTATAAGAAGGTTTAATAATTAATAAATCGCTAATATATCCACGCATACCTAACTTATCGCGATATTTTTAATTTGTATTTTAGATACAGCATTGTATAATACATAAATGCAATAATTTTTGATTTAGGAATATAAATAGAATTTTGGCAATTTTTTTTTATAAATTTATATCTTAAACCGCCATAACATTGATGCCGTTCGGTAAAAGTCATTCACGCGAACAGATCTGTGTCCCCTAGAGCCAAGGAATATTGGTACTAAATATCGTTGACGTGCCATTTAAAAATTTTCGATATTTTCTTGAACATCAAAAGTAAACGAGTTTGAAGAATTTCCCATATACCGTTTCAAAATTATTTGCTATACGTCATCACTTTAACTTATAGAATATTAAAAAAATTTTTGATTCAATACTAAGGAGTGAGATCGAAATAATGTTAACATATATAAGATTCAATAATTTAATATAAGATTCAAATATTTTTCTTATTTAATTGATATTATATTATACAAAAATATAACTTTTATAGTTCCAAACACTACTTATGAACTCGTGGATATTTTTTGGTAGCCCTTTCATTAGACGCAGTGAAAAAAAATTTCGCCACATGGTTGCCCCAACAATATTATTTTCATCGCAATGATATATTATCATCGCAAACATCGTTATTGTTGAATATATTTTATTTTCAAAACAATTTTGTTGTGGCAATTATACTTTTGTTATATTGTTGGCACAACATGTTAAGCAATATGTTTAAATTATAACCACATTATTGTTGTTAAAATTCTATGTGCAAAAAAAATATTTTCAATACCTAAATATATTAATGTGTTTGTAATTCTGAATTAACAACAAAATGTTGGTTTTGTGTTGGCAACAATATACATAATTAGTACTTGACAATAAGTATATTTGCTGATTTTTATTCAGTTTAGGATGCTTATCGTATGAAGCCAGTTATCTGTCAGCGTGTTAAAAATATATTAGAAACTATACATATATATTTAAAAAATTTAGTTATTTAAAATTAATTATTTAAATTAAAATTAAACAATAAATTAATATTTTACATAAGTGTTTTAGATTGTAAAAATATTTTGGTTGCATAATATGCAAAGAAAACTACATAGTAGTTTATCTTCGGAGTGCTAAATATAAAATTATTTTCAAAATTCATAACAAAAATATTTAAATAAGTGTTTTTTCGAATGATTTTGAAATCCTACAGGAATTTTTTTTCAATTTATGTTGCACAATTCATTGCCGTCCAAGAATTTGCATTAGATATAAAGTTATCAAGTAAGTAAAGTAAATCAATCAATAAAAATCATATTTTTTACATAAAGTGGTTATCCTAACTTTACAAATACAAATGCATTTGTAAAGCATCTTATTAAATTTTTATATTCCACGCAGCGTACTACAACTTTAACAATATTAGAGTCTTCCGGTGATTTAAGCCAATCAATTTGTACAAATTTAAGTATTATCAAAATTTCTTTTTATGCCAAAGTGATTTATTTCTGGAATTACCATTAGTAAATGTAAGTCTATATTTAATATCATATGCAATATAAAATACAAAAACATAATTAAAATATAATTAATTTTAATAAAAACTACCATAAATACCTAAATTAATTGGCTTTTAATTATTTATTTTTAGGCATATGATTCAAACATATTATTGCTGTAAACATGAATCAAGTACATATACAACAAAACTGTGGTTGCAAATTAACAATATTTGTATAGCGATACAACCATATTATTGCTGTATTCATGAATAAAGTATATATACAACAAAAATATGGTTGCAGATTAACAATATCTCCTTTTAAAACCTTCAATATTTTGGTACACCTTTTTTGTGCTCTTCAATTCAATTTTCACAAGAGCCCAATATCTCTCCACTGGTCTTAGCTCCTAACAATTTCTCAAAAAACATGTTATTGTTTTAGTACCACTCTAGAGCTTTCTTACCGTAGTGACATGATGCCAAATCGAGCCTTTTTTGCGAACATTCTTTGACTTACTTCTTTTGCCGCAACTTCATAAAATTTGAAGTACCAGGAAGTTTTTAGGAAATATTTCCTCATGCATTAAAAATTAAAAAATATGACCCGAAAGCTGCGAAAAATCTTCCAATACATACGTCCTCGTCCATTAAGTACTCATGTTGTAGTATTTTCGTATGATATTTGATTTTAATTTCGAAGCCCTATTATTGGCTTATAAATTTTTTGCAGTATTCCTATATAGAACTTTTTGAACTTTGTATGTTTTCTGTCCTACATTGGCTTTAACTTTTCTTACCAAATACTCAGAGTACTGAGCTAAGCGGGCTGCTTTTCTACCAGATGTTAAAAGTTAAAAAGGCATAATGAAAAAAGTTAAGAAGCAAAAAGTGTGGTAAGATTTTTTCGATCTTACTCCTTATCAGTGTTGCCAGTTTAGCCTTTTTAAGGCTAGATCTAGCCTTTTTATTTTGATTTTAGCCTCAAAATTTTCGTTTTAGCTTCTAGCTTTTTTGTTAGCCTTTTTTATTTTTAACATAGCCTTAAAAAGGCTAAAATTTTAATAATTTTATTTTTACAAAATCATCAATTTAAGCATTTGTGTATATTAATTCTTACAAAAATATCGAAATTATTTATATTTAATGAAAATTTTCGCCTGCGGCGCTTCATTCTACAAAAATATTACAATTATTTTTTGACAAACTTTATTACCCATATAGACTAATTACTTTATATTTACAAATTCACTAAAATATATTTAACAAATACCAAAATCTAATGAGAACAAAAAAAATAATGCTTTTTTAAATAAAAAAATATGTTAGCTTTTTTCTGGCTTTATTTTTTGGGGAATTTAGCCTTTTCTGACCTTTTTTTAAGTCCAATTTAGCTTCTTTTTTTCTCAAGTCCTGGCAACACTGCTCCTTATATAAAATATTGAACAATAACTTTTAAGTTCTGTGCAGTTTCTCGGTAAGTTTAGCATTACTGTTAACAGCAATATACCTTCTATTAAATAAAGAAATACAATTCTGCTCCAATTTCCCCCCTTGGAGTACTATAAAATAAAAATTGCGCCTTTATGTTGTTTAAGTCATATTGATGCAGTGTCTACTCAAAAGCTCTTTTTATACCCATCATTGAGTTTGTCATTATGTATGTAATATGTCGAAAAAATTATTTAAGACCCGATATATTTTCTGAATCCCTTTAAAATTCGAAGTTGGTCAAGCTATGTCCGTCCGTCGGTCCGTCTGTCTGTTGAAAGCAGGATAGGATTTAGAGGAGACCACCTAGGAAGACAAAATTTGGCTCAAATATTTATCTTAAATGAGGTTTGTTTGGTATTGAAAATAAGCAAAATCGGTCAATAAAGAAAATAGCTATCGGCCAAAATATAGAAACACTGGATGATCACTGCAACTTCAATTTTGCAACTGGAATTTTGCCAATAATTTCCAAATTTGTTTCCGGTGTAAAAAAATCCATTGGCAAACTCCTTAGAACATATCAGAGTTTTCGAAACTGTATTCCATTATCCATGCTTTGAGATTTTAGAACATATAGGCTAAATTTAAAATTTCGATGTTGGGTAATTAAGCTCGCTTTTAATTTTAAAATCATTTTTGTAAAGATACATACCTTTTAGAAAAGTATAAAACCGTTATATGTATGTTATTGAGGAAAATTTTATTTTAAAGAAAAAAGAGTGTAGACACTACTCATTCGGACAAAAATCACAAAAAGTTACAATTTCTGATATATTAATTTCAAAGTCATTTATTTTTGGACTCGGAATGAAAAATATGTATCAAGATCTTGCAAAATTTAAATAGTTGAAATTTCAAAATGCAAATAACTAAAAAACTCTAAGATATAAATAGCATATGCAACCATGATTTTCATAGGGCTTATCGAGGATGTACAAATGTTTGAAATTAGTTAAGAGTATTAGAGGTATGTTTTTTTGAGCCAAATAGGTTTGTTCCTAAAGAGACTTAGGGACACCTTTTCCAAAGTGAAAATTGCACACACCTTTGCTACGTCAATGTGTAATTTCAAGTAAATCTAACCAGCCGTTTAAAAGTAACAGATTTATTACCAAAAGTTTTTAATTCTTCCCCACTGTGCCTTGTAGACAAAAGTCCTTCTATAACAAATAGCACATACTTTTAGAAACAAAAGTAGAGAACGAAAAATCAACAAAAACCTCAATGACTATACAGCAATAAAGAAGACGATGAGCATCATGATGCTGATGATGACGCCACTAAACAATATCAACAACGAAAGAATAAAGATCCATCTACAAATATTATTGAAAAAGTTATATTGACGAAAGTATCAAGGAAAGAATAAATGAACAAACGAACCCACCAACCAACTAACAAAAACAAAAAAGTAAACTTTTCTAAACATAGTTGCAACACTAATAAAAAAAAATAAAAAGACAACTAACAACTCTAGCGGAAGTTAAAAAGTGTTTACACAAAATGTTGCACACAAAGATAACTAATACTTATACGCTCCCTTTCTTAAACATAAACAAGTTTTTCCCTTTCGGGAAAAAGGCAGCTAATAAATAATAAAAATAAGTTGGTGTGAATGTTTCTTGTTAAAGTTTAAGAAAAAATCATGTAGCAATGACATAAGTAAGTCGTTGGTAAACACAGGAATATTTTAATAATTTAATTTAAGGAAAAACACTTCCTAAACTTGTATACTCAACCTTAACATATCTTTCAAACTAATACCACTTTCCTAAAAGGCAAACATTTTTACCAAACGAGAAACAAACAATATCAAAAGTTAACAACGAATATTATTCTTTATATTTTATCTGAAAAAAAAAATGTTTATGTAGAAAAAAAAAAAAAAAAAGACAAACTAAGTGACTCAACCACCCAACCACTTTACTTACTCAATAACTTACTTTGTTGTTGTAGCCGGAAGTTAAAAGCAACAATTTGGTTGTTTTCCTTCCTAGATATTGGCTAATGTCGTTGGCGTAGCACGATGTGGCGTCAGCCAATCAATAATTTTGTTTTCTAATGTTTTAACATCTAGTAGTTGAAGAATGTTTGCTTTTTGCTACTTTGGCTTCTTAGACACTAACTGAGTAAGTTTTTGCCACCTACATAAATAGAGCCACTTCAGCAATAGCAAAAGAGTATAAAATACAGACAACATTTTTGGAGGTTATAGTTTGCCATATCTGTCTGTCTGTCTGTCTGTCTGTCTGTTTGCATTTATTTTAGCTTTTTGTTCTTTTTTCAAGTTTTTATCTAGTGTCAACAACAACCTTGCAAACGATTGCAATAAAATTATTTTTTGTTTGCTGTCTACCACTTTGGCAGACTCTTTTGACGTTGTTGGCTTTTGTGTTACAAAAATGAGTTAAATACAAAAAGGTAGTAGTTATGAGTTTTATAAAAGCTTTTGACAACAAACTTTAAGGAAATGCATACGCTTTTTTTCACTAAACAAACGTAAACGTTATAAAAGAGAATAATGCAAATTAAGTTTTTAATTTGGAATTTAAAAAGATTTTCGTATTGGAAAAGAAAGCCTGGCAGTAGGAATATTAATTAGCCAAAATTAAATTTCAAAATTTAAACCACAATACAAAAATTTTAAATGTTTTATAAATCCTAAACATACTGTTCGAATAATCCTATAAAATTTTTAAGCAGATATTGTAAAAGTATGTTATGACTGAAATAATGATGGACCTACACAGATTATGAATAGTTAGCTCGCCTGATATCGGCATTCCGAATACTGGTCTGATTTAATGCACAACCTAACGAATAATAGTGTGTATGTGATCGGAATATTTAATCATTATCCTAATATGAAACAACACAACGATGCAATCGTTTTTGAATATCACAGTTATTTAGAAAATTCATAGAATTTACCAACCGTGGGGCTAAACGCAAATTTTTTGGTGATAAATTCTGCAAAAAGTAAATTTTTTTGCAGAAAAAAGTGAAAAAATTATCCTATCGAAGTTTTTTTTTGGTAGAATACAAAATAACAAAAAAGAAATTTATGAAAAAATGCAAAAAAAAATAAAGTTTTTTCTTGCGACTCCTCATTTAGTTTTGCGGAAATAAGTCATATGGGTAATTCTCCTTTTACGTTTACCTTTATGAAACCGATCTTAAAGCTCAAATATTTTTTTAACATCTGATCGCTCTGAATAACTTTTGATGAAATTATGTTAGCAACACTTAATAATGTAACAGAACAAAAATTCAAGACCTGAAACGGTTCCATGTGGTGCCGGTAAGCACTCAAAGTCAAATTTTTTTTCTTTCTTTTGATTGCTGTAATCGCGGATTTTAGCTAAGTGTTAAATTTTTTATTGCAAAATTCAAAATAGAGCCAAATAGCTCTTGAAATTATGCATCATTCGATGTATATCTCATTAATGTGCCCCTAACAGAAATGCTGTAGGAGGTGCCCAAACTTGGAGAGAAAAAATGTGAATGAATCCAAGAGGTTCCTTTTTCGCGGGGCACTCTCGCAACATTATTTCAGTGAAACTAGAGTATCGCGTTATTAAAGAAGGTTTTCAAATTACATTTTAAAATCATTGTGGCGTTTTAAAATATTAATTTGCTAAAAAGGTATAGTTATTTAAAAAAAATCTGAAATTTAGCATATTTTGTTCCAGCGGATTTTGGCGTTATAAGTCATTTTTAATCTGAAATAAGTTTTAATCTGTATTAAGTTTTACTTACGCAGAAAATATTATTTCACTGAAAATATTAATCAATGGCTTTCATGGGCTAAGAACGCAATGTTTTTAGTTTAACATTAATCGGCGAGGCACAACCAAGGCGCTAATTGAAATTAGCGATGATATATACCAATCTTTCGCTGCTTTAATACCCTATATCAAAATCAATATGGCGTTCGAAAAAAAGTACGATTTTTCATTTAAGAGATTTGACTAAGTGCAATTGACATGACATTGTCTTATGACTTATTTAAAAAAAAAAAAAATATACATTTTGCAATAAATGGATGAATATGAATAACTCTACATCACTAAAAACTGAATTTTGCAAATTTTATAAGAAGGTTTATAATTATTAAATCGCTAATATATCCACACATACCTAACTTATCGCGACATTTTTAATTTATATTTTAGATACAGCATTGTATAGTACATAAATGCAATAATTTTTTATAAATTTTTATCTTAAACCGCTATAACATTGATGCCGTTCGGTAAAAGTCATTCACGCGAACAGATCTGTGTTCCTCTAGAGCCAAGGAATATTGGTACTAAATATCGTTGATGTGCCATTTAAAAATTTTCGACATTTTTTTGAACATCAAAAGTAAACGAGTTTGAAGAATTTCCCATATACTTTAAGTAGTCTTAGAAGATTATTTTGTTATGTTACACACGGAATGACAAACCGACATCATATCTTGATGGTAAGTATATTAAACAAAATGTTAGCAAATAGTAAACCTATCAAGTAAACCAACAGACATATACACTACCTGATAATAAAAACCAGTTTTTTAACTTTATTTGTCCAAAAAACTTCATACATCGATCGTGATTTCTAAAATGCTTTTTAAGTTTTTTTATTTTTATACTTTTTATAAAGTTCAAAATATTTGAACATATAGCAAAAAATATTTCAAAATTTGTTTTCATTCTCGCGAAATTAAAATTTTAGTAAAATTTTTAATGATTTTATTATAAACAGTATTTTATTAAAGTTTGAATATTTTGGACATTTTCCATCTTAAATTATACTTTAGGGCATCATTGGAAAGTTCTCATTAAATACTATTGATATATTGTTTGATTTAACCCTTTAGTTGTACAAATAAAATTTTGGGATTTTCGGTCTATAATTGGTTAAGTTAATTTAAATGGCAAATAAATGATATAAATGTCTCCGAAAACGTAAATTGATCAAAAAAATCTGTAAATTCGTGTAAATTAGCGGCTAAGTTTCAAAAACTCCTTATTATGTTTTTCATAAATTAATCAATATTTAAGTGTAATGAGTACACAGAAAAAAATATTTCAAATAATTTTTTAATAAAATTATTAATTAACTTTATATTGGAATTTAATTATATGATTTATTAACATAATTAATTTTCTAATTGGTTTTCAGTTTTGTTTTTTAATAAATTGACAGCTGTTAATAAAATATAAAGAAAAATTAAATATATGTCTATAAAAGTACAGAAATAAAATAAATTTAAGTAAATTTTCAAAAATTTTCAGCTCATTGCATCTATTTAAGGAAAAGAAGTAATAATAATATCAATTATTATAGTTATTAATATTATCATTTCGATGATTGGAGCAAAATCAATTAAAAATTAATTAATATTACAAATTTCGTAATTGAAGTCCATTTTTACTTTTTTCTGTGTACTTCCATGTGATTTATTTGCAAAAATTGCTAATTTAACCTTTTGGGAACTAAATGCATAAAATTGACCCTCTAGCTCTTAATGGGTTAATTACGTGTTATCTTCAATAGCAGCAGGATAGACCATTCCTATGATACATTAAAACCTAATATATTTTGAAAAATGTCCGAAATGTATAAAATTACATGTTTAAAGCCTCTATTATAATTTGAAGTTAATTTTCTTATAACTAAAATTTTTATAACGATATTGAAAGAAATACGTAATTTAAGAGGTGTTTTGAAAATGGTCCAGCTCACGTAAATTTAAAGATTGAGATGTAATATTTTGGGAATCATATAAGAACACACTAATCTTCATTTCTAGAGGGGTACATTTGCAACTTTTTTTCGTGAGGCACTTTAATATACATTTATGTATAACAAAATTGCTAATATTCCTTAAAGTAGGGGTTCACAAATCTGTGTACAAGGCCTCTATGAGTCCGTTTCATCGTTTTAGGCAGTGTGCAGAAACGTCAAAAATTGTGTATATATTAATTATTTAATTTATTTCTTCTTTTTTTTTTAAATAAGAGTGGGATGAGAATTTGAAGTTGATCGAAGAGAGAAAAAATGTCGAGGCACATTTTCTGTTAAAAAATCTGCCAAATTGAAAAAATCGTAAATTTTTGGTTTCATTGTTTATCACTACATTACTTTTCATCAGATATAAAAATGATTGCTTGCTATATATCATATGAATTTCCAAATGTTGTCTCTCGATTGGTGAATTGTTGGAGTCTAAAAGAAATCAAAAAATCCTCGAAAGTTTTAAATCAATTTTTTATATTTTTTAGGTTTGAGGCAATAGGTGAGTGATGTAAAATTCATGAAGCAATAACAGTTATCCGGTTTTTTTACTAAACATTAGACTCAAAATGTCGGTTTATACAAATTCGAAAGTTTTTGAAATTCCTCATATAATTATGAATTTTTTGTTATTTTTTCATTCGAAAAGACAAATTTATTATATCAACTAGTGGTGGTGAAGGATATACAAATTCTAACAAGCAATGATTACTTAAAACTTTACCTAAAAATATGTATGGCAATTAATTAAAAAATACATAAATCGAAAATAAAAAGTTTTATAGAAAAATAAAACAAAAATAAATTCAAAACTGCCATATAAAAAAGTTGTATTCAAATGCGATTCATATAAATATCTCAATTTCAAACAGTTTCATACTAAATAACTACCACTTTATTTAACTACTTTCAACTTTTATTCCTTTTAAATGACTTTCATGTAATTGTTGTCATTAAGTTGACATTTAAATAACTAAACAAGATTTAAAAGTTATAACTCCGACCTCTTTTGTTGTTTTATTTTCTTTCACTCTAATAGAAAATGGAACTAAAGCAATGTATTAATTTTATTAGAAGAACATAGTAAATCACAGCTTTAAATTAACGAAATCAAAAAGTGTAAAATTAGAAAATCACTAACATAAAATATCAAATGCTTTGCAGGAACAAAAAAAAAAGGGATACAGATCTCTCTCAATAAAAACAGAAAATGTCACAAATAAACTGTTGAAAAAAAGAACAAAAAAAAAAAAAAATAAAAGAATAAATTGTGAAAGTAAAATGACAATAAAGCACTTTAGACAAGAATTGTTGGGCTTGTTTCAACAATATATTTATTTTCACAATGAGGAACGAAATAAAAAAAGGATAAATAAATAAATAAATAAAAACACTCAGTTAAACAAACTAAACCCCTAAACTATGCAACAAAATATATTAAAAAAAAAACAAGGAATAAAGAAGTTAAACTTGACATGCTTTGGCACTTGGCGACCACAAAAGGACAACAGAGTTTGTATCAGCTCACAACCAAACATACTACATACATGAAGAAGCAACGAGACCAACAGCTACTAAGCAATAGACAACCGTATTAATTTGTATGTATGTTTTTTTTTTTTTTAGTTTGTGTGTGTGTATGTCAGTTGTAGGAGCCATAGTCAAAGTAGTTTTTCAAGCTTAAACAACAAAAGATATTTATTGGTTTTGTCCTTTTTATTTTTTTCTCCTTTTTATTTCAGTTTGTTTTGTTTTTGCATTTAAGTTTAGTCAAGAGCTATGTTGTTTGTTTTTATTCTTGTTGCTGTTTTATTGTCATTGTGTTTCCTTTTTGTTCCTTTTTCAATTTGTTTGCATGTTTTGTTTCGTTCATGTGAGTGCGTGTGTGTGTTGTGTACTGAACCAATACGATACATTACAATACAATGGAAAAAGGATTATAGTCAATATCAGTGGCAAGGACAAAACAAACACTTGATATAAACAAATCTATATAAACATAGCCACTACAGACAACCAAGCTAAAATAGTGTATATTGAGAATTTTATATCTGAGTGACTGGTAGGGAAAATATTAAAGTTTATTTCACTTTGGTATAGTTGTATTTATATAAAAAATATCTCAAAATGATTATGTATAATGTGGAATGATAGTAGTTGATCGCATTTATGTCCTTAAAGAAAGAATAAATAACAGTCAAAATATATTCTTTACATAGTTTACGTTGTACTGAGTACAACATTATATAACTTTTAAATTTTCGATACATCCTCAAAATTTGAATTTATCTATACACAGAAAAAAAGTCACCAATTAACGAATATGTTAGAAAATAATTTATTCAATTAAAAACTTGTTTAAATTTGCACCTCTCACCAAAATGATTATATCAATTACTAAAAACTGTAAAAAATACTAAACAGAAAAACATTCCCAATTAATAAATTAATTAAATCAATCAAGTAGTTGATTGGATGAATTAAAAATGTATATAGGATATAAAAGTATAGTTGAATTTTATTTTTATTTCATTTTTGTTTGAATAAATTTATAAAATTTCGATGCAAAATTAAACAACTATGTTAATTGAAAAAAAAAAGACAGTAATATTTTTTTCTGTGTATGCAGAATAGGAAATCTTTTAAAATTATTATTATTTTTTTTTTACCAATTATGACTTTTTAATGGAGAGTAATTCCATATTAAAACGGACATTTAAAAGACATTTTCAGATTTTATAACTATTATTTCAATGAAATTCGTTATTATAAAATTATTACCAGGGCAAGTTTTTCAAGCTTTTCGCTTGGAAAGTAAACATTTGCATATTTCAAAAGAATTTCACAAAAATGCTTGTTTTTTAATCTTTGCATAAATTTGCATATAATGGATAATAATAATGGATAATAATTTCTTAATAACAACACAATTTTTTTTGGAATTCAGTCAAATGATTACTAAAATTTGTTTGTGAGTATTTTGAATACATTGTAAATATTGTTAAGAAAAAATTCGGACGCCTCAAATGTGATATTTAAAATTAAAATAGTTATATTTTTATAAAAATCGAAATCTATCAGAGATTGAAAGTTCAAAAATGCATATTTGTGCATATTTTGTACATATTAATATATAAGAATGCATAAATTCGTTGATTTTTATAATCTTATATATTTTTACATATTCATGCTATTTTTGCATATTTCCGTGCATATTATAGCAATTTTTCGTGCTTTTTCAAGTGCATATTTAAACTTGCCCTGGTTATTACCTGCTGTAAGTGTTACTAAAATTACAAATTTTCAGACTGAAGACCATTCCCGGTTCAAAAATATGAGGAAAATGAATGAAAGAATCACTTTTTGAGGAGATTTAACGATTAACGATTTAAATTGATGCAATTTGGTACATATGACTTTTTTACACAAGTACAAATCATATTGAATTTGGTCATCGGCTTCCCGATGACCATAAAAATGTTCTCTCGGAAAAAAGCCTTAACACTCACAGATGTCTTAAAAATAGGAATATTTTAGCATAAATAAATGTTATATAAGCACAAATTTCATGAAGTTCTGTCCATAATTGACCATAGGTTTCATATAAAGTCCTATTCCGAAAATCACTTTAACGTGTATAAATCCAACAGAAATGTTGTATTATAAGGTCTATATAAGTAAGTACACGCAGAGAAAAAACATGGTTACAGCATGATCACCACAACTATTCAATGATTATATAGCCGTTTTTCGTTGATTTAAATATATTGTGTTCATTATAGCAACGTTTATGATTCTGTTTAATCATTTAATGATTACCCACAATCAAAAATTTAATATGGTTTACTGAATTATAATATGTATTTAAATATGTTGATATGAAATCATATATATGAAAAATCCAATCATTTAGTCAATTCTGCAACTAATAAGTTAATTCTACAACCATTAAGTTGATTTTAAAAATTTAGTTAATTCTACAACCATTCAGCCAATATTTTTTATTTGATTTTAAGTCATATTTTGTTTTGCGCAACTGTTGAATGTTTGTATTTGAAAATGTTTATGTTTTCCTCAAATATAAAATATTTGTTTTGGGCTATAATTTAATTTCACACATCTATTGTATTTTTATGCACAACTGTTGAATGTTTGTATTTGAAAATGTTTATGTTTTCCTTAAATGTAAAATATTTGTTTTTGACTATAATTTGATTTTACACAACTATTGTATTTTTAACGTTAATCATATTTATTTTCTGCATAACTATTGAATACACATTTTTGTGTATAAGTTCAGTAGTTTGTTAGTAGGCAAACGGTATAGCTGTGTGTTTTTTTTAAGTGTTCAATTTCTTTGTGTTTTAAGGATAACATTTTTAATAAATGGTAAAAATTGTGAAACAAAACCACAAAATAAAAAAAATAAATGAAAAAATATGTTTTGTTCTGAAAAATGCAAATTTTTGGCAGAAAAAAAAGTTTTATTAAAATTATAATTAACAATTTTTTTCTGGTAGACTTTAACTATTTGATTATTAAAAAAATAAATAAATAAAAAAAAAAATTAAATAAAATTGGTTTATATATATGATAAAATGGGATTATTAAATGATATAATTAGTTTATATATATGATAAAATGGGATTATTAAATGATAAAAACATTGTGAAATTGGCAAAAGTATTATAAAAAATTATAAATATGATTAAACCGAATCATTAAATGATGAGAAAATAATTAAATGGAATCAGAATAATGATTACGTACAAATATATTTATTATAACCTGCAATCATATATTACAATCATAGTATGTTGCTCTTAGTTTATGGTCACCTGAACCATATTTTTTTTCTGCGTGTATGTAGATCGGAATGGTGTAGAGTGTCACATGCTCCGTTTTGACAGACTATATTTTCTATATAACTATATTTTCCGACACACACATTTAAGTTTGTTTGTTGTTTGTTCGATTTCTAAGATTTTTATATTTCCTTTAATTCTTATTAAGGTAAAATATTACTTCTAAAGATCATATTGAGGATATTTATTGATTTTTATATGAACGAGAATTATAGAGGCTAAACAATTTTTTTCGATATGGTTCATATGTATGTCTACGCGATGTTTTTATTTTTTTTGGAAATTAAACAAAATTTTGATAAAAAAAACTTTTTGGAGAGTTTGCAATAAATGTCAATAATACTACCCCGAGTAAGTAGATGTAATAGGTAAACGAAAATAGTGAAATAAAAATATAATCGATAAAGAAAATACCAACAAATTCCTGAGAAACTAAATTTCCAAAAATTACATTTTTCGAATCCTTGAGCGATTCACATTTTTGGTGATTGTGACATTTTTATGTATAATAGTGAACAATGTAAAAATATTTTTAATTTAATGACAAATTTACATCAAGCATGAGCACTTTATACCTGAATGGAACTGAATATTTTTGAATAGCTATTGAAAATTCTTCGATCACAATCTTAATAGAAAATACTCACAGCTAAATATATTCGCGAGATTCGATCATTTTATTCAAAGTTGACCATTTGAATAAGCCCCGAAAATTAAAGAATGTAAACGAAAAAAAATTTACATTTTCAAATGTAAATATTTAAATATCTATAAGGTACCTCAAGAATGTTGTACTTTTATAAAACTAGGAATTCCAATGAATACAAATATACTTATTTCTTTTGTTTAAAAGTATCAGTCGCTGAATAAATATAAAAATGTCAAAAATTCAGAAAAAAAATTTGGACACGTATTTCACACCATTTTTTTAAACATATAATAAATGGCCACAATTTTCTTACATTTTACACGTTTTTTTGACACAATTTCAATCTTGGGTGTAAAATTTTTTAACTGGTTTTGATCTTTATTAATTTTTTGACACCCATACACTGTGTGTTTTACAGTATTTTATCATAACCTTTTTCCCGATTCACTTTTCTATGCCAAATCTAGCCAGAGTGTTAATCACACATTATTTATTACTTTAATTTATTGACTATGACATTGTCTTTTCTTTGATGTATCATTTACCGAAATTATCATTGATAAACTAGGATTTTTTTTTGACTAAAAGTTGGTTGATGCAGTGTTCAAAAAAAATTTTCTCAAATTTAATTTTGTGTTATTTTATAATTTTTATGATTATGAATTAACAGTTTGGGTTTTATAAAAATGTATTACATACTAAAAATCTTCGGACTTTTCAGATTCAG
Organism: Protophormia terraenovae; assembly: GCA_951394005.1. NCBI lineage: Eukaryota > Metazoa > Arthropoda > Insecta > Diptera > Calliphoridae > Protophormia > Protophormia terraenovae. The sequence goes on from OX596076.1 coordinate 98,022,790, forward strand.
AAAAGTATCCAACTATATCATATTACTTACAGCGACTAAAATATTTACGTTTTAAAATGAAAAAAAAATTTTCTTTTACACATTTTTTTAAGAAATTTGTCCAAAATATTTTTTCTGATGTTTTGCAATTTTTAAGATAGATGATTTAATATTTAGCCTAAAAAAATAATATTTTTAGACCATGTTTCTTAATTCGAAGGAAATATTTTTTGAGTTAAAAAAAAAAAAAAAAAAAAAAAATCAACATTAATTTAATAACCCAATAGTCTTAAAGAATAATAGTGTAAAATAACCTCCTTAAGTTTTTAACAGTTTTAAGTTTAAGAATGGATCTTATATAAAAAGAGGATCTTATATAACAAGAGTTAATATTAGAATAAGTTATGCTACATCAACATTATTCTTATTGATCACTAATGGATCCAATTGAAAAGTTTTCCTATTGACATTTTCAAAAATTCCTATATGCTATACAAACAAACCTTCAAAATATTTCACAAAAGAGAGATCTGTTTTTCTCTAAGCTAGACTATATATTTCACACAAACATATTTGGGTTTATTTTCATATCAAAACAAGCCAAGACTAAAGAAGAAAGCAAAAAAAAAAAAAAAAAACAAAAATATAAAACAAGCTAAAAAAATATCACAACAAATAAATTTTCCATGGTTGGTTGCTTAGATCCTTTTTCTATAGAATTGCTAGCAAAAACACAAGAAATAGAAATAATAGAAAATAAAAAAAGAAGACGCTTCGCTGTTACGTTATTTGTTTTATTTACTCTCGGATTCAAGGAGAAAAATTATACTTCAACAATTATTTATGTGCGTAAGTATGCGACATAATACAAGGACACGATTACTGTCAAGGATGGCTTAACATCGCATAAGCAATGGCTATAATAAATATGTGTTGTATATTTACGCAAAGAATATTGGTGAGTGTGTTTGTAATAGAATAATAAAAAAAAGAAAGAAAACATATTGAAATGGTTACTATGGGTTAGCTAAATATAGCGGACATATACAAATATAGACACACATTCCTATGTGTAGAATTTCTAACATATTCAACTTAGTGCCAACGGGTACTTTAACCAAAAGATTTAGTAAGATTGTACAATATCATCATCTCATAGTAAAATTCTTTAACTCTGTAGTCAATAAACAATACATACACATAAACATGCATATAGTGAGTGTAGTGGGTCCTTTTGACATACACTTATACATATGTATGTATAAAAATAAATACGTACAAACAAATGATGTCATGAAAATTGTTAAAGTCAGCACTTCCTCTCTGTTTGTCTTGTATTTTATTTCTTTTTATTGTGTATTATATTGTAGCCATTATCTATTACGAGAGAGAGTAAGAAAAGTATTTTTGAAATAAAAAATATGACGTTTGCAATAAAGTAAAGAAAGTATTTCATATTTTGGTGAAATCAAAATATACTTAATCTATCAAAACTTTAAAAAGTCTAAGTATATACAAAATTTCTAATTCTTCCTATTGCCTTAAAAAGCCTTTCTGGTCTTCCCTCGTCCCGCTCTTATATAGAAAACAATATAGCGAGAGGATATTTGTATTGTCGTTAAATGCTAAATGTATTTTTTTCTTTTGCAAATGTATGTATATGCGTGTGGTTATTGCTTAAAAAAGGACCAAAAGAAATTTTACTGAAAATTCATTGTAGGTTATTTTTTTCTATATAGATAGATGTAAGTAGTATGTAAGTATTTGCGTGTATGTATATGGTTATTTGTGGATTTTGTCAAGTGATTTACTTAATACAATTTTATTTTATAAGTATGTATTTTTTTTTTTTTTTCTTTGCTTAATATTGCCGTTGTTGCTGCTATTTTTGTAATAAAGTTGCTATGTACATATTTTATTGTTAATTTTAAGTGACAAAACATCAAAGTTAAGTCTTATATAAATATACTTAACTCAACTCCAATAAAGGAAATGTACATAGAATCGCTTGTGTAGAAATATATATGAATTAGAAAAGAAGTGGAACATGCTGTTACTAAATATTGTGGGTACAATTAGACCACACTATATGCTAAAAATACAAAATAAAACAAAGTAATAACAGTAAAACAAAATTCTGATGAATTTGTAATTTTTAGCTGATAAAACTGGACTAAATGAGAAATTAAAAGAGTATGCAGCCTTAATAGAACAAAATTGAAATAAAATACTTTTATAAATATCCTACTGTTATATTATGTCACAAATGCCCTGCTTAAATCTATATAGTTCATAAAATATTTTATAGGGTATTTTTGTATGAATAAAAAAATAATCTTACACAATATATTGAGGAAGTAATGGACAAATTTAATTTCCGGTTTAGCAGCATATTTTTTTTTTATAGAGAAACAGCTTCATGTTCCTTTAGCAAAAATAAAATTGTATTCCTAATTATAAAAAGTGAAGGCTGTAATTTCTAAAAGATGTACTAATATACTTGTTTATAAAAATAAAATAAAATAAAATAAAATAACAATATTTGTGATTTTTTTAATAAAATAATTTAATTTATGAAATTAATTTGTTTTGCACTAAGTAGATTCATATTTTTGTTAAATGGTCACATATTATATTAATTTACCAAAAGTTAACCGGAATTAAACTAATAAACCACAAAAATTTTAAAATGTTAGGAAAAATAAGACATTAATTATTATATGATATAAACAAGAGTATAAAAATTAAATCAGTTCACTTTTATATCCTTATGTCAATTTTAAAATTATTAATAATGAAGTTTTACTTTTTTTTACATTTTTAAGACTGATTTGCTAGTATCCAGTACGGTCTATAATATAAACAAAGTAATTTCTTTTCCGAATAAATTTTTACGGAAAATGTGAACAATAAATGTGACAGTATTTCAATCTTCTAGTTTAAATTAGTATTATAATGCCTTATTAATAGTAATTTTAATAACACAGGTCAATTATAAAAAAAGTTTTATATCTCGAATAATTCTGCAAAATTATTATTCCATAGTACAGTGGGGTAGAATCGAAATTTTTTAGAAATAAATCTGTAACTTCTGACCGGCTCGATGGATTTGCATGAAATTTGGCATAGGCATAGCAGAGGAGTGTGCAAAGTTAAGTTTGGAAGTGGGACTGACTAGATTCCTCAGGGGCGGAGCTAAAGGGGCTCAAAGTTGGGTACCTCTGGCATACACATTTTTTAATCGCATGCCAAATTGTTTCTCGTCCAATTTCAAATATTTTTATATATTATTGTAGGCGCTGATAAGGCCTATAAAAAACATGCTCGCATGTCTTATTTATTTCTTAAATTTTTTGAGTTATTTGCATTTGAATTTTTATCTTCCTAAATTTTGCATGTTCTCGGTCCAGTTTTTTTTTTCCGACCGATTTCATTTGTTTCTTTTTTGGCTAATTAAAGAACAAAATTATCTATTGAATAAAAATTTTTAAGTCGAAGTCTTTACCAAGTCCAAAAATAAAGGATTTTGAATTTGAAAATTGCAAAAATTACGACTTTTTGTATTTTTTTGGCCGAAAAAGTATCTACACTCTTTTTTCTCTAAAATTAAGTTTTCTTAAAAAACATATAATAATTTTATACTTTTCTGAAAGGTATTTTTACAGAGAAGACTTTAATGTTTATCATCTAAATTACGTTGCTTAGCTGATATAATTGTTCATTAAACAGAAAAAGATTGAAATATATATCTATTATAGAATGGAGTATGGAGTCTTATTATATACAATTTTTAATTTCTTTAATATTAAATTTCGTAAAAATAAAACATTTAAATCTCTTTAAAGGACATAAATTCCCAAATGCGAACGTAGTTTTTGAAGGATAAATATATATTACACCTCAGTAAAGGAAGTTGTTTCAGATTTACCAAAACTTTTGCTATAAAAATATGCCCAATTAATATATTTTATAAAAAACTTCGAATTTACATGTAGTCGGCATGTATTTCCCAATATTCGGCATATCATGATCCAATAGTCGGCATGGCATTTTTTATTAATGAAATAAAAAGTCACTGCACTGAAAATCGTTTTTTTATGTTCATTATTCTATAAAATGGGTATAAATTTAATTTTTCATAATACTTCTGTTTACTCAAACATATTATGGAAGAAAAATATATATTTAAATTAGGTACAGCATTCCGTTGTCCAAGTCCAATATTTAAAGTTATAAAGAACAAACCAAATTACATAGGTCTTTAATATTGATATAAGTAATTATTTGGACCTATATCTATGGCCAAATGATTTAAAAAAGTCACCAATATAGATAATTTGACCATCAAAGGATAACGATTTTCGTTTATATGAGAATTTTTTAGACTTTCGGACGAAAAATTTGTTAACCATACTTTTAGATCGATATAATTTTCAGCAAAAACTTTAAAAATAGTTTTTTTTTTTTAGTTTTTGTCACAGTTTTGCAAATATTTGCCTATAATGTATTAAAAAGTTCTCTAGTAGACCGAAATGATTAATATTTTTTCATAACTAGTTAAAAATTACGAATTTTTGAAACCATTCTTGAGAAATAAAATGTGAAGCATTTTTGCCAAATAAACAAGACTCGTGAATTTCATTCGTTGGTATGAAAATTAATATAATTTTAGTATTTTTCAGTACGCAGCATATCTATTTTTGCAACGGCATACTTTTGTAGTTCTTATGGCATTAGAATTTAAATAAAATGAAAACCTTGAGCTTTGATATAAATATTGTCAAAAAACTCTACATACCCCAAAATAGCATGCTATTTCGAGACCTCTTGGTCTATTAGCTTTAATAAAATATAATAACTAGAAGCTAATGCCGACCTAAGGATTCATGGAAAATATGGAATTCGTCATAGACTGCCGACTATAGGAATATATGAAAAATTTTTGTTCCTAAAGTCGGCAACCACTAAAATATGAAGTGCAATAATTATTCACTATAATGTACACATTCAAAACATTATTTGAATAGATATCTACTCTCAGAATACATTTTTTATAAAATATAAAGTAAATTATTATGATTAATTGCCTTTTTAAAATTGGTCTATATACTAATTTTTTTCTAAAAAAAGCTATCCAAAACGTGTTGCTACATATTGAGGAAAAATGCTACAGAAGTACTCATCTTAGCATAATTTAATCAATAGAACTAAAAAGAAGAATATGTTAACAATGTAAAATTGATCTTATGGTAATATTTGACAATCGCTATTCTTATTTATTTATGTTTAAATTAAAAATTTCCGACTACTGGTACATGCCGAAATTTTCCATCTTTCAAAAGTCACTATAAGACAATGGCCTTATAGTTTCTACCTTAATATTACTCGAGAGTCACATTTAGAGACAATATTTTAAAATGTTACTAACCTTTTTTATCAAATACAAACTATTTAAATCCTTTCTTCTAAGTATTTAATATAATATCTATGAGTATTATATATATATGTACGTATTTTCTGTCATTTAAATTTTCTTTTATTATTCTTTTTGTTAATTGTTTAGAATTTCTTAATTGCCAAACGTAAAGAACATTAAAAAACAAAACAATTTTATTACACAAGATGAAAAATAATGTCTTTTATAATAATATTTCTCCACAGAGAATACCAGCATTTAACCACAATCCAAATTAACACATACAAATTAAAGCAAGTTAAAATAATATTTTGCACAACATCTTTACCGCAATGCAAATGAAAGAAATGAATACCTATTCAAAAACAGTGACAGTAATAAATATGAAAATATTAATATTGAAATCACCTTTAAACATTCTTGCAAAATATCATCATAATTACAGTTCTTTATTGTGGTTATCAAGAGTAAAGTAAAACAATCGTCCTTGCAAAGGAAAGATATTATTATTTTTTTTTTTTTAAATAAAAATAACTAAGAGCATCAATGTATCAGTAGTCTCTGGTAGTTCCGTTAGTGGTTATAGTTACACTCGTAGTTGAATATAACAGAAATTTTATTTAAATTTTACTATAACACTTTAACAAGGATATAAGTAAAACAGTAGCATTAGTAGTAGTAGTAGTAGTAGCAATCACTGTCATTGTACTAGTAAACGTTGTTATAAATGTATAGAATAGCTGGTATTTTAATTTAATGACAAGGCTACGAGTTGTTCGTTATTTTTAATACTTGCCACACAGTCTCTATTTCTCTCTTACTCGTTTTTTATTTTTCCCTCTTGGCTCATTTGAAACACAATCCTTTTTTCTGTGGCATTGGCAAAGCATCAACAATAAAATGGCTTGAAAGCACAACAACGCTCAAGGTAGAAATGATTTAAAAAAAATGTGAAATGCTGGAGTAAATTGTTTGAGTGTTGGAGTAAGCAAAAGACTGACAACTAATGGCAATAAACTTTATTTAAAGTCAAGTTTTAAGTCAATTTTTCTCTACGGGAAAATCCTTAAGAACATCTAAAGTTAGTTAATATAAAATATATGTATGTGTATGTTTTAAATGGTAAAGTATAGTAAAAAAGTTTGTAGAGCATATGTGTGAGTATAAAAACAGGTAAATGCTATTATATATTTTACTCTATCATGATCAATATTTTAAGGTGGTTACACCATATCAATTACTAATTTAAATTATGTAATTAATATTTTAATGAATGGAAACCATAAATTGTCGGTTCATTTGATGTCTTGATATAAGTTCGGTTAACTATAGTGTTCCATTTTAGATTTGCACTTAATATCTCAAGATGTTTGGGCAATAAGTGATGTGAAGTGGATTGGTTTTTTCGGAATTATAAATTTCTTGAATTCACGGCAACTCTTTCCCAGTCATTACGTCGCAACTTTCTATTCTGTTTTTTTTTTTTAATTTTTATGTTTTATAACCATAACACACCACCGATAGAATTAAAAAAATTTATCTTATGGTAATATTTGACAATCGCTATTCTTATTTATTTTGTTTACAACCAAATTGACTGGTATTTGTTCTTTAGGTGTTCAGTGACTACTGGGTCTATATCCGCCGGAATTGTGGTACTGGTATTGTAAAGACAATATACATGAAAGACAATAAGGTGTGAGATCGAAAAATCTTGCCTCTTAACTTTTTGCGGAAGCAGTATTTAATTTTTTTTATACCCATATAAATATATTGATTTTGTAATTCTGTGTATAACATGTCGAAATAATCATTTAAGACCCCATAAAGTTTATATTTTCTGGGTCCTAGTTAGATTCTGAGTCAATCTAGCTATGTCTGTCCATCTGTCCGTCTGTTGAAAGCAGGATAGGGCTCAAACGGGAAAACGTGGGGGGACGAAATTTGGCACAAATATTTATCTTATATAAGGTTTGTTTGGGATTGAAAATGGGCAAAATCGGTTAATAAAAAAGTTATGGGCTAAAAACTAGAAACACAGGGTGTCCGTTTTATACTTTTCTGCTAATATTTCTTAAACAAAAGCATGTACGATAACGAAATTTTTTATAAATAGTTTAAGGATCGATATAAAATTGGAAACTAAAAATGGGTCTGGTCCGTTCACTTTACCGCCCACCTCCCATATAAGGAGACACTTCAACGAAATTGTGTTCAATAGTTCAAGGACCAATGTAAACTCGGAAACAAAAAATGGGCACTCTATCGCCCACCTCCCATATAACGTAAAATTTTAAAAAGTTGATGATAAGTATTTAGATTCGGCCGAGCCGAATATAACATTCGCTCTTGTTTTGAATTGACCCTAGTTCTCGCTATAAATCGCAATTTGTAAAATTCAGGAGGTTGCACTATATATCGAAGCATATCTCGAAAACGACTAGTGTGATTTTTTCAAAAAAATATCAAAAGTTATAATTAAAATTATCTTCAAATCATTCTTAAATTACTTTGTAAAACGGTAAAGAGTAATGGAGATATTAAACCCATTTTTTGAGAAAAAATAAAATTTTATACAAAATTTCAAGAAACATTTTTTCGAAAAATTATAAAAAAATCTAAAGTTGCAAAAATTCAAATTTTTATTTTTTAAGCATAAAGATGGATTTGTTGCAAATAAAACAAGATATATTTCATTAAAATCAATGAATAAATTTTCATTTTATTCACAAATTAGTGAAAATACTCATTAAAAAGTTACATAGAAAAATTTTAAAATAACAAAATAATTTTTTTTTTTTATTTTTTATACCCACCATCAAAAAGATAGGGGGTATATTGATTTTGTTATTCCGTGTAACATGTCGAAGGAATCATCTAAGGCCCCACAAAGTATATATTTTTTGGGTCCTGGTTAGGTTCTGAATCGATCTAGCTATGTCCGTTCTGAGTCAATCTAGCTATGTCTGTCCATCTGTCCGTCTGTTGAAAGCAGGATAGGGCTCGAAAGGGGCAACGTAGGGGGACAAAATTTGAAGAAAATATTTACCTTATATAAGGTTTGTTTGGTATTGAAAATGGGCAAAATCGGTTAATAAAGAAAAAAGTTATGGGCTAAAAACTAGAAACACAGGGTGTCCATTTCATAATTTTCTGCTGATATATTTTAAACAAAAGCATGTACGACAACGAAATATTGTATAAATAGTTTGAAGTTCGATAAAACTTGGAAACTAAAAATGGGCGTGGTCCGCCCACCTCCTATATAAGGTGAAACTTCAACGAAATTGTGTTCAAATTGTTCAAGAACCAATGTAAACTCGGAAACAAAAAATGGGCGTGGTCCGCCCACTTTACCACCCACCTTCCATATAACGTAAAATTTGAAAAATTTGATGGTGGGTATATAGATTCGGCCGAGCCAAATATAACATTTCGCCCATTTGCAATCCCAAACAAACCTTATATAAGACAAATATTTGTGCCAAATTTCGTCCCCCTACGTTGTTCCGTTCGAGCCCTATCCTGCTTTCAACAGACGGACATAGCTAGGTCGACTCAGAATCTAACCAGGACCCAGAAAATATATACTTTGTGGGGTCTTAGATGATTCCTTCGACATGTTACTCATGGAATGACAAAATCAATATACCCCCCCCAATCTTTTTGATGGTGGGTATAAAAAAAAATATAAATATAGTTCGAAGCTAAAATATTTAAACATAAATGTGTAGAACATTTAAATGGCAATATTTCATTAGAACCTTCTATTCATCTATCTCTGATTATATGGGGTCATTTCTAGTCCGTTTAAACAAAATTAAACAAAAGTCATAAGGTGAGGCGTTTATCCAAAGAAATGAAATTGATGAAATTATTATTAATTTTATTTACGATTTGTACATAACTTTTAATTTTATGTTATATTGCATTGCCTAGTTTAAGGAGTTTATATAAGAAATGTGGGAAAATTTCATAATTTTCTTTCTTAAACATATGATAAGTCGGATGAATTTTTTATCTTTGGAGACCCCTAGTAAAATTTGAAGAAGAAAATATCTGTAGAACATTTTAATCCATTAAACTCAAGTTTAAATCAACTTTCATGTCATTTCATGAATTTAAAGTTCTAATGAAATATTCCCCGTTAAATGCTCTAAACATTTATGGAAAATTATTTTAGCTTCGAACTATATTGGTATTATTTTTTTCGATTTATCTGTAACTACCTTGGTGCAAAAATAGAAAAGTTTAAGTGGTCATAAAACAAAAGTTTTGCCTACCAGCGAAAAATCCTTTGGAGGGTTTATTACATATCAAGAGCTATCAACTGCAATCGGAATGATTCCGCCCCCAAAATACTGTACACTATGCAACAGTATTTTGTGGGCGGAATCATTTTAATTAGAATTTTATAGTAAAAATAAAATAAAATGTTTTCAGTTTCTTAAAGCGATGTTTAATTAATTTCTTTAATGTATCAAGTATTGTTTTAAAAAAAATGTAATGAAATTTGAACTAAATGTTACGACTTCCTCTCAAAAACTTTAAATGTCACACAACTTCTCAAAACACTTAAAGTTAAAAAACTTGTATCTAATTACACTTAAAAACAATTTAAATCAACATTTTGAAAACGGTGTAAATGTTAACGCTTGACTTTTTATTTTCGCGTTCATTTACTTTCTTAAGAAATTCAAAGTTATCATAACTTATACAGCAGGCAGCTTTAAACATCATACGCCTCGGGTGAACTTTAAAGTAGAGTAGCAAGAGGAAGATAATAATGATGACGATGGTGTTGATATAGACTATTCCACCGTTGAACTTTTGTCAATTTTAAGTGGTGTATGAAAGTTTGTGTAAGCATGTATATGAGTGTATATCTCTTAGTGTATTTGTAAAAAAAAAAAAAAAAATACGGTAGCAAAATTAAACGTTGGCAATTTGCTGAAAACTGTCTTATGATTAATTTAAATGACTGAATTGTGACAATTAATTTTATACTCAATAACCGTGTTGTATTCTTGCTTACACTGAAACACTTACTCAAGCTATAAGTAAATGGATTTAAGTGTTTATTTGTGTTTGTGTATCTTTGATATCCTTAGAGTCTGATTTTAGCAGTAGCAAGAGCTCACAAAAAAGCACAACAAATTTAAATGTTTGCTATGCTGTTGATATTGACATAACAACATAAGTAGCAGCTATAAGAGCAGTAGTGTATTTAAACTTGAATTATTGTGTGTATGTGTGTATACTAGTATTAAATTTCATTGAAGATGAGTCTTCAACCGTAACAGTTTTACTTATTATACCTATACATAGTATACAAGTAATCTCTTAATATACCAGAACATTTTATGTATTAAGAAAATTATCATCATGACATAAAATTAATTTATGTTCACTGCTGTGAAACTGCTGATGTTCTTAATTAGAACATAATCAACTTTATGGTTTTAACCCAAATATTAAGTAAACACATAGAAACAAAACAGAAGAAAAAAAAAAAAAAACTGAAGCCGAGAAATAAAACAAATATTTATAAAGAATTTTAATTTGTTATGAATATTTTATAAATTAAGGAAAATATTTTTATGATAGAGATGACCTTAACTATTATAAGAAAAATGTCAATGAAGTTGTTAAAATTGAAGTCAGTTATTTTGTAAAGGCTTTTTTTTGCTGGTATATAACTGAAGTATTTTTCCATGATAACTAGATCAAAAAAAATTTTGAATATTGATTCCGAAAAAGGTTATGAGGCAAAATGTGCGTTAAGATTTTTTCGAGCTCACTCCTTATTTTTTTAATTTTTCGGATGAAAAAAATTTTACTGCCCGATATTGGTCATTAAGGTTAATTACGGTAATCATGAACTATTTTTATTTTATGTAACTCAAAAAACTGAATTTCCTAAATCACCTGTATTTTTGTTATAAATTTGAATTATGCGTTTGCACGAATTTTGTTAAATTTTAATTTCATGAAAAACTAATTATTCTACTGCAACAAAATTTTGCATACCGGTACAGAGAGTTATAACAAACGCAAATAAGTTAAGGATACTAACATTCTTAATGTATATTAAAATTATAAGCATTAAAGCGCTAACGGCTTTTTGTGTAATGTAATTACTTTGTTGTAATTAATGTAAATTTATTAAATTTTAAAATAAGGAAGTCTTTTTGAAATGAATTCCTGGATACTTTGTCCTTTTTAATAAGATTAATTAAGGGCTGGTTAATGATAATTCTATAACAAATTAACCACAGTTAAAATTATTTCAATGAACTTATTGTAAAAGTGATTTTTAAATTATTTTTCGATCTTTCATTATCGGTAGTTGAAGTGGTAAGGAATAAATAGTCTGAGGTTTTTACTCAATGAAAGACTTGAACTCAGACAAAATAGAGAACTATGTTTTTAAGAGAAACATTAGGATCGAAGATTCAAAATACCTCTCTTATATAAAAAAATCAAGGTAGTCAAAAAGATAAAATACTTAGAAGTAAACTTGGGTTGTAAACTAATGTCGAAAATTTACTTAAAGTTTCCTAAACAAAATTAAAAAAATGTCTAAACAATGATATATAATTGGGGCATTCACACGGTCGTCATAAAGTCATATATCATAAAATAATAACACGAAAGAATATGACTGTTGTGATCAACCCTCATAAGTTAGTATGCTATTTCAAATTTTAGTCAGCTGATAAATGAAAAATACAATTATAAAAAATTACAAATATTTTTAATGAAAATGCCAAAAACAAGTCAAAAATCTGAAATAATCACCGGTTTGTGCGAAAAATACATATTGGATATTGTTGTCTTTTAAAAAATCAATTTTTATAAAAATTATAAAATATTTTTTGGCACAAAAGAAATTGTTTATAAACATAAACATAAACAGCTGTTGTCGATGACTAAGCCGGCAATATTTTCTGACGGCGGTTATTTTAAATACGTTCGGTGGCTGCTAGTCAGCAAGTATACAAACAAAATTTTCTTTCTTTTATTTTTTAAATGTCTCAATTTTTTTTTTTTTTTTTTGATTTAACTTTATAAAAGTTAATAACTTTTATAAATAAATTAATAAAATGTAATCAATCTTGAAGTTATAGAACTATGCACAAATTTATAGCATGTTTACGTATATATTGCGAATATTCAATGGCGGTAACTTCTAAATATTACCACCGGCTCGATGAAGAGTTTTTCCCTTTCGACTTAGATTTACACTGTTTAGTTACGTCGAGTCTGGGTCTCCACGTAATATTTTTATATCATAATTTGTAACAGAGAGTGTCAAATCCGCTCTCTGAGAGAATTATCTCACGTGTAGACTAAAATATTAGTATTATAAGAAATATTATGAGACTTTTGTGATAAGATTTTTCTACACAACTATCTCATAAGATTTACTCTCAAAAAAATACACATATACTAAAGTTTGTTTGTGTGTGTGAATGTATATTTTTAAAAGTACTTTTTTTTTGTAAAATTGTTTTATTTTAATGGTTATTTTACATTCAGAAACATATTTTCGTTAAAATTGTGCTAAAAAATTTCGAATTTCTTAAATAAAAAGTACATGTTTACTCAGTGACTGAATGAAAATAATGAAATATTATGAGATTTATTAGAATACATTTACCCCTTCTTTAAGATTAAACATAATATAAACATAATGTTTACTCTCTTCTTCCGGCGTTATCTTACATATGATATCAACGTGGAGACAGTATGTTAGAGACATTTCTATCAAGACAAACGTCAAATTTTTGTTTGAGTTGCAGATAATTTTTTATCTTTGTCAATTACAGGGGAAAACGTATGTCATAATAAGCCATGCAAAAAGTACCAACAACAATCAAGATGGCGTCTTTTACTAAGCATTATCAAGACAAAGTTGTCAGAGCTCGAGCGCTGACAATTTTCTTTTAACGCTGCAATAACACTGACAAATTCGGTCTACATTAGACAAATCTTTATCTTGAAAAAATTTTGACGTTTGTCTTGATAAAAATTTGTCTAATGTAGACTCAAAGTTATGTCAAAACAATAAACACATCATAAAAGGTCTTACTATTTTAGGAATTTTTTCTTTGAAGCACAACAACAATTTTTTAAAACTATCATAAAACTTTAGTATTTTATGACAATAAGACTTGATAGCACACCGTGTGAATACCCCAAATATGTACTGACAAATTTAACTAAAGGATATGAATTTAGCACTATGCTAAAAAAATTAAAATCATCAGTAATGCTGGAGTCGATAGTTCATATTACACAACCAAATCCTTCAAATTATCCAAAATTACACAAAAATATTAATTTAAAGAAAATCAAAATCAAAAATCCCTATCCTAAAACGTGTTAATTCGAATAAGTGTACTTTTGGGATTTATACAATATTAAATACTTTGTATTCTAACTGAGACTTTACAAAATTCGGGGCGGTAATGTTTGGTTCGTCTACATCAGAAGTTATTCCCGAAAATGCTTGAATCTTATACACCAAAAAACTATAAAGACAAAACAAATAAAAATTTATACAATTATTTGCAATGGACTTTCATACAACTCGTAAGTAAAACAAATAAATTTACGAATAGTGTAAAGTTACAGAATTGGATTTTTGCTTCTAAGTAATTTTCTATTAGATTAATATGGTAGTTTTGAGCCTTATTTTTCTGAATAAAATTTTTCATTTAAAATCTCTAAATTGAATCAGATTTATTTTACAAAAAAATAAGCATTAGAGACTTTTTATAATAATTTTAATTTACTAATTTGAGAACTGAAGTAACTCTGAAATTATGCAAAAATTACTCAAAAATTATCCTAAAGTTCTTTTTAAATATATAAGTACTGCGCACGAAAAAAGCCGTGAGCGCTTTAATGCTTATAATTTTAATATACATTAAGAATGTTAGTATCCTTAACTTATTTGCGTTTGTTATAACTCTCTGTACCTATATGCTAAATTTTGTTGCAGTAGAATAATTAGTTTTTCTTGAAATGAAAATTTAACAAAATTCGTGCAAAAGCATAATTAAAATTTATAACAAAAATATGTTGACCTTACAAAACAATTTCTAGGAATACAGGTGATTTAGGAAATGCAGTTTTTTGAGTTATATAAAATAAAAATAGTTCATGATTACCATAGTTAACCTCAATGACCAATATCGGGCAGTAAAATTTTTTTCATCCGAAAAATTAAAAAAATTCCAGCAAAAACTTTGCTTGCCATGTAATAAGATAAGAAGCTAATATAATGGCTCATCCCTACTTACACATTAGATGAATAACTCATGGTGATGTCATTAGAAGCAACTACTTACTCTATATCATTTCAGGAAAGCATTTCAGAAAGTCATTACTTAGATGTCAATACAAGAACTAATTACTTTTTAGCTGTTCAATAACTCATTAATTTTAAAGTATTACAGAAATCATTATTAGTAAAATAAATAGTAACTAGTTACTGAAATATAGAAAAATAAAAAACTGGTATATTTTTTAAAATTTATTTATTTAAAAATATGCGGAAATCAGGGAATCAATATTTGACATACTATTTCATACCTAACGTGACCAAACGTCCCGCTTTTTAAACTTCGATCCCGCCTAAAATATTATTCCCGCTTTTTATAAAAAAAATCCCACTTTTTTTCATCAAACTCTTATTGTTATTTTAAGAGTTTGCTCAATGTCCAAATAGCTAGCACAATCTCTGTAGAAGCCCTCGATTGAAAAAATTGTTAACAGTTTAATACGTTTAACATATTGTCTCAAGATAGCCCATAAATTCTTAATTTATGTTACTGTATTTCCTAAATTGTAGTCTCTTAAAATGTTTTCCCTATTGAATTTCTATCCTTCTCGATGCTATATATTTGTGTCTAATACAAAAAGAACTATACAAGATAGTGGATATTTTTTACTAATATTCAGACACTTACCACTTTTGAACAATAATAGTTGACCGATTAATTACAGGGAATTGATTTGTGTAAACATTAAAGAAATTTCATATTTGATTGAATTTATTTTACGTATTTCAAGAAATTTTAATTTTGAAAAATTTGACCAACATTTTATCAGACATAAAATTTATTTAGAAGCCAGTAAAATTAAATGAACAATATTAGTTTTTGCGTATAAATACCTTATTGTGTATCGTACTATTACCCAATCTTAAAATATTATATATAATTTTTATAATATAAATGAAAAGATTGATAAAAAGTAACATTTCCAAAAATCTGATCTTAAGTAATTGATTACAAGTCAAAAGCAAAAGTAGTTACTAATCTACTTTCATGTAATGCAGAAAGTATGTTTTTGTCATTGAAAATTAACTACATACCATTATCAGGTTTTTGCTGAGATACGAGCTGAAAATTAAAATATTAAAATTTTCTGATTCCAGCTTTGCGAAAAACTAAGGCAAACTTTTGAAATTCGTTGAAAAAATATGTCAAAATTAGGAAATCTTTGTTCTAGCAGCAATCAATTTTTTGGAACTTTATCTTTCAGAAAAATATAAATATAAATAAAAATTTACTAATTTTTCAAATTTAACTTATTTTAACTTTTGACCCCTTAAATATTTTTTCAAAATTCTCTCTTTACACTTTTTACAGTTTCTTTTTTTTTTTTAAATAAAAAATTAAAATAACGTAAAAACTTCACCAAGTTACGTTAGTTAAAAAGTAAATATTGTAATTTTTGTAGCCTTATATCTCGTAAACGAAAAGAAATAAGATAGAGTTTTTGTAGATCTCGACCAGTAGAATCCTCTTATATCTTTCTTAAAGTATTTGTAATCTATTCAGATATAACGAATCAGGATCATTTTTAAAAGTGTCTATACCAGAGGTGTCCAACTTTGGGACCATGTGGACCCGCTCTCCGTAAGTCTATATGATCCCAACTCAAAACTTTAACCCGCCTATACCTATCACTATGTGAAACTTCATTCAAGTCGGACTAGCCATTTCGAAATTCCACAATTATTTCCATTTAATTTCTTGAATCACACCGTGTGCGCCATTTAAGAAGATAATCTATCTCCTAAAAAATAGAAATTAAAAAAGTTAAAGAATGACACAAGAGAGCTAAAATTTCGTGTGGAAATTCTGTCTGAACGAACTGTTTCCTTTTCTCATTTTTATATAAATATAAATGAATCACTAAATGTTTTTGTATAACGTAATGAAGATTAAAATCATATTTTAGTCATTAAAAGAGCATGCAATTTTAAACATCTTAAAGTAAATTTTATTTGAATTTAATTTATTTTTTTATTAGAAAACACTGCTGTAGTAAAGTGTAAATTAGTTATAATTCAAATTATAAAACTGAATTTAAGCTGCATCTACTTGGTTTTTATTAACGAAATTCTAAATAAGATACATATGCTTTTAAAGAATCAATTCCCTTTTTAAATCATATACCATTATAGCTTTTTACACTGCCATTAGTTTACCGAAAAATATTCAGCTTTTATTTCATTGACGTCAGCAAATACAAAAAATATTATTCATCTATATATATAAAAGAGTAACGTTACTGACTGACTGAATGACTGACTGATTCATCATCCCACAGCCCAAACGGCTGAAGCTAGAGAGACGAAATTTGGAACGTAGGTAGGTCTCCCTCCATATAGATCCACGAAGACGGGATTTTTGGAAATTCGAATGTTTAGGGGGTAAAAACGGGTAAAATCGGTAACCTTATAACTCGCAAACTAATGATGATACAAAAAAGTTGAATAGTTATCGTTATTCATTTAAAAAACAATTGGACAGGTGTCTGGTACTTTTTTCAAAATCGTCCGTTTTAGGGGGAAAACGGGTAAAAACAGTATTTTGGTACTTTTTTGGCACCATATGTGTTTTTGAAACCAATCAACATACAGATAAAATTCATGTCGTATTCATAACTTATCAAAAAATGAGAAATATAAATTTGGTACTTTTTAGAAATTGTTTAAGGGGTAAAAATCGTACCAGTTTTTGGTACTTTTTTCATAAAACATTTTTTTATATTTATTGAAATGTTCATGAATATTTTAATATGGGATACTACAACAATTTAGAAATTTATTGGAATAAAATTTTTGATATTTCGATGGGTGAAAAAAAAGTACCAAAAAAATGGGTAAAGGCGGGAAATTAGAATTGATTAAGAGAATGGACTTTGTGGTACTTTTTTGTTTTGTTTTTTGTTCTTCTAATGGTACTTTTTGAATTTTCTATAATATTTAACCCAGAAACATGAAATTAAAGATATGAGATCTTAAATGAGTAAGAATCCATAATAGAGGTTTTTGTGGTACTTTTTCGTTCTTCTAATGGTACTTCTTGAATTTTCTATAATTATGAACCTAGAAACATGAAATTAGGGATATGTGGTCCTTAGTTAATGAGAATCCATAAGAGGGGACGTTGTGGTACTTTTTTGTTCTTCTAATGGTACTTTTTTAATTTTAGAAACATGAAATGAGGATATGTGGTCCAAAATGAATGGGAATCCATATGGTACTTTTTTTTTGTTCCTATGGTATTTTTTTAATTTTCTATAATTATGAACCTGGAAACATGAAATGTGGTGCTCAGTGAATAAGAATCCATAAGAGGGGACTTTGTGGTACTTTTTTGTACTTCTAATGGTACTTTTTGAAGTATCGATAATTATGAATCTAGAAACATGAAATTAAAGATATGTAGTCCTAAATGAATGCGAATCCATAAGAAGGGACTTTGTGGAACCTTTTATCGTTCTTCTAATAGTACTTCTTGAATGTTCTACAATTTTCATCTGATATTTATTTTTCATTATTCTAAGATTAAAAACCTGAAATTAAAGAGATATTGTTATTTATGGATGACATAACACCATTATTAAAAACGTTCCTAAGGGAGTTTAGAATCTTAGTTTAAATTTATTATACAGTATGGTTTTCATAAAAACCATACTGTATAGCGGGTTTACAGCTCGTCATAAATAAGTGAATATTCATTTGCGGTCACTCATACTACCACGAACACTCCATTATTATCTGACTTACTATATATTAGTCGATGCTTTATATGTACTTAATAATACTTTAGAGCTTTTAATTTCTATGTCATTGGAGTACATTGGAGTACATTGGAGTTTTTGTATACAAACGACACACTACTCGGCTAAAATGAAACATACGTGTCATTAAAATGCTGTCAATGTATCGCATTATATGATACAAATAAACCAAACAGTGAAAGAAAAATTTGCTAAAATGCCAAACACTATATATGCTACAAAGTACGTAAACAAAAATGGCACTCGTATAACTACCACTGTGTATTGGTCATGATAGTGAGCATACAAAGTAACACCAATTGACCTCTTGGGTCCTTCAAATAGCACTAGTGACAGTCAGCGAATGAACGAACAAACAAATGAATAAACGTCTAAATGCAGACAACGAAATGGAATACAAGACAAATACATCAAAGCCACTAAAAATCACCTTAAAAATGGGGAATGATTTCCAATGGATTTTGACTTCTGATGTTTAACTACACAATATTTCCGTCTCCATTTGTATTTGTGTTTGTTTGTCTGAGTTTGCTGTTTGACTATATCGTCTATGTCTCTATTTGGTATCGAAAAGTCATTGATTATCTTGATTGCATAGCTCCCTAAGGAATGAATAACACAGCATTCAGCAATATCCAAAAATGGTCCTTTTCTTTTTTTTTTGAGAACGATTTGTTCTAAATATTTCGTCATGGTAGTTTTTTTCCACTTTTTTCCTTGTAGGTAATTGTGAAAAAAAAAAAAAAAAACAAATACATTACTGCAATTGAACTCTTAGTCTATACACCAGATGATGTTTTTAAACTATTGAGAATAATATAAAGTAGCTTAATTGTGCAGTAAGTAAAAAAAAAAAAATTTTTTTGACAATTTTCAAATTTTAAATTTTATGTTATATGAGAGGTGGGCGGTAAAATGTGCAGACCACGCCCATTTTTTGTTTCCGAGTTTACATTGGTCCTTAAACTATTTGTACAAAATTTCGTTGACGTTTCAAATTTCGTCCCCCTAGGTTGTCCCGTTCGAGCCCTATCCTGCTTTCAACAGACAGATAGACGGACGGACATAGCTAGATCGATTCAGAATCTAGCCAGGACCCAGAAAATATATACTTTATGGATTCTTAAATGATTCCTTCGACATGTTACGCACGGAATGACATAATCAATACACCCCCCATCTTTCATTAAAGAAAATAAATTTTTTTAAGCAATAATAATAACTTTTTTATGTTAAACAAAAAAGTGGCAATTCTCCACCTTCTAACCTGCATTTTATCATGAATACATTTTCGATTTTTTTATCAAATATTTTTTTTTTTTCAATTTCAAGCCTGTTGCGACAAAATATTTGTTACTTTTTTTTGCAAAAATTTTGACCTAAAAATATGAGCAAAATGCTGAAATTGCGTAGGATAATTTGTCGTTCAGTCAATCCAACAATTAATTTTTGTACTTAGCTCGAAAATCGCGCCACTAGGGTTATCAATTTGAAATCCATTCGTATAACAGTCCTTAATTGCTCTGTCTGACATAGAAAGCTTACGCTTCTGCGAATGTTGTTGACACGAAAAGGTGAGCAATTTCTTCGCCTTGAGTGAAAACATAATGTTTATTTTACTTATTAATGCAAATGATATTCTATCATTTGTAGTTATAATTAAAACTGATTATACTTTTTTAAATAATTATCAATAGGCCTACTTATAGATTTTTTTTGCTAAATATTCGTTTGCCGTACATTGCACTTAAATTATAATACCTTTTTTATTTAGCAAACGTTGACAATGGCAGTAGTAGCAATAGTACTAGTAGCATCAACAAAATTACATGCCAACTAAATTCTTTTCATTCAACATCCTCTACAAATATCTAGAATACTCGATATAATAATGTTGTTGTAGCTATTTCTGTTGTAATTGAGTTCAATCAGATATTTTTGTTTTGTCAAATTAGTTCAATATTATACATACATATATGTACATATGTGTTAGTTAGTCGTTATATTTCATTTCTCTAGTGATTTTTGTGCAATGTTTCAAATTTCATCTTTTTGTCTGTCCACTTTATTCTGTGTAAAATACATAAAAGGTAAATTTATATGTATGCGTTGTTTTGGATGTGTGTATGAATTTTATGGAAAAAAGTATCAAAATTACTTAGTATATTTAACCAGGAATACAAGTTTTTGTTTTAAACATCCTGCTCTTGTTATTTGTTCAATACCTCCTACTTTTTGTACTTTTTTTTTTTTGTTTTCAAATATTCATGTAAATTGTAATGTTTAGTCTAGTGTACATCATGTCTGCCTGTTACATAAAATAGATGAGTGTATGTGTAAATGAGTTTGTGTATTTGAGTTGTATGTAGTTGAAATAATATGTATTTGATTATCCTTAATATAATCATTGGCATTTTTTATTTAGTGTAGTATAAAGAAGATGATGACGTTGATGTCAAGGGAGAAAGAGGGTGACCGTTCATTGAGCTTTTTTCTATGTTTTTGGGGGAAGTATGGGTGGGTGGTTGCTTGTTATTTTCGTTTTTTCATTGACTAATGCTCTTATTGTTTTGTTGTGGGGGCTTTAGTTCATATTTTGTTACGGTATTAAATTCATGATTTATAATTAATGTTTAGTCACAGATTTCTTGCTCAAACATACTTATACACATGTGAGTTGTTGTACTTATATTTTTAATTCATTGACTTTTGTCTCAAATTTAGTTAGACATCTGTCAATTGTTTCTACAAAAAAGAGTAGTTATTAAGAAGAATTTTTGTATTTTTATATAATTAAGTAAAAGTAATAAATAATTGTCATAGGAGTACTTGAATGCATGAAAAAATATTTATTTTAGTAGGAGTTACAAAAGACATGCATGATAAACTGTGGGGTGAATATATTAGTAATCCTTTTGTGGAGATAGTTGTCACAAGGGAGTTATGAACAGTTATGTCTGTTTTTGGTTTTCAGAAAGTCTTGTTATAAATATTTGTGTTTTTAATTTTAGAAATCTAAATTCAAAATTATTAAATTTTTTACAGTGTTTTCAAGTAGAAAAAAAATTTACTTGAACAAAAAGTTAGCACACTTTAAAGACAATTATTGTCACATCTTAAACATTGTTTTAAATCATTTATAAAAATAATAACAATAGAAACGTGGTTAAAGTTATTGTGCTGTTTACATTCAAATATTTTGGGTGGGAAATAAATTTTAATTTTAGTTATTCTCTTTTATCTTGTGTTTTGGACTTTTGAAATTTTATTTGCAGATATCTGCGAATGTAGCCAGGGAATAACTTAACGTTGGTTTCTGGCAGGACATATGGACGGACGCGATTATATTATTAAACATTTTTAAAATAGAATACCAATCATACAGAGCGGATGTCATAAATTAGTGAACAAACTAGCATCTTGAACTCAATTGGTTCTATTTCAAGTTGTATCTATTGATATTATTAATATATAATGCCTTTTAAGTAAAATAAACAGCAAAAGATTCAATTGAACATATTACTACTTAGTGAATATGATTCTTTTTAAAGAAGTAAAAAAAATCAAAAAATTAGTTCTGTCATATTATGGGGACTCTATTTAAATAGAAATGCATTTCCAAACCATTAAACCCTTTACGCTTGACTTAAGTATTGGTTTTGTATACTTAAAGGATAAATTTTAAATATTTTTGAGCCAAACGTACATCTAGCCTACAATATATTTCATTTATATGAGGAATTTCAGAAATTTACGAAATTCTTTAAACCGGCTTTATGTGTCTTTTTTTCTAGTTTTTTTTTTTTTTTTTTTTTTTTTTAAATAAAACTGTCGATGCATTTTGGTAGAACTAACAATATAAATAAGAAATATAAAATTTTAGATCATTAACCTAAAATTTCAAGAAAATACTGCAATTTAAATATAAAATCTAAAAAAGAAATGAGTTGAAATTTTCGATTTATTTCAGTTTTGCACTGTGTAATTTATATCTTTTAGATTCGCACTATTAACTATTCGATAGATAAATAAAATTGTAAATATAAAATTTGTAAATGAACGTTATCAAAAACAGATACCGAAAATTGTCAATGTTCTAATAACTGTCGGAGATTTAAAATCGAACTTTTTGTCCTCATAGCAGCTTCATTAATAAAATAAAATACATTTTCTAGACAAAAATCCAAATAAATACGTTTTTCAAATTGTGTTGAAATATACGTAGGGCAATATTTAATTTAAGAAGATTTTTTTTAAATTTCCCTAGAGTAAAGCGAACCGGTTCAAAACTAGTCACGTGACAGGTTCTCAGGGCCAGTAACAGGTCCCAGTTCCGAAACTTTATATGAAAGGAACCCGTCACTTTTACATAGGGTTGTCATTGGAGGTGGCTAATTAGCAGGACGGGTCCAAGAGGACAGGTTCAGGGTCGATTTAATATAATAAAAATTTGATAAAAAAATTGTTAATTTTTTACTTTTTAACATTTCTTTTATTATCATTTTTATTAAATTATGTTTATTATTATTTTAAATTTTTTCGGTAATGTCGATGGCGGTACCCCGAATCGAACCCATGTTCATCTAACGTATGTTATGTTTTACAGTCTTCAACGCTAACCAGTCAGCCACTGATTCTTATTGCGCGCGAGTTGCTAATTGCACACTTAACAAGCAAGTTATAAATAGTGAGTGTGTTTGTGTCAACTGGTTCTTAATTGGAACTTTGGTGACGAGTTAGGTGTCAATTGGTACTCCACTGGTACTGAGGAACCGGTCCATTAATGCAATTGCCACAAATTTCCCGCAGGGTCCTGTCAGGGAGCGGAGATACGTGGATTTATATATATGTAATGTGCTAAGTCTCTTTCTAGAGCTTTCTAAAGCTTCTTGACAACACACGTTGGGTAAAAGGGTTCGAAAATGTCGATATCAATATTTAAATGATCACGTTTTATTTATTTTTTTTGATTAGTAGGTAAAAAAAAACAGTTTTAGAATTTAAGATTTTTTTTTTTTTTTTGGAAGAATGGTAATGTCCATCCGTCCGTCTAAAAACGTCGAAAATTATGCATAATTCAGGGAAAGGTGATATCAACACTTTAATAATCACGTTTAATTTTGCTATTTATTAGTAAGTAAAAAAAATGCATTTTTAGAATTACAAGATGCTTTTTAGCTGAATGGTAATGTCCGTCCGTCCATCTATACATTTGTGTTAAATGGGTCGAAAATGGCGCTTAATTCAGGGAAAGGTGATATTAATACTTTAATATTTAGAAGTCAAGAAGTAAAAAAAATAATATATATTTGGAATTTTAAGACTTTTTTTAAGAATTCTAATGTTTGTCCTTCCGTCCGTCTGTTTATTAACTTTTGTAAGCTTGCAATTCAAAATCGATTATTTTTTGACTCAATAAAGATATTGACTTCAAATTTTATTTATGCGGTAGACCATTTTGTGCTTTAATAAACTGTAGAAAATATGATAAAATCGGTTGAAAATGTTGAGATATATATGGAAAGGAATTTCAAGTGAATATATCTAGAAGAATATATAAGAGAAATAGTATATGCAATAGGGTGCTTCGGGACACCAACATTTTATAGGAAGACCCCTCAAACGATGCGTAAAGTTAGCTTAATATCGGAAAAATATTAAACCAATTTTTAAAATTTATCTTCAGTTCCCTACCAGCGATTGAAAGTCACGGGTTTAATACATTTCGTCCAAAAAAAATTTGGTCCATAAACCGTCATGTTAGTACATCATGCTAAAAAAATTTCGATATGTTTCTTAAAAAATGGGTAAGAATTTTATAATTTTGTTCCCTTTAGGCTAAAATATAAAAAATTTGCTTTGTAGTAAGCACTGTTGATAATATATAATTTTCCAAAAACTTTTTCATCAAAATGCCTTAAAAAGTCTTCTAGCGAAAGAAAATCCCATGGGAAAATTTTTCCTTAACCAGCATAAAATTACGAATTTTTTGATAACCGTTTCGATTAAAAAAAAATATTTTTTTTTTACCGAAATGTATGGGACTCATTATTATTCAATCGCTGGTAGGGAACTGAAGACAATTTAAAATTTTTTTTAAACAATTTTTTCGTATTAAGCAAATTTTTATGCATCGTTTGAGGGGTCTTCCTACATTGAAATCTTGAAAAAGGCTATCCTCGGAACACTCTAATATGCAAGCATGTTTTCTAAAGGATTTATCAAGGACTTTAAGGTTATATAATAATCTTGGAAATCGAGTAAGGAACAAAAATTCGCTAGCGGTTAAACATTTTCTATGACATTTGTACCTCAATTTGAACCCCCATAGCTTCGCTCCTTCTATGACATTTGTACCTCAATTTGAACCCCCATAGTTTCGCTCCTGAAGCGTATTGGGGAATCTGCTTCTAAACTCAAAATGCTTCTATCCTCTGCTACGCATATGTGAAATTTCATATAAATCCAACTAGCAGATTAGAACTTACAGATTTATTTTTATTCTGCCCCATTTTTTTTATTCTGCAGATATTTTCTCTAAAATATCTGCACTTAATCTGTTTTTTTTTTATGAAATCTACTGGAGTTTTTTCGAAAAAAAAATATAATTTCTCAAATCGGGCTATATATGCGCACGATTTTTTTTCATAATATTAAAGTGGACAATATGTACTATTTTTCAGAAAATTTTCTGAACAAACATCTTGTAACATTTTAAGTTGCATTCCATGAAATTTGAAAATTTGTGTATTTTAGGGCAATTTTCAAAAAAATAACAAAAATATTAGGACAAAATATAATTTACAATTACTTGAAGAAAAGTAGATTTAAATACCTGAAGTTTGTGGTTCCATTTTAAATTTTTACTTTAAAAGACTTTTTATTTAAAATAAATGCACTGAAAGCCGATGAAAATTTAATTTTTTACTCTTTTTAAAGAATATAAAACAATTCTTAACTTTGACAGCTCCTTATAAGAAAATTTTAGTTGATGTTGATACATAAATTTGTCTATTTTTATTCGGTAGCCAACTTTATTACAAAAATTTAAATTTCAAAATTCAATTAATCGCCACTGTTGACACATTTTACCTCAACGTGCAACGTAGAAAATTTAAATTTGGCTCACTTATAAAACTTTTTGTTCTACAAATCCTAACGGATCCAGATTTTGAAATTACTATTATTTTTCTAAGCATTTTTTTTCTCTTTCCAGAGCTTTCTAAAGCTTCCAGACGTATTAAAAATCTAAAAGTCCGCTTACTTTTAACTCTGTTCATCATACAAATATCCGGAGGTACGTGATTTTTAGCCTTAAAAAGGCTAAACTGGCAACACTGTTTGTCACAACAACTTGTGCTGGAGTGGACAGAACACTTTTTGAAGACGCAGGAACAATATTGAATTATAAAATTCATAACAAAATAAAGGTCTATGTTATTCTCTTTGTTTACAATTCAGTTTAAAATCTAGACTTCGTCGCGTTACACATATGTAATAGTGGGCATTAAGGGGTTGAGAAAAAGTATTTAATTTGATGCATGCTTTCTGGGGCAAAAATTAAAAATATATGGAATTAGTTATTCTAGATCAAATCGAAATCTTGTTACGTCTATAAGGAAAATTTCTGTTAAAATTATTGCATTGATGTAAAAAAATATATAATAAATAGTAGTTAAACTTGAAACATTTTGGAGTTTCTTAAACCTGCTGTAAACCTGAATCTCCAACTTCCCAAAAGAGTTTAAGAAGAAAAATAAGTATAATTTATGATTAAAAAATTTTGGATCTTTTGGAAATTAAAAATGATTTATGATGTCCTTAAGAAGCCCTATTGCATACGTTTTTTACACAGATTTTTTATTATAACTGAATACATTTTTTAAATAATACTATTATTACCCAACAAAAATATTTTGAAGTAGTTCAAAGGGATGTTATATTTTCATGATTTCTTTAGAACTTATGCATTCAAATGCATAGTTTATTACTTACTTAAACCTAAGAAATTTATTATTTGTGAACTCATGAAAACAACGTTCAATGCATACATTAAACACTAGTTTTATATTTTGACTTTAACTCGATTGTACTTGTAAATTTTTAAGATTATGCATTTTTTATACTAAAATTAAATAAACTTTAAAAATACGTTCTATTTATTTCATTATAAATATTTTGATAAAATCTGCGGCTTAATTTATGTCCGAAATAATCTTTTGGTATATAAATGTGCATGTATTAATATGCTCACCATTGAAAAAACGTAGTCGATTCATTAAAATTTCATTGGTTTTAAGCACTCATTTTAATGACGATCTATTTCTCTAAAATGAACCCATGCACTCCAATGACTCGCCAATATAAAAATCATGCATGTTTCATCTAAAAATGAACTAGTGCAACATCACGTGAATTCATGCACACGCAGAGAAAAAACATTTCTCAATATGGTTGCCCCAACAATATTATTTTCATTGCAAAGAAATTTTTCCGTCGCAAACATTCTTATTGTTGAATATATTTTATTTTAAAAACAATTTTGTTGTAGCAATTATACATTTGTTCTCAACTCACAATTATATTGTTGGCACAACATGTTAAGCAATATGTTTAAATTAGAACCACATTATTGTTGTTAAAATTTCATTTGCAAAAAAAAAAATACTTTCAATACCTGAATATATTATTTTGTTTGTAATTTTGAATTGACAACAAAATGTTTGTTTTATATTGGCAACAATGTACATTATTAGTACTTGACAATAAGTATACTTATTGATTTTTATTCAATTTAGTTTGCTTCTTGCTTTGAGCTAGTTGTTAAAAATGTATTAGAAAATATGCTGAATGTATATTTAAAAAA
Source organism: Protophormia terraenovae (assembly GCA_951394005.1). NCBI lineage: Eukaryota > Metazoa > Arthropoda > Insecta > Diptera > Calliphoridae > Protophormia > Protophormia terraenovae. The sequence continues at coordinate 98,050,161 of OX596076.1, forward strand.
GTGAATTATTTGAAATAAATTATTTTAATTAAAGTTAAACTAGAAATAAATAAGTGTTTCATATTGCGAAAATATTTTAAATGGATAATATACAGAGAAAACTACATAATAGGTTATCTTGGGAGTGCTAAAAAAAGGTGTCACCTTGTAGGAGTATTCAAGAAATTTCTCAGGTTTCTTCATTCACCACTGATGAATCTATCTTTTTATACCAAAGTGATTTATTTTACATAACTAAATTATAATTAATTTTAATTAAAACTTTCATACGATAAATTAATTGGCTCTTATTTATTTTTAGGCAAAGTAGTTGTTTCTCGACGCTAAGTATTCTTATTGTGATTCAACCATATTATTGCTATATACATGAATCAAGTATATATACAACAAAAATATTGTTGTAGATCAACAATATTTTTATTGTGATTTTACCATATTATTGCTTATACATAAATCAAGTACATATACAACAAAAATATGGTTGCAGATCAACAATATTTTTATTGTAATTTAACCATATTATTCTTATATGCATGAATCAAGTACATATACAACATAAATATGGTTGCAGATCAACAATATTTTTATTGTGATTCAACCATATTATGGTGCTACACCTAACCATAATATAATTTACAAACAACCATAAAATCTAACCATAATATGACAGTACTCGATTATGGTTTCTACTCACCATATTTTTTCTTTGCGTGCATTTACTACTTCTTTTGCATGTCTTTTTTCGCTGGGTAATAAAATGTGTGATGATACATACATATATTGTATATGCTATAAAAATGTCCCTTAATTATTTCATCAATAAGGATTACTTTTATTTGAAAAAAAAAAATAAAATAAAATAAACTAAAATAAAACTGAAAATTCAGATATCATATAGTATCTACACAGACTATAGTAAGTCACAATATGCATATATTTAATTCCTTTTTTTTCTTTTAGATTTTGTCATATATATAAACTATTATTTTTCTGTTTTAAATCCGATTATGGAAACAATAATCAAAAGTCACATGTTTTATACACATGTTTCCTTTTGCATACATACATACATATGTATAAGCATAAATGTGTGTGATAGAGTATCATGTATATATTTATTATTTTATATATATTTGTATGTAGATACCTAAATGCTTATAAATATATATATATATATATATATATGTATAAGTATATATTTAAATTTGTACATACAATGTGTTATGACACGTGATAAGATTTTAGATTAAAAATTAATCTAAAAAAATTACAATCATATCATTTGATATCATTGAAAACTTTATGTGTTTGTGTGTGTGTGTATGTGTTTAAGTGTAAATATTGAAATGTGCATAAATTTTATGAGAATTTATAATTTTTAACATCCCCGGAAAAAACAAAAAAAAAAAAAAAAATACAAAAACCTAATACGAGAATAAAAACATCAACAAAAACAACAGAAATAGTATCAACATCATAGAAAAACAATCTTTTTGTACAAGTGTTTTTCCATTTTCATTTCATAAATATATGTATATTTTTGTTTTCTGTGTAAATTTGTTTGGTTGTCTAAAAATTATTCAAATATGTAAATTTAATTTGAAAATATTTTCACTGTTATACTTTTTTTCTACTGTTTTTTAGTTTGTTTCACCCCCTCACACTTTAGAGAAAATTTTATGAAAATATGTAAATTTTAATGTGAAAATTGTTAAGGAAATGTAACAAAATTTGTATGTTTGTTTCCTTCAAACATTCACTTACTCGAATATAGTAAATATCTAACTGCTTATATTGTTTGCCTCATTTTGTTCCCCTGTGTTATATTTGAAAAAATATTAAAGAAAATTTTCTTTAATATTATCTTTGAAATCAGTGTTAGAATTTTAAATTAAATACCAGTAATATGTTTTCACGTCTTGCATGTGAATCAGTTTGTAGTTTAAGTGTGTGGGTGGTTGGTATAAGGAATTTTATATAAAAAAACAAAATTTATATCTGTTGGGGATGATTTTTTCTTTAAGTTTTACAAAAATTTCAACAGGGGTTGTTAAAGTTGTGTCAATAATTACTGTGTGTCGCTGGTAAATATTTGAATTGTTTTTTTTTTTTTTTTTTTATTTTTTATCTAGAAAATTCATTTATAAAATTTATTGGATTGATAAAGATATTTTGTCCTGGTAATGTTTTTTACTAGATGGTAATAAGTATCAAGTTTAATGTAATAAGTAGTGGTTTTTTGGTGAGAAATTTAAGAAATTCAATTATTTGATTTTTGCAAGAAAATATACTCCGATTTAATTTTTTTATATAAGGGCTGTAATAAGTTGTAATTGAAAGATCAAACAATTCTATTACTCTACAATGAAAAGAAAGCAACCATTGGAAAAATTTCTTTAATATGAAAATAAATTTATTGAAGAAAAGCAATCCTTGAACATTTTTAAAATCTGAGCAGAAGTAATTTCGTCATGAATGAAAAAAAAAAAAAAAAAAATAAGAATTTAGTACAAAATGTTCATAGGTAAATTTATAGCTACATACATGCATACAATGACAGAAATTGTTGATCGTTTTTATTTCAAATTTTGACTGCTCGTGAAAATCTATTTTCTATCTATCTACACATGTATATAATTTAATTTTTTGGAGTTTTCTGAAGCCTGCAGACATCGTAGAAAATTTATATTTGGCTTTTCATCCTAGAAATCTTAATGGAGCCAGATTTTTTAATTTTTGTTAGGGAGCTAGATATTTATATTAATGTGTCTTTTTCTAAGCATGTTTTCTATTTTCAGACCTTTCTGAGACATACAGACTTGGTAGAAAATTTAAATTCGGCTTAATTATACAACTATCCATCCTAAAAATCCTAACGGAGCCAGATTTTTCAGGGAGTGGAGATACGTGGTTTTTTAGATGTGTTTTGGTTTTAAGAAATTTTGATTTGCTATAATAAGAGTTTTCTCCCGAAGATACATCCAATTTAATCAGTTCCATGTACAGAAGTCTACAGGCTATAATAGATATGAAAGGTGGTCTCACAATGTATGAATTTAATCTCAAATTAATTTAACAATCAATTTATCTAAAACCGGATTATAGAATACGTACGTTTTTTATGAATAGTGTAGAAACACAACACCGCCGACAACAGAACGGTTTGCTTTTAATTGAGAGCGGAATGTCAAATGATTGCTAAGGTTTTGTGTAAAATATTAACTATCAATCTTATTTTTTATTATTTGCTTAAACTATCATCTTTAATATAAATATATTTCAATTGTTTAATTTAATTTCGTAAAAAAATTTCCATTTTCTCTCTTTATTTAGTATTCTTTTCTTTTTATACCCCTTTTAAGACCCCAAAAAGTATATATTTTCTGGGTCCTGGTTAGATTCTGAGTCGATCTAGCTATGTCCGTCCGTCTGCCTGTCTTTTGAAAGCAGGATAGGGCTCGAAATTTGGCACAAGTATTTATCTTATATAAGGTTTGTTTGGTATTGAAAATGGGCAAAATTGGTTAATAAACAAAAAAGTTATGGGCTAAAAACTAGAAACACAGGGTGTCCGTTTCATACTTTTCTGCTGATATTTCTTCAATAAAAGTATGTACGACAACGGGGATCGATATAAACTCGGAAACCAAAAATGAGCGTTGTTGCACCCACTTTACCGCCCACCTCCCATATAAGGTGAAATTGTGTCCAAATAGTTCAAGGACCAATGTAAACTCGGAAACAAAAAATGAGCGTGGTCCGCCCACTTTACCGCCCCCTCCCATATAATGTAAAATTTGAAAAAGTTGATGGTGGGTATATAGATTCGGCCTTGTTTATAATAATATTTTTCATAAATGATGGGAATAAAATAAATTGTATTCAAATAGATTGCCGTTCAATGGCAATGTAATCCCAAATTAGTATGGAACTGCCGTAGCCTTCGTTGGTTGTATTTCTACACTTAAAGATGAATAGTTTCTTTTTTTGTCATTGTATATTGCAGGGGTTTGACACAAATACTGGGTTGATATAATATTCTTAAATATTTTATATATTTTTTTTAATGTATATCCTTTGAAAATTTCATATCCTTGACATCAACGCTATTTAATTAAATTTCTAAAGTTACATTAAATGCAACATCGTACTTTTTTTTCGAACGCCATATTGATTTTGATATAAAAAAAAACATCGTGTTCTTAGCTCATGAAAATCGTTGTTGAATATTTTCAGTGAAAGTATATTTTTTGCATAAGTAAAACTTATCAAAAGAACTTATTTCAGATTAAAATTGACTCATAACCAGTGTTGCCAGTTTAGCCTTTTTAAGGCTAAATCTAGCCTTTTTATTTTGCTTTTAGCCTCAAAATTTTCGTTTTAGCTTCTAGCCTTTTTTCTAGCTTTTTTTTAATTTTAAAATAGTCTTAAAAAGGCTAAAAATTTTAAAAATTTTATTTCTACAGAATCATCAATTTAAGCATTTTTGTATATTAGTTCGCACAAAAAATCGAAATTATTTATATTTAACGAAAATTTCGCCTGCGGCGCTTCATTCTACGAAAATATGATAAGTATTTTTTAACAAACTTTGTTACCTATCAAAACTATTTATGTTATATTTACAAATTCACTAAAATATCTTTAAGAAGTACCAAAATCTAATGAGAAAAAAATAAATAAATGCGTTTTTTAAATAAAACAATATATTAGCTTTTTTCTGGCTTTATTTTTTGGGACATTTAGCCTTTTCTGACTTTTTTTAAAGTCTAATTTAGCTTCTTTTTTTCTCAAGTCCTGGCAACACTGCTCATAACGCCAAAATCCGCTATAACAAAATATGCAAAATTTCTGTTTTTTTTTTTTTTTTTTAATAACTATGCACTTTTAGCAAATTAATATTTTAAAATGCCACAACGATTTTAAAATGTAATTTGAAAACCTTCTTTGATAACGCGATACTCTAGCTTCACTGAAATAACGTTGAGTGCCTCGCGAAAAGAAACCTCTTGGAGCCAATCACGTTTTTTCTCTCCAAGTTAGGGTACCTCCAACAGCATTTCTGTTGAGGGCACATTAACGAGATATATGTCAAATGATGCATAATTACAAGAGCTTTTAGGCTCCGTTTAGAATTTTGCAATACACGAAACGGCACAAAATATTGTAAGTCGTCAGCTTTGAGACCATAATATAATGCATTTAATACGATCTATATATACATATTATACATCAATAAATTGGTAAATAAATCTATTTTCATATTCTGGTAATATTATATAAGTTTTTGGAAAGTAGTCAGAGTTTTGCTTTACAAAAGAATATTTTTTTGATTTTTATAAATTTTTTATATTTTTTGTTTTTGAAAAATTGCCAAAAAATCGGTTTGTAAAGATCTTTTTTTGTGATTTTCGGAAAAAAAAAAGACTGATATTTATTTTGTACACTACATAAGAAATAATAGTGAAAATATTATGCTAACATGCTTTTCTGTGTTATTAAAAAAAGGTCGTTTAAAAAATTTACTTTTTTCATAAAATCTCCACAACTGCATTCGTTTCTGGCCAGGCGGAAAGCAGTTTAGTGTCAAATCGTTCTAAATCTATTTTTTGATAAAATGTCGTCAATAAATTTAAAAAAGCTCGCGTGATGTTTTTTTTTATTAATCGATTAAAACCAACATTTTTTCTAAAATTCACCATTTTCGAACAATGCCTTATCTTTTAAAAAATATATAAAGACAATTTTTTTTTTCATTAACGAAACTTTGAGAAAAAAGTGAAAGTATTGTACTATATTTTTAAACAAAAATAGCAATTTTTCATACTAATTTCAGAGTGCTGAATTTTAATATTTTTCTTGTCTAGACGAGATAGTCCAAAAATTCTTTCAGCATATTATTTTGAAATATATAACAAATTACAACATATTAATAGAATACTACAGCACACATTTACTATAGAAATTAAGGGAAATGTGCACATTTCGCTGAAGGGGATCAAGTTTCAGTTAGTTTTTAAACGATTGTGTAAAGTATTTATGTAAGTATTTGCTGTCATTGGAAAGGCTATTACTTTAAAAATAATAATATATAAATAATAAAGTATTCAAACTAAATGTTTTCATTAAATTGATCAAAAAACGGAAAATTGTTGTATTTAGTGTTATTTAAAAATAATAATAATATTTGAACTTAAGTAAAATCTACATTAATTAAGCTATCATTATAAAATTTTAGTATAATATAAAAAGATTAGTTTTTGAAAGAAGAAAACAAATAGATTCCCATTTCCTTACTCACAAATACCCAAAATTTCAGTTCGGGGAAAGCTTGCTTCAAAAATGTATTTTTTTCATTAAAATAGCCACCTTGTCGTTATAGGGGGCCTCCGTCAGAAAATACTTTTTGGGTGTTTACCTTACATATAGGGCTAACAAATTAAAATAATTTTAAGTCGATTCCGGCATTGCAATTTGAGAACATAACAAAAAAAGAAAAAAATTTTTCCAAAATTGAAAAAATTTGGATAGGGCTTGTGGGCAGACCTTTGTCCCAAACTCCTCCGGATTTACTTTATACGCATTCACATTTCTTTTGAAAACATTAAAAAAATGATAAAGCCCTGAACAAAAACCAAATTTTATCACTGGATAAATATTGCCACCTTTTTGGAAAAAAACCCAAAATATTTAAAATTTTTTTAAAGTTCCAACTTTAGATTAATATAACATTTTAACGGATTCATATATTTACTTATATGATTATTGAACCAATATTATTTAGAATTTTGTAAGGAATCAGGCAAATATTTTAGAAAAATGAGATAAAAATATATTTCGACCCGAATATCTCTTAAACTAAAAGAGATAAACTACACATGTAAGCGTATTTTTTGTAGAGATTTACAAGGACTATCTATATATAAAATTTCTTTTCTGTCATATCATAAATCAATTTTTGGCGATTTTTTTTTTTAAAATTATATACCAGAGATGGGCAACTTTGGATGGCCACCCACATCCCCCTGACCCGCTAGGGACCTGTACTCCTCCAAATCAAGAATGTGTTTACATGTGATATACGTATACATACATAGAAAAAACATTTAAGTGGTTAATATTCTATAAAAATATTTGTATGCAAATCTTGTGTATTTCCTTGCATTTTAAGACAATTCACTAAATCAGGGGTTCTCACAAGACATCGCTTCGCGACCCCCTTTTGACATTGCAATGGAAACGCGACCCACTACAACTTTAACTAATTTAAAAATCAGAAAAAATGTAAAGATAAAGTAATTTTAAAAAATAATATTAATAATTTTTTTCCTTGAATATTAAGACTTTTTCGTTTAATAAATCTAATATTATTCTCTGCATCCTCTGTTTTGAGGGACCAAAGAGTGAAAAAAGATATATTTTTATTTTTTTTTTTTTTTTTTCATAAAAACGTACGTTGAAAAAAACATTTTTTAAATATTTTTAGGGCTTCGGAGCCAAAAAGCGGATAAACTTTGCTATATTTCAACTATTTAAAATGCTTTTAAATCTGTTGATTCAAAATTAAATTCAACGAATTTCAACTCTTTTTTAAATGAACCTGGTACTTTCTTAATATTAAAATTGAAAGGAAATTATAAAGTTGCTTAAGCAAATTTTATTTATATAACCGGGACTTATCGATGAAATAAAAGTTTTTTGTACTGAAAACGATTTTATAAAAAGTTTTTGGCATATTTTTATTATATTTATTTTTATTTTTATAAAATAAAAGTATAATTTCATGTGAAAAATCTATAGTTTCATCAAATTTAAGTGAACTACATATTTATCTTTTTAATTAATTGTTTTCCCTGCCATATCGTAAAGTTTTCTTTACACTGTGTCATTGGACAGTAGTGTCCCGTAGACAAAAATTTTGTAGAAAGACCCCTCAAACGATGCGTAAAAATTAGCTTAATGTGAAAGTCACCGGTCTAGAACATTTCATCCAAAAAATAGTATTGAGTTGTATCTTGAAATGGGTATCAACAAATTCGTCATTTAAAAAAAAAAATATATTTTAAGAAATTTTCTCAAAAATTTTAGTCCATAAACCTTAATTTTAGTACAACATGCAAAAAAAAGTTCGATATTTTTCTTAAAAAATGGATAAGAATTTTGTAACTTTGTTCCCTTTATGGCTAAAATATTAAAAATTTGCATTGTAGTAATAAGTACTGTTGATAATATATCATTTTCTAAATTTTTCCAAAAAAATGTTCATCAAAATGCTTTAAAAAGTTTTCTAGCGAAACAAAATCCCACGGAAAAAAATTTATAAATATTTTTTCCATAACCAGCATAAAATGACGAATTTTTTTATACCCATTTCGATTAAAAAATCTAAACTTTATTCTGACCAAAATGTATGGGAACCAAGTAAATTTTTACCAATCGTTTGAGGGGTCTTCCTACATCGAAATCTCGAAAAAGGTTTTCCTCGGGATACTCTATTGAACAGCATTACTTTCTTCGTTTGATCATTGTTATAAAGACAACATACACGCATAATATTTTCAATCAAAGATTCCTTCATTAGTAGTTTCTAAAAAGAACTCATTTTAGAAAAAAAAAAACTTTACGCTTGTCTTTAATTTGGATATATTTTGTAAAAAGATGTGTTTCCATTTTTAAATAGTTTCATGCTTTTATTAGAATTTTCATTTGAACTTCTAAATAATATTTATATTAAAAAAAATTGTGTTTAAGAATATTTTTCAGGAACTCTTCGCGACCCCCACGAATGTCCTTACGAACCCCTTGTGGGTCGCGGACCCCCATTTGAGAACCGTTGCACTAAATTATCGTTTGTAATAATTTTCAATTGTTTATAAATCTCTTATATTAATTCCCTTTTAAATACAAATACTCATAAACATTATCCCTTGATAAAAAAGCAACTTTTTCAATTTACAAGAATTATGAAAAATTAAAACAAGTATAAATATAATTTTGTCTCCCCAAACATAAATACCCACTTCCAAGATAAAAAACCAACTTCAAATCCCACTCCAAATACAAAAAAAAAAAAAAATAAGTAGAATATAAAAATGAACTTAGAAAATGAAAAAAAAAAAAAAAAAAACGTAAACGTAGATAAATGAAAGGATAAAAAACAATAAAATGAAATAAAAATAAAAATGCCATGAAACAAAGGATTCTCTGTTACACCATTAGCGGTATAATAAATTATGAATAAAATCCAAGATGACTGCACCCGGGAATACAAACATCCAATTTAATATAATTTTTTATCTCAAGGATTTTTTTCGTCTTTTTTGTAAATTTTTTCATTGCTATTTTGTCATTTTTTTTTTTTCTTTTTTAAATGAATTTTTCTTCTGTGATTATAATAAAGAGAGACTTTTAGTGTGGGATCATAAGAAGTAAAATAAGATTTTCTTCGCTTACTAGCCACGCTCCATAATAATTTAAATGATAAAAATCGTTTGGAATAGCAACTGAAGAAGAGAAAAAAAAAAGTGAAGAAAAATAACAAGAGGAAATCAAGAAAAACAATTTTAACGGTCAAAACTATATTTTGAAAAATGGTATGAGTAAGTTACTAGTGCTATATTTTTGTTAAAAGTATTCCTCTATATTTGTTTGTATATCTTTTATTGTTATTGTATTGAGAGATGCCAGTTAATGAAAATGTTAAAAAAGTTAAATTATTTTCTGAGATCTTGAAATTTTTTATCTAAAAACATGGGATGTGCTTAAATGGGAGTCTTAGATGTTAAAAGTCAATTATTTAATTCTAAGTAATGAAAATTGTGATTTAAATATTTGAAGTCGAATATTCATACAAACTGTTTAAATATTAAAGATCAAATGATTTGTTTTGAAATGAATTCTTTAAAAATATACTTAATTTAGTTTTAATAAAGCTTACATGTGTTAACCTTTTTAGTACATAAACTTAAGATTAATAAAAAGAATAACTAAAATTCCTTCACGTTCTTAAATCACAAAGGTAACCCTACTCATTTTGTAAATCCCTTCATAAAAGTAAATCCACAAGAAGTAAGTTCTACCATAATAACAAAAAAAAAAAAAATAATAATAATAACTAGAAAATATTAAAAATTAAACCGCAGTGTTAACGAATCCTTGTTGATCCATGTCAAAAAAAAATTGTTAGTTTTGGTTTGTTAGTTGGCATTTTTATATAAATCGTTAAACGAGTTGGTTTTTATTTTATAGATTTTTTTTAACTTTTTTCCCTTTTTTGGTTTGGCTGGTAAGAAATTCCAAGAATTCTTACTTCTGGCAGCAGTCAGTGAGGGTAAGTAATGCTAGTAGCATTAAAGATAAACGCCTTAAAATTATGACAACATGAATAAAAAAATTGAAAAAAGAAACTACCAAACAAAAAATAACAAACGAACTGGTTTATAATGCAGGACAATATAAAATAAAAAAATCACATACATATTAATATATACAGATGTGTTTGAAATAATAGCAGCGAAATATATTAAATAATATTTAAAGTTGTATTAGAGAAGGGGCATTATAAAAAATATACGAAGAGCAACATGGGGAAGTGATCCTTATATTTTTGGTACGTCTTCATTAAAATCTTTATAAATTTAAACAATTCCAAAGTATGGAGTTGATATGGTCCAACGTACAATTTAACAAAAGGATGGTTCCCTTGGTTTTTAGGCCGCAGATCCCAAAAACCAACGGAATGACGGAAAGCGGGCCAGTCGCTATCAAGTTTTAATAATTTATTCTCAATAGGTGCTGGTCCCTGTTGACAGTATCAGAGGGTTTTATTTTCGAGTGAAAGGTGTTTGCACATAAAAGTCTGTATTTCAACATTTAAGGGACAAATTCGAGGTGAACAATACTTTAAAAAATCAGCAAAAACTCGGAAGTTAGAAAAATACAAAATCAACCAAATCATCATCATCACTGTCCCAAAGGATATAAAAAAGCAGTCGATTCTTTGTCGTGCAAAAAAATTATGCCTTTCATGGACTTCAAATTGACCAATTTTGCATCGATATTTGGGTCAGCACTAGGAATGCCAGACGGCCTTGAATAAACTTGATTGTCAAGATATTTAAGAAGTTGTCATGTTACAAGTTCAAATGTCAACCAATTTGTAGTTACCTATTGTCTATATTAGGTAAATTTTCATAAAGACAAATGTCAAAGTCTGTGCCAATGTATTTAAGGTAACGACAATCAAACAGCAGATAATTATTTTTGGTTGTTGCAGTTGTCAAACTGAATATATAAAAAACATAAATGAATTCTCCATATTGCTTTTGTGCAACAGTTGACACCTTCCATTAATACGCGTTCATTTTGATATTTGTCTTGATAAAATATTGTCTGCAATAGACACTACGTTATGAATTTTAAATATTCTTAAGATCAAGTATATATGAGATATACATATGAATTATTTTACAAAAGAGGACTGTTTTATATTAAAATAAATATTTTTGAGGCAAACTGATTACGATATGTTTTACACTGACTACTGTTCTATTGAAATTTATACCCCCTCTCAAAAAGAGGTGGGGTATATTGATTTTGCCATTTCGTATGTAACATGTCGAAGGAATTATTTAAAACCCCATAGTTCGATTCTGAGTCGATCTAGCTATGTCCGTCCGTCTGTCTGTCTGTTGAAAGAAGGATAGGGTTCGAACGGGAAAACGTAGGGGCACAAATATTTATCTTATATAAGGTTTGTTTGGTATTGAAAATGGGCAAAATCGGTTAATAAACAAAAAAGTTATGGGCTTAAAACTAGAAACACAGGGTGTCCTTTGTAGTTTCATTTCATAATTTTCTGCTGATATCTCTTAAAGAAAAACATGTACGACAACGAAATTTTGTACGGATAGTTCCGGAGTCGGTATAAACTTGGAAACCAAAAATGGGCGTGGTCCGCCCACTTCACATATAAAGTGAAACGTCAACAAAATTTTGCACAAATAGTTCAAGGACCAATTTAGACTCGGAAACAAAAAATGGTCGTGGTCCGCTCACTTTGCCGCCCCTCTCCCATATAACGAAAAATTTGAAAAAGTTGATGGTGGGTATATAGATTCGACCGAGCCGAATATAACATTCGCGCTTGTTTTGTTTAACAATTGCAAAAATCAAACACCGCATTTCTTAATATTTGTTCACGACCTAAACGAATGTGCTAAGTACTATGTAAACTGTTATTTTCACAAAAAACTATATCCCTATTGTTCCGATATATTTACATACCTATGTACTTCTATATAGATTTCATATAAAAAATTGTTTAGCGGAAGCCGAGTGTTAAGTTTCTTTTTGGAAATCAACCTCGTTTTTCAGGTATGCCAAGTTAGATTACAATTCGAATCTGGAAAACCTAGTCTGCACCCATCCAAAATCCAACTAATCCAGCGGGATGTACGAACCATTTGAAGGTTTGAATGTTTACAATGGAAGTGACACAATTTGTATTGTAACCTTGTGCTAGTTCACTACGATATAATTTTTCTTGTTTAGTTTTCTACAGTCACAGGTATACGCCAATAAGCTGCATTCGACCTATACCCTCAAAGTCGATATAATCCAAGAAGTATAAATTGGCATAAACGTTCCTCCGATATAAAAAACCTTCAATGTCTCTACAATGACCGGTCGTACTAAACTTTCAAGATGCTCGGAAATGTTGATTGAATAAAAGTCTTAATTCAATCACCAAATGAAAAAATATAGCTCAGCACCTTAGTCTGCAGTTGGGTAGAAGATCATAATATTAACGATTGCCACAAACATATTTTAGTGAAAGTGATTTTTTATTGGAAGTGCTACTATTTTTCTTTCAACTGTTTAGTAGTACAATTTAGTAACGACCAAAATACCAAAAATTTTTAACTGGACAGACAGTTAAGTTAAAGCCATCAATCATAACGGTAGGAAAGAACAATATATTAGAAAAAAAAACATAAATAGAAATAGACAGTTTATAGCAACAACAGCCAAAACGACAACAACAGCAACAGAATAAAATAAAATATACCCTTCGTAAGCATAGTTTTAGTCTTTCTTGGTTGTTTTTTATTTATTATTTTTTTTCTTGTGGAAAACAGGAAAAGCTCCTTTTTATTTCATAAACAAAAACATTTAGAAAAATGAAATAAAAATATTCACAAGACAACATTGACTCTTGTTCCCCTCCTCATCCCACAGTTCGACAGTTTCTTTATAAGGGACTTTCCGTCAAGGGAAGTTAAGTTAGACTATCCCCACGATTCTCTCGAGTCAACATAAGTTACCACCCTGTTAACAATGTAAATGTATGTGTGCATCATGCATGTATAAGTGTGGGTGTGTAATCGCGTGTTAAGCTACATTTTTCATAATTTTTTTCCTTGTTTATTTGCTTATGTTTGTGTGTAAATTTCTTAGCAAGTTTTCACTTTTTTCCCCGTTTTGGTAAATACTCTTACAAAAATACATTGTTATCCGAAGGAAAAAGTTTTTCTTTTTTTTTTTTATTTCTTGAAATTTTGAATGATTTCTTTGTTCTGGTCGTAAATGGTTGCATATTTATGCAGGCGAAAATTGATTTATTTATTTTCTAAACAACTGTGGTACATGAATAAAATGACGAAGAGTAAAAAGGAAGATAGAGAACAGACATTAAGAAAATAAATAAAAAAAATTGTTGACAGCTAACAAAATGTATCCGAGGATGATACTAAAGACAAAATATGAAAAAAAGAAACGGAAATAAAATTAATGATACTAAATTATTTTTTTCTACAATGAATTTTTAAATTTAACAATATTGTGGTAAAGGGCAAGTTTAATCAATTGTCGTTTTTCTTTTCGGTTTATAAATTGTTTTAAGCATGAGATCATTCTTTAAGTTCACTATTCAAGAAAATTGAAGAAACTTTCGGAGGAATAAGTTTTAATAAGTATATAGTATAGGAAAAATTTTTAACCACTTTTATAATTCATATCGAGGGCTTATATTCAAAACGAATCATAGGATTAAAAAAAAAAAAAAAAAAAATTGCATCGGCCTTTTTAGTTTTGTGTTTTTTATATGTATATGTTATTAAAATTGAAGCAAAAAGTTAATTTTAACACTATGTTTTTCACTTTTTTGTTTATGGGCTTTCCACCAACAATATATTTTTTTTTAAGGAAGAACGGGCTGTTTGCAAGTTTTTGTTTGATTTTCAAAGTAGTGTAAAAATATAAATTGATAAATAATAAAAAGTTTCTTTGCGATTTGAACTAAGGTAAGTAAAGGGTAAAGAATAAAAATTTGTAGTTAAACATTTTCTATGACATTAGTACCCTTATTTGAATCTCCGCTATTGTAGCGTATAAGGGATCCTGCTTCTAAACACAAAATGTTACTGTCCTCCGCTAAGACTTTTTATTTAAAATAAATACACTGAAAGTTAATGAAAATTGAATTTTTTACTTTTTTTCAAATATCTAAAATATGTTTAACTTTAACAGCTCCTTATAAGAAAACAATGCAACCTAGCTTAAAGACTTTATTACAAAAATTTTAATTTCAAAATTCAATAAATCGCCACTTTTGACTCATTTTACCCCAACGTACATTGTCTTTGAAGGTTTTAGTCACATTTGAGTTGTTGATATGCAATTTAATACAATTTTAATTGATTCAAAATTTTTTTGGAAACAATTTTTTTTTTTTTTTTTAAATTTAATTTATAATTTTAATTTTGAACACATTTTCGTTTTTTTAGTAAATACACCTGTTACACTGGTCGACAAAAAAAATTTTTTTTCGAGCTCCTTCAAAAAAAATAAAAAATATGTGGACTAGATGGATTTCCTTGTGCTAAACTCGAATCTGCTTTCAGTTTTTTCCCATCAAATAAGTGTCCGAAAAAAATTTTTTCATGCCAAATTGAAGATTTTTTTTATTAAAATTTCTTTTTAGAAGTGAAAACATCAAAAATGTTTCAGTTTATCTTTATCTCAAAGCTGGTGAAACTATGAGTAAATAAAGCCTCGTATCATCAAAATTGATGCACAAATCTTGATTGCATTCACAGTTAAGTTAAAATACCCATGCATATCTACAGGTAAGTGGAGATGAGCAAAAAAAATTTTTTTTTTTGTTTTAAATAACAATATAGGTGGATTTAACGTGCTAAACAAGAATCAGCTTTCACTTTTTTCCTATCACGTTTTGATTTTTTTATGGGGATGATCACTATAAGCCCGCCTTTAGGCAGTCACACTTGTACAACTCGAGAACGTTTTGTCGAATTAAGTTAAATTAAACTTCTGATGATTGAGTGATTAAAATTATCTTTGAGCTGAATTTACATAATTTTTTGTCCATTTAATATTTCCGTAGTTATTTGGAAATTAGTAGCGAAAAAATTACAATTTTTTTTTTTTGGAAAAATGGTGAAAATGTTGATCCATAAATCTGAAATTCTTGAGCGAATCAAAAATATTTTTGACATACCTTGAAGACAATTTCGTATACCTCTTTTGGTGTATCATTTATCAAAATCTTGTAAAAGGTTCATGAGTTATAGTCTAAATTGGAAAAACCATTCTCGAGTTTTATAGTGTGAATAAAAGTTGTTTATTTCAAACAAAATGTAAGCGCATCCGTTTATTTTAATGGAATTAAAGTTTTTAATAATTATTTTTCTTTAAAATTTACCATCCTGTATTGTATTATAAAAATTAAGTGTAAGTTTGTTTGTTTTTGCGTCAATCACATCTATCCACCTTTTTAAACATCAATTCTCACAAAATTTGACAAACAGATAGCACCAATACCGGAAATGGTTCTAAGCTATGTTAAATTTCGGTTAGAAGTTATGGCCACATTTTACGCCTACCTAAAAAATATATATTTTTTTTTTTAATTTTGCACTTTATCAGTCTAGCAGTTTACATGAAACATGATAGTACTTGTACTGAAAAATTTTATAGGCTATATTGGATCTTAATATGAACCATGCTCACATTTTACTCCAACTTTTTTAAAACTCTCAAAAGGTTAACCGATTTGCTTAAAATGTGCACAGCATCATCCTGTGTGTCTCTTAATTCAAATATTATATTTTATTTTCCGATCGGAGCAGGGGGAGTGTTACTCCCTCATACAAATTATGATATACATATTAAAGAACTATTATGGTGAAAGCCCTCAAAATTCGTATGAACATCTAGCTTATCGTATCGCATTGACAAAATGAAAATAGTACGGATATGGCCAGGGGAGAAGTAGCTCCCATAAAGAGAAAATAATAATTTTCAATTATGTAAAGGAGTATTACAGTGAAAGTCTTAAAAAGTTGTAGGAGTAATTTTCCCACAAAATTTCGAATAGGTCGGATAGATCCAGGGGGAATAGTAGCGCCCATACAAAGTATGGCCAGGAAAAGCTAGTCAGTTCATAAATGCAGACCATTTTAAAGAACATTAAAGTGAAATTTTAATAAAAATGTATTAAGTAATAATTCATAACAACACAAATCATGTCTACTGATAACATTTTTTAATAGTCTGTCTTATATATTCCCTAGAGTCCTAAGTATTTAATGCTAAAATGTCATGTAAATTTCCAAAATGAAATGACAACAAAAATTTAGTCAATCTTAATTTTAATGTAAATTCTTTAATAGACTTCATGCTGACTGTTGGAGAGCATGAATGAATGAATGAATGAATGAATAAATGAATATAAATTTGTGTTACATTTAATTGTAATGACTAGTAAATAATACATTGACATCAATTGGGTCAACTGCGTTACAGTTAATGTCAAATAAAAGGGTATAAATTTGACATTTAATTGACATGTACGTTTATTAAGAGAAAACACTTGCAATCATGCACACATACACACACACTTGCACGATATGCAATGCAGAGTTCATACATTATTGAACATATCATCATCTTATATTTCCATTGCAATGAAAGTTTAAACTAAAGCTACCACGTAACTGAGATACAAAATATATATCACTTTAGTAAATATAAATAAATGTTCAATTTACATACGACATGAGTTGAAAGTATTATTTTTGAATCTGTGAAAATAAAAACACAAGTATTTTTCGATTACAACTCTACGTTGGGAGAAGTATTTTCAATAAAACCACAAATTTTCATTTTAAAGGATTTAAATAAAGATTTTGTTTACCCACCATGGACTTGGACATTACGTACGTAAAGTGCTAGAAAATGCTATAAATTAATTTAAAACATTTTCTAAATGAAATGAAAAATTATTTTTACCTTTTTATTGTTGTTGTGTTTGTAGCTGTAAGAAATACGATGAGAGAGATGGTGCCATGACTACAAAAGAACAAACGTGGCCATTGCAAAAGGATACCCCACAAAAATTAGATAAAATCTCAGCAGGATAGTAGTATAGGAATTTATAGTCCTTATTTTATTATTTTTACTTTTTTTTGTATACTAGAATGTAGTAGATATTTTGTTATTTTGGTCATTTCAACTCTTACCATTTCTTCTTTTTTGGTTATAATACAAAGAAACCCTTTTCTGTTGCTTTTTCATTATTTTACTGTTTGTTGTGCCATGAATTTTTATGAGTTTCACAAAGCAACAACTTAGGAGGGGTTGGGGGAAAAAAGGTTGAAAGGACAAATACTTGTGAGTTGTTGCTGTTATTTTAGGTAACATAGAGGACATAATTTTTCATTGTTTTACAAGCGAAAGTGTCTGGTTATGTCAATAATTCAAAAATTTATGTTTTACAAACCAAATGAAAAATTACACACAGAAAAATAAATAGTTGGAAGATAGTTATAATTACCGAAATGCAATGTTATATACTGCATTTTAGTTATTATTATTAAAATTTAAAAAACACTGGAGAATTTCTATAATGAAAACCGTTTTTATATAAATATAATGGAAATAATGTTCCTAGGATTATAAAATTTGTTTACATAACCAATACAAACCTTTATTAAAACATGTATAACAGAATCAGCAGACTCAACCAAATTAAATGTGTTATAAATTCATTTCAGTATCAACTATTCGTTGTTGCAATCGAAATAATGATGTAAATCAAAAAGTATTTGTATAGAAATAGTATTTATCGTGGCAGAAATCAACAATTGATTACGAAAATAAACAAATCGCTTATAACAAAAGTAAACCTAATTCGGTGTTCCCAAAAAATTATTCGGTAGATTTTAACTGACATTTAAAAATATATTGAAAAAAAATTAAAAAGAATTTGTATAAAAAATATTTATAAATTTAAAATATACCATAAAAATATAAATGTTAGACCAAACTACAGCTATTAGCAGTAGCAGACTAATAAAAGTAAGTATATGTAACAAAAAAGAATGTTTTTATACGTATATTTAAAGAAAGGTTTAAATAATTAATTTTATTATCTAATTTTTCAAGGCAGAATTATTGTTTAAAAAAATTGCTCAAAGAAAACAAAAGTGGGATTTTTAATATTGCTGCCAATATATATTCATACGTGTATCTACAAAAGGAACGGCTTTACAACATTTTAGCAAGGATTTCAGCATATGTGGTTCAGTATAGTGTTGAAAGTTTCATTAAATGATGTGACTGCTTGAAAAATATTATAGAGGATCCTAATTAATTTACTAGAAGAAGCCCATACAAAGTATTATAAAAAATAGTATATTAATGTTAAAATTTTTTATTTTTTTTATTAAACATTTGTAAAATGTAAAAAATTAAAAAATTACATATTTTTGTCGCATTATTATAATTGGTTTTGGGAACCGAATTTTGTATTATACTTTTCAGTTGCATGTACCAATTATTTCATTTCGTTGAACCGAATTGACTTTTTCATCCTTATTTCCTATCGAATTATTTATTGGTAAAGAACGACATATTCGGTAGGTACAATTAAATTATTTGATAGTTCGTGCAACCGAACGAATTCGATTGGCAAAAAATTCGATTGCCACAACGAATCTGTTTTCTCTGTGTATAAAATTGAGTTTAAGTGGGTGAAAAATGTTATAAAGAAAAACTTATGAATACAAAAAGTGAATGAATGCATACAAATGTTTCATACAAAAGAGTAAATTAAGTATTTCACTTAAAATTTTAATAAAATGCATGATAAGAGATGTTGCTTGTTTTACTATAAAAGGGGCGAATATTTTAAGTAAATAAATTATTTTTGTATTTATTTGAAAGCAATGAATTGTTTAAAGGAAGTAAGTTTCAATTTGTCATTAAATTAGCAGCAGAGCATGTGTTTCTATAGAAATTCTTATCGCATACTGTGTTCTAAATAATGGTGCAATGATGGGTGAATACGTTTAAATGTATTCCGTGACTTTAAGAGCAAAAGGAATTCTAAATTTTTTTGAAAAAACTACGCACTAAAATAGTTGCACCATACGCCCAATTGCTAATAAGACAATTCATATACAAGGAATAGAAAATACTGTATATTATAAAGTTTAATTTGTATGGGTACCATGATTCTTTTTTTACTACTTGATACTCTGATTTTCTTTTACTATATTGTCATCCTAATTTTAATGAATTTTGAAATTTGTTTACTAAAAAGCATAGTACACCTTTCTAAATGGATGGTTGTGGCATCCTGTCAGTACTTTTTTTATATGTGACAAGTTTTATTTTAATCGGATCAGTAGTTCAAACGTAAAGTTAAGTCAATTAAAGTAAACAATATTATTAAAAAATGGACTTAAAAAGGGAGTGGCCTACGATCGTTTTCCAGGATAAAAGTGCACTGCAAAACTGAATTTATTTCTACTTAATTCATTTCTATTGTTAAACAATTATTTGTGGATGCTTTCATTCTACTCTGGGCCACATGCTCGATTTTTTGGCAAAAAATCCAATTCTGGTAGAGGGAAAAAATTCACACAAATATGTAATCTTGGTCCTTTGAATTTTATAAAAAAAAAAAAAATAAAAAAATTATGTTATTGCGGGTAACCACACAGAAAAAATTAAATTTCGTATTCTATTAATAAATTTACAAAACCAATTATATTTTTTACTGAAATCGGACCTATCACTAAATTAGTAAAATCAAACAATCAAATTCGTAAATATTTTATTGAAAAAAATATATATTTTTTTCTTATTAAAATTTGAGTGCTTGAAAATTCTCACAAATTTCAATAAACATAGTTTTTGAAACAATAAAAATAATATTTGGTTTTTAGCCGATTTTCAAACAATATTTTTGTTTGAATCAATAAAATGCTTAGTATGATTTATTAAAATCAAATTGCATTTAATGTATTTTTATTAACATTAAAATATTGGAAAAAATATACATTCAATGATCCTATAATAATATTAAGTTTTAAATGATAAGTAAGTTTAAAAAACATATTTATTTCTTCGAACCGCCTTTCACGATACGCCAATGTCCAAATCGATCTACAAGAAAGTATCATTATTAAATTTTAAATGGTTCATATAGAATTTTACTTACTGAAATCAGGTCAGGCATTTTTTAAATCAAAATATGATATAATATCACAACCACCTATGGTGGTGTAGGGCAGGAGTTCCCACAGAATTGTGCATCACTGACCATTTCATAAAATGTTCTTTGTGAATAAACATGTAAATAAAATTGGTAGTTCTTTCAATGGGCAATGTAGAAGTCTTTGTAGATATTAGAAAATAGGAAACAGTCATTGTATTTTTTCAGTCCTGAAACCATTAAGACAGTTTCTAGCCCTGATCTAGCACTTTGATTCCTAGTTAGTTGCTCTATCATTTAGAATGAAACAAAATTATTTGGAGGCACAGTAAATTATTGTTACAAATACCAAGAGATCCGCAAGACCCAACTTAGTGCTGAAAGACTTTTTTGGGAAATTGAATCATGTAGGTGCACCAGAATAATAAGTTCTGTGAAATAATCTAAAAGATATATATTTATATATGTATGTATATGATTTAAATGAACCATTAGACAAACAGTTATGGATACGGAAGCACATAGTTAAATCGTTTTACATATTTTCGGATCCACCTTTAAAAGATTTGTTAATTGTCTATAATCAGATAAATAAAAAAAAATTAATGCGTTTTGAAAAATCATTACTTAAATGAATGTAGTTTACGTCTGCAAATTTTGGATTACATATAAATGAATTTTATTTTTCAGCATTTTAATAATTTTGTTATTATTTTTACTGAACATGTCAAAATACAGAAAATTGTTTTTAAATTTTGTATTGAGTTTAAAAATAATTACAACCAATAAAATTAAATATTAAAACCAAATATTATTTCTTATTAAATTTAATTTAAATTCAAATAATGATTTAATTAGAAAAATTTTTAATATAATTTTTTCTGTGCATTTCTTAATAGTAAGAGGTTGAAGTCAAAATATGATATTTTTCTGAAATTTTTTATTTGTTTACTCAAAAAGGTGATTAAAAATGGTCGCAGGCAAAAGAGGTGATAATAGATACTTAAATAAAATAAAAAATCGTAACATTATAAGGCGATTTTATATGGAAAAGTGATCTTATATGTAAAAAATATGATTTTTCTTCAAAAATAGGAATTTTCAAAGGCTAGATCCAAGCAGATTCAAGGGATATTTTCATATTAATAATACTGATTAATTATCTGAATTGTTTTATGCCTCCATTTGAGACCGTTCATAAACTCTTAAGATATAACAATTTAACGCAAAAAGACCCTTCAAAACTCATTCATTTATACTGCAAAATATTGTGAAACAATTTTTTATATAAAACGAGCTGTAAACCACACTATATAATAAATTTAAACTAAGATTCTTGACTCCCGTGGGAACATTTTTAATAATGGTGTTGTGTCGGCATTAACAACAATAATAAACACTTGAAATATTTTACTTAAAAAAGTACCAAAAATTATAATAAAAATAGGATTTTCGAAAAATACAAAAGGCACGTTTGATATATTTCTGATAAAAAAGATAATATTTTAAATTTATTTCTATGATTTTGGTTTAGAAAGTACGTAGGGTGCCAATTAAGTTCCAATTTTTAACATCTTTAACGTCCGAAAGTTAAAAACTACCAAAGTATTTCTATTATTATTTTTTAGTATAAAAGAATGTGACTAATAGAGCTTGGTAATTCTCATCATTAAATAACAATATCTCTTTAATTTCAGCTTTCTAATATTAGAATAACGATAAATAAATATCAGAAATACATAAAAGTATATTGGAATAAATAAAAAGTACCACAAAATCCCTTTTAAGGGATTAAGGACCTTATATATTAAATTTTACGTTTCTAGGATGAATATTACAGAACATTCAAGAAGTACTATTAAAAGAACGAAAAATTAGCACAAAGTCCTTTATGATAGATTCACATTCACTTAGGACTACATATCATTAATTTCATGTTTCTAAGTTAAATATTATAGTAAATTCAAAAAGCACCATTAAAAGAACAAAAAGGTACCACAAGTCCCCTCTTGAGAATTCTTTCCCACATAGGACCATGTATATTTATTTTCATGTTTCTAGGTTAAATATTACAGGATATTTAAAAAGTACCATTAGAAGAACAAAAAAGTACCACAAAGTCCCTCCTCTTGAATTCTTATCCACAGGACCATGTATTTTTCAGTACCAGAAATTCCACTCTTGTGAATTCTTATCCACATAGGACCACATTTACTTAATTTCACGTTTCTATAATTGAAAATTCATTATTGAGTTTGAATAAAATGTAATTTCCCGATTTTACCCCCTTTTTGGTACTTTTTCCCTTATGAATATAACAAAAAATGTATTCCAATGAATTTCTAAATTATAGTGGGATCTCATATTAAAATACGTATATGTTGATGTCAATAAATATAAAAAAAAAATGTTTTATGAAAAAAGTACCAAAAATAGGTACGATTTTTACCCCTTAAAAGTTCGAATTTCTAAAAAGTACCAAATTTGTTTTGTAGTTTTTTGATAAGTTATGAATACGATGTAAATTAAATCTGTATGTTGATTGGTTTCAAAGAAACATATGGTGCCAAAAAAGTACGAAAATACAATTTTTTTTTTCTCTAAAAGGTCCAATTTTCAAAAAATTACCAGACACCTATTCGATTAATTTTTAAATGAATAACGATAACTATTCAACTTTTTTGATATCTTTATTAGTATGGGAGATAAAGGTTACCGATTTTACCAGTTTTTACCCTTTACCTACCTATGTTCCAAATTTCGTCTCTCTAGCTACAGGCGCTTGGGCTGTGGGATGATGAATCAGTCAGTCACGTTACTCTTTTATATATAGATTTATGTAAATACGAAAATAGATTGTTATTTTAATTTTTCATGAACTATTATTTTAAATTTATAAAATTATTTTTTTAACCACCATATTACATCTGCCATTTTGAATTTTTTATTTTTTATTGTAGAATCTAATCAGCGCTCCCAAAGCCTCTAAATTTATTATGAATTTTCTATCTACACCAAGTATTCTAATTATTCTCAAAATTCAGGATCGTGCTCCAATTTGTTCCACTATATTATTTTGGCCTTTTTGAACTAGGAAAATAAAAAAAATAATAATAATAAAATTTGTGTTCAGGGACACCAAATCTGTTAAATCTGACTGCTTAAAATTTCATCAAATAATTAAATACAAAATATGGCCGCCATGTTGGATACGCAATCTTGAATTTATAATTTTTTATTATAGATTAGGTTCATAACCTGCGCCCCCAAAAACCTTATATGTGTTTAGTATCTTTTCTGTACACCAAATATTCTAATTGAAGCCGAATTTAAGGGATCATAGCCCATTTTTGTTCACCATATTGCTTTTGCCTTTTCGAATTCTGAAAATCAGAAATTATATTCGTATTTAGGTACCGCATTCTCTTACATGTAATATTTAAAAATTTCGTAAAATGAGAAAAAGAAAAAATGCAAGACCCTATTATCTTAAAAGTATTAAAAATTAGGGTTTCTTCCCGAATGTGACTCTTTTCCCGATAAAAAAATATATATCATATTTGACTGTTAGTAATTACATAAAGTTTGCTTTTCACATAGAGACGAAAAATTATTTTTATATTTTTCAGCATCAATAAAATACATAAGGTTTTTGGCAACCGACTTAGGATTTTGAAAATTACTTTAATCAGGCAAAATAATATACGTATGTATAAGAAACTGTCAAAAATAAACAGACAGAAAAATAAAAGCAACAACAATTACTTTACTCACATTAAATATTTATAAAACATTGTAATTGTTTTTTTTTTTATTTACATAAATACGTACACTTACTTCTCCATTTACTTCTTTTTTGTTTTTTGTTTTCTTCTTAAAATTACACACATCAGAAACAACAACAAACACTTATCATTACCTCATTAATATAACACTCTCATTTAAATTGTCTACCTCTACACACTCTCTTTCTCTAACACTCACTTTATTTAATTGAAATAAAAAAGGAATATACAAAATTAAAAAAAAGTGAATTTTTTATATACACTTTTTTATTAATTTAAAAACACTTTTTAAATTATATATTTATATCACTTTATAAAGCTTTAATTGAATAACATTTTTATGCAATATTATTTAAATTTTTTTATAATTATAACACAATTAATTTTAATTTAATATTTTATTTCGTACTAATAACTTATTTTTAATGTTTTCGTTAGGAATTTAGCAAGATAACTGAAGAAGGCAAATAAATACATAAGTATATACACATGTACTATATGTTGTTATTACTTATTAATCACATTTTAGGGAGTCATAATTAAATTTAAAAAAGAGAGTGGGAGGAAGATAAATTAGAAATGCAAAAGAAATGCGTAATTAGTTGAAAATAAATGAAGATGACATGTCAAAGCTGTAATGTTGACGTTTTGTAAATATTTTTGGTTATAATATAAAGAATTTAAAATGCAACTTTTATTATTTAAATAATAAATAAAATAAAATAAATAAAAAAATGTATAAGTTCAACGTTCAGCATTTCTTGTTGAGACTACTTAATGGTTAATAAATTTTTTGGCATTTTTAAAAGCCAATTAAGTGATTTTTTGTAATACCATCATTTTTTAAATCCTTTTAAAATAAATACTAAATTTACAAAAATCTAACTATAGTAAATGTCTTACAAACATTAAAGTTCTTTTTTTTTTTTCTTCCCATAAAAGAGGCAATTTATAAGAAATTAATTTTAATTTATAAAAGAAAAAAAATCAGATATTTGACTTACATAAACTCATGGATTCTTAAATGAAAACTTTTAATTTTGACCTTTTTTTTTTTTTTTTTTTTTTTGAGGGGGCCAAACATTTTTGTCAATAAACAGCGAGAATTTTAAGGTTGGTATGAAATTTTGTATAAAACAGTTGGGTTTTTATATATTTTCAAGTTGTTAATTAAATAAGATACAGCATGCAGTGGTTCCAAAACTTTTTGTTATAATTGAAGCATAGACGCGTATAAATGCGTACCTTTTTACTCTCGTATAAAAATAATTTTAAACATCTGCAATTTTTACTGAAAAAAATACCTTTAAGGCACGATTTTTATTATTTTATAATTACTTTCTTAGACTTTTATGTGTTTTTGAACAAAATGAGTACAATTCATTATTTAAATGAAATAAAAATCAGAATAGAAAGTAAACTTATCAAATTTATGCAATATTTACTAATATTGCCAAAGATTACAAGTATTATCTTGTGAGTTTTAATGCATCAAATTAAGAACAAGTATAAGATAATCTTTTGATGTGATTTTGTTAATAATTTCACCAAATTTATTTTAAGAAACAAGTTAGCAATATGAAGTAGGTGAAATCCGATTATTTGATACCCTACATAATGCATTTTTAATATTTTCCGAGAAGGTCTTTTATGGGACTTGTGGTCAAATACACTGCACAGTGGGACAGAATTTGGAAATAAACATGTAACTTCTGATCGTTTGGAAGGGGGACCTAACAGACCCCTCAGGTGCGGAGCTAAGGGAGCTCAAAGTAGGGTACCTATGACATACAAAATTTTGAATTCCTTGCTAAATTTTTGATAAGACCTATAAAAAAAAACATGCTTTCGTGCCCCATTTATCTCTTATAGTTTTTGAGTTAATTGTGTAAATTAATTATTGTTAAATTTTGCATATTCTTGGTTCAGTTTTTTTCATATATATCATAGTATTTCCGACCGATTTTATTAATTTTCGATATCTTTTACGATTTTTTATGTTTTTTTTTTTTTTTTGCCAAAAAAGTATTTTGACTCTTTTTTCTCTAAAATAACATTTTTTTTAACAACATATAATAATTTTA
This sequence comes from Protophormia terraenovae, assembly GCA_951394005.1. Lineage (NCBI taxonomy): Eukaryota > Metazoa > Arthropoda > Insecta > Diptera > Calliphoridae > Protophormia > Protophormia terraenovae. The sequence continues at coordinate 98,076,554 of OX596076.1, forward strand.
TACTTTTCTGAAAGGTATCTTCACAGAGATAACTTTAAAATAAAATACAAGCCTTATAACTCAATTGGTCAAGGTACACACCCTCCCGAATTTGACCCATTTTATATGAAAGTTTTGACTTTAGTCTATATTTTCTAAATTCTCCAAGCACGTATTGGCAATCGGAATTCAATTTAGGAATCTTTAATATGTTGTTAAAAGTTTTCGGGGCCAAAAACTATTTTTTTCTCTCTTCTTTAAACAAAAATAGGTGGACTAGATGAAATTTTATGATATAAACAAGAATCTGCTTTCATTTTTTTTCTATCAAGTACTGGTTTTCCTTAAGAGCCTAACTAATATCATCACCTTGTTCAGAGTTCACACAATAAAACTCGAGAATGATTAGTCCTATTTAGACTATAACCCAAGAACCGCTAAAACGATTTTGATAATTGATACACCAAAAGATGCATGTCTTTAAGGCATGTTAATATTATTTTTTATTCGCTCAATAATTTCAGAGTTATGGATCAAAATTTTCCAATTTTTAAAATTAAAAAACAAAAAAAAAAAACGTTTATTCTTAACTACGGAATTATTAAGTCAACAAAGAATTATATGAATTTAACTAAAAGAATCCATATCTCTTAAAGTTTAGTTTATTTAAATTGGACAAACTGTTCTCAAGTTATATAAAAGTGATTATCTAAATGCGGGGTCATAGTAGTCATGTCAATAAAAGACAATCAATACGTGATAGAAAAAGTATAAGCAGATTCTTGCTTAGCACGTTTAATTTCATCCATTTTACCGATTTTTTTTTTTTTTGCTGTGAATGAAATCAAGATTTGTGCATCGATTTTGAAGATATTTTACTTCTAGTCTCAAAAGCTTTTGAGATAAAGATGATAAACTGAAACATTTTTGATGTATCGCAAGAAAGGTCTTTAGGGCACGCATTTAATGACGTAATAAAAATTTAGGAGCAGGTCCAAAAAAGTCCAAAATTATCCAATTTTTCAAAAAAAAAAAAATTTAGATATTTGAATTTTTTACACATACATATTTTAAAAAATTGATAATATAATCCGCTAGCAGTTATACCGAAACGGATTTTACCATTACAAATATCTCATTTATTTTAAAAGATATTTAGGTCGAAACAAATTGTTCTTTCCTTTTTTAACTCTTTTATTATATTTTTTTTTTTTAAATTTTACGGATTTAATTGGGTCTTAATTTGTTTTTAAATATCCACTAGATTCTCTATAAAATTGTAAATAATATTGATGGAAGAATTATATAAACATATGGATCAGTTATATTATTTTGAATTTTGAAGTTTTAAAATAATTCAAATTTTTATTTTTTTTTTTTTTTTCCAAAATTTGATAAAATTGTTTAATTTCAATTTAATTTTTTTTTTTTTTGTTCTATGATAGAACTTCTATCCTATAGCAATTTTTGGTGTTTTAAATATAAATAGATCTTAAAAAAAAGTGAATAAATCTGGAGGACCTTTGGGCAATGGTCCCAATACAAGCTTTATCCAATTTAATTTTTTTTAGAAGTTTTTTTCTTAAATTTATTTGTATTTTTATTTATACTCAAAAGCTGAAATCAACAAAAAGCACATATGTATGTACATTAGAGTGTCCCGAGAATAGCCTTTTGCGAGATTTCGATGTAGGAAGATCCCTCAAATAATGCGTAAAAATTTGCTTAATACGAAAAAATTATTAAAAAAATTTTTAAAATTGGTCTTCAGATCCCTACCAGCAGTTGAAAAATTATGGGTTCCATACATTTTGGTTAAAAAAAGTTTCGATTTTTTAATCGAAATGGGTATCAAAAAATTCGTAGTTTTATGCTGGTTATGGAAAAAATATTTTAAACATTTTTCCAATGGGATTTTGTTTCGCTAGAAGACTTTTTAAGGCATTTTGATGAAAAATTTTTTGAAAAAATTTGGAAAATTGCATATTATTAGCAGTACTTACTCCAATGCAAATTTTTAATATTTTAGTCATAAAGGGAACAAAATTATAAAATTCTTATTTGTTTTTTTTTAGAAAAATATCGAAATTTTAGCAAAATTTTTTTAAAATATTTTTTTTTTTTTATAATTAGCAAAAAATTAAGATTTTTTTGGTACCCATTTCAAGACAAAACTCAATACTATTTTTTTGACAAAATTTTCTAGACCCGTGGCTTTCAATTGCTGGTAGGGAACTGAAGTCAATTTTAAAAATTTTTTAAATATTTTTCCCATATTAAGCTAATTTTTACGCATCGTTTGAAAGGTATTCCTACAAATTTTTTTGTCACCGGGACACTCTAATGTACATGTTGGTTAAACACACCAAAATTATTTTCTGACGGACGAGTTTTATAAAAAGAGAGTGGCGATTTCAATGAAAGAAATCAATTTTTGAAACACGTTTTTTACGGATTAAGATTTTAGGTAAAGATATCAACACACATATTATTAGGATATCTTTCTTTGTTTAAATTTTATTTCCATGAAATATTTACACCCTAGACCGTTAAGGATCAGTGCTTCATCAATTTTATAAAAATATATTCAAATATCTGAAAGGGATCACAAGTTACAGTATTATTTCCAAAAAAAAGTTTTTGAACCACTGTATGACAATAATTCTATTCATTTCAAACATTTATATTAAGTTGTGCTATATTTTTTTCTAAATACTTCGAAAAGTCAGTGAGTCATATACTATATGTATGTATTTATATAAGACGTCGGACAGACTGACAGACGGACGGATGGGACAAGTAATCAAAGTAATTAAGTGGAACCATTATTTACACTTAAAAAACGTGTAATTTCTAATATTGTACTTTTTCTTCATTCCTTTTTTTTTGTAAGGTTTTCTTTTTTCCATTTTCCCTTTTTCCTTTTGTCTTTTGGGGTTTTTTCTCTTTTATTCTTTTTTTTTTATTTGCGGTATTTAATTAAATTAAAAACAACAATCAAACAACATTTCTTAATTAAAAAAAAAAAAGCCAAAGACCACCTGATGGGTAAAAAATGATTCAAATAAAAACGTAAACTTGAGAAGTTCTTGTAAGAAACCAAGAATTCATGAAAGAAAATATAAAAAGGACATTCTTTGTGTTTTAATAATAAACATTAAAAGTAAAGAAACTGCAAAAAAAAGGAACCCCATATTGACTCTAAAATATAAGTTTAATCAAATAAATACTATAAGTATTTTCTATTCTTTTTACCACTGAAGTTTTTTATACTCCAACATCTCATACTGAGTCAAAGGGAGTCAACAAACGAAGACAACATTAAAATGTTATGTTGTGACAACAAACTTGAAAAGTTGACAACAGCAGGAATCAGTTGAATGATTAAATTAAAACAATTAATTTTAGAAAAAATTTAAGTAAAAGAAATATGGGTTTGTATGAAGCGAATACATGTAGGAGTTAAAATCAAAAAAATTATCTTCTTATATCCTGCATTCTAGGAAAGGTAAATATAAAATAATATTACACCTACATTACTCAAAAATGTATAACTATTTGACCTTAAGTCAATGTTAAACTTGTAATTAAAGTTACAGTAAAAGCTCCCTTAACAGACAGCTTCCATAGGCGGACATCTCCGGTAGGCGCACAATTTTTTAGGTCCCATGGTTTAGGTTGCACTTTTCGAATAAATTAATCTCCGCTAGGCGGACGCTCTCTTGGTCGGACGCGGACACCTGTTTTTAGAGAAAACATCTCTCATAGGTGGACAAAAATCGTAAACCGTAAAACAAATGTACCAAATATTTTATAATAAGTTGCTACTTATTATCATTTTTGTCCGTGTTTGCATTCATACTTCATATTTACTTACATTTTTTGAAGTTAAATAGTTTACTATTCGTTTTTTTAGTTAACTTTTTGCTGGTTTTGAACAAAAACTAGTTTTTTTTTAATTCAATTTTGACTTTTACATTTCATACTAGAAAAAAGAAAATGAAAACTTGATCCCTAAAAATAGATGCTGTCCCAGTTTTCTATGTCCTGAAGACAGTCTCGATGATGGGTCCATGATTTTTCGTACAACACAATGGCGGCAGATTCCTAAAAATCTTGACAACTTTTTTGAACAAAGGGCATAGAAATTCTGCTCTTATTGTGCAGAGCGACATTGTCATCAGTTATATAAAAAAGTAATTGGGTGCTGCTTAAGATCGAGGCCAGGCCACCAACATATTTTTCCCAAGTTAATCCTGTTATTTATAAATGCCAACAATATGTCATCATATGTCAGTGATGTCAGATGGAGGGAATTTTCCCTTTTTGAGGGAATTTTTATGGCAAATTTTAGTCGAAGGGAAAAAGGGAGGGAATTTAATTTTTGTCAAAAATAAAGGGAATTTTTAAAACGTATAAATTTATTTAAAAAAAAAACGACAAAAATTTTAAATAAATTAGAAAAAAGTGCAATATTATAATACACACTTACTTAAAAATAGAAATCTTAATTTGCCGAATGGATATTTTCAGTGTTCTCGTTCTTTGTTTAAAATATTTTTTGTATATTTTTTATTGAATTACAAACAAAAACTACATTTATGTAAATTTCAATGCATTTTTACCAAATATTTATAATTTTTCGTTAAAAATGCAGATTCCCAGCAAAAAAATAAAAAAGTCATGATTTAAAAATTGTGTTGCACTTGAAGGGAAGTACTTAGTGATGAAAAAGTTCTTTTTTTAACCCATGGTTGTCATTGGTAGGATGTTATACTTTTATACTTCTTGTTCATTGCTTTTGAAGCACTTATTTTAGAACTATATTTATAAAATTTTTTTTTATAAAAATTCTGTTTTTGTCACATTAAATAATTATAAAAATTCTTTAAAATTTGTGAAATTTTAATTTTGTTAGAAATATTTACAATTTTTTCCTGCTAAAACTTATTTATTTAAAATTTTTTTTAGAAGTAATAATTAAGAACATCCAAAAAAGTTAAAAATATGCACTTTGTTCAACTTTTGGAGTTGTGAAAGTGTTCTTCCAAAGCTTCATCGTTTTTTGTTGGGTTTTAAAGAGGAGGAAAAAATGGAGGGAAATTTTTTTCTAAAAAAAGGGAATTTTTCAACTAAAGAGAGGGATTTTTCTTAAATTTTATCTGGCATCACTGTCATATGTAGATGACTTTGTTGTCAAACTTGTCCTCAACATGCTTTTAATTTTTAAAATTTTGTGGAAAAATCGTTAGTAAAAATGCTGTTCAAAAAAGTCTGACCCTTAGCCAATTAAGAGATGATTTCTTTCTCGTATGAAAAATTAAAACGGAGAAGCGAACTGTAGCCATAAATTCGATAAAATAAATTTCATGAAATCATAATTTATTGCAAATAATGTCTTAATTAAAATGTAAAACGTCGTTTTCCGCAGAAGCAAAAGAAAAAAAAAAAAAATATTTTTTTGCTTTAAAATTGAGCTATTAAGTAAAAATTTTTCAAACGTTAACTTAATGCAAAAATAAATAAATCATAAACACTTTTCAAATAAAATTTTTCTTAAATGGAACAAATTTTGTGAACGTTTATGAAGTTCACAAAGTTTACAAATATTGATATAATTTTTGAAGATATGAGCATGATATTTTTTTGTAAAAATGAAGTTTGCGTCAGTACATTATAATCCAGTAAATAAAACCAACCTTTGATTTTTAAGTGGTTACGGTCTTTTGCATTTTAGTTGACGATACATATGTATAAATAAGAATATGTATATCTATCACTTAATTCATTACAATCAATCACTTAATTCATTACAAAAAGAATTACCCCTTGTATAAACAAAATGATGTATCATATCCCATAGACGGACATCTCCCGATAACGGACAAAATCAGCGTGACGGTCACTGTCCGCCTATGGGAGCTTTCACTGTATTTAAGATTTGTTCTAAAAATTGCTTCACATTAAGTATTAATAAAAAATACTAAGAAAACTTCGACATTATCTTAATTTCTCAATATATTTTGACCTTTCCTAATAGTCTATTATTACTAATAAATATTGTTTAAAAAAAAAAAAATCATCAAGTCTAGTTCAGCATAAAAAATAACACAAATCTTATAATTTCTTTTGAAAATGCAAATTGTTATTATAAAGAAGTCTTAAATTTGTTATAATTCGTTTTTAATTATAATTCGAAAACATAAAACAATTCCTTTTATTTTTCAACATTTAAATATAAATTAGATGCATGTGCATGAGTAAGTTCATATTTGAATTTACATACAAATGTGTGTGAGTGTGTTTGTTTTTATTTAGTACACTATAATTATTTTCTTTGAAATTTCAAACCTTTGTCGGTTTAATTAGGTTTTTGTTTTTCTATCTCTTAGAGTTTGTTGTTCGTCTCTAAATGTGTGTATGCAGATGTTGTAACATAATTATACTAACATTTACAAAAAAAAAAAAAAAAAAAAACATTCAAGTATGTACTTTATATTTGTATACAGTGGATCTCAAAAATAAAACCAATTTTACTAAAATTTCGGGGGATATTTTATGCCAAAAGTTAGACCAGCGTGATTAAAAAATCAAGGAAAGATTTGTTGATAAAAAAAGAAACAAGTAAGATACGGGTTTCTTCCACTCTTATTTTATGTAGGAGGTGGGTGGATTACGCCTATTTTTTATTTTTATTGATTTTTGAATTATAGGTCGAACTTAGTGGTCGAACAGCCTGAAGCCGCAAAAGCCCTGCGGCTATGTTGGTTGGCATTCCTGTATATAAGCCCACTTTCGAAATTCACTTAAACTCGCAAAAATCGCACATAAATGATAGTATCATGGTAATATCTGACAAAAATGAGTTGAATATAAGCGGAAAATATATTAACTAATTTCGTATGGATCGATTCATAAATTACCATAGGTCCCATATTAGGTTCATTTTTGAAATAATTTTATCACACAAACTCAATGGCGCAGAGCATCAAATTGTCGGGCTTGACCAACTATATGTCTCTCGTTTTCCTATGAGATTTTTCACAGTATTAAAATAGACAATATGTACTATTTTTCAGAATAATAATAATAATAAAAATGACAATAATAATAATAACAAAAATCTTTGGACAAAATATAATTTACAAAAACTTGAAAAAAGTACACTTAAATACCTTAAGATCCCATTTTAAATTCTTGCTATAAAAGATTTTCTATTTAGAAAAAAAAGGAAATTTAATGTTTTAATCTTTTTCCAAAATGTAAAAAAAAAAAATAATAATAATTTTGACAGCCCCGACAAGAAAACAACACCACCGAACTTAATGATTTTAATTGATATTGAAATATTTACAATTTTGTCTATTTATGTCCTCAGAACCAGTGAATTGATTTAACGATGTCCGTCCACTCGTCTGGTCGGCTTGCTGGCTGTCTGTTCATGTAAACCTGTAAAGTAAAGATCGCAATTTTAAAGATATCTTGATGAAATTTGTACGAATAATTATTTAGGCACGAGTACAAAGCCTATTGAAACTGGTTATGAGCGATCTGTACAATTTCCTTCCGGAAAAGAGCTTTAACGTTCATAAAGGCCTTAAATATAGCAATATTTCAATGAAATTGTGTGCCAAATTTCATGAAGATCGATCCATAATTTACCATATCTTTCATTTAAACACTTCGAAAATTATTTTAAAGTACATAATCCGATACAAATGTCAGTATCAAGTTAATATTCGACATAAATAAGTTTTGTTTAAGTAGGAATCATAGTGCCAAATTTTATGAGTTTCGGTCCATAACATGTATTAGCTCCTATATAAACCCTCCCATTGGGAATCACCTAAAAGCGCATAAATTCATATAAATGTTAGTATTAACGTAATTTTCTTTTTAGTATATTTTATTTTAAACTTAGTAAAAATATCGATCCACAGTTGGCCACAGGTCAAATATATGACCCAACCCCAAAATTTTATGCACATTCCTAGGGTATCATATGGTCGGGCTTGATATAGATATAGTGGATATCTTTCATTCTCGTTTTATTCTGTACCCAACATTTTTACGAAAATTTAAATTTGGAAATTCAATTAATGGCCACTTTTGACACATTTTGCCCCAACTTGTAGCCAAATTTGATCTCCAACGAAACAAATCAAGAGGCCTTTATTCTAAAAATTTATTTATAATATTTTAAAAAGTAAAATAAATTTTCAATTATTTGAGGAGCTTCAAATATCTACAAACATTTTTTTATGACTGTAGTTGTAATTTAACAACAAATTCAATCTAAAAGTATTCTCTTGTATCCTTAATTAATATTTCCTGCATAAACAAAGTTAAACTTTTTGTTTGTTTGCCCCACCGTGCTATCTTACATACGCACTCTCTCACATTCACTTTTACACAATAAATGTTCTCTGTTGAAATTTAAGTTTTATAATGAATGTCTGTCTGTCTGTCTTTTGGTTTAGTATTGTGTGAAATTTTACAGAAAACCATCCTAAATTTTACTTTGTTTTTTATATGATTTTTATCTAATTTCATGTAATAATTTGTTGTTCTTTGATATTTGGCTCTATTATGCTTTTTCACATGTTTCTTTCTCTTTAATAGAAATTTTTTGTTGCATGACTGGTTAGAGATGCAATTTATTTGTTAAACAAATTACAGCAAAGGTAAAAAAGGAGGTAGTTTTAGCTTTTGTGTTATCCTGTGAAACTTAAAAAAAGTAAAACTTTTTATGTATAATAATTTGCTTTTTACTTTGTGAGATAAAATGTTCTTTCCTCTTTGAAATGGCATAAAAGTTGAGACAGACAGGAAGCTTTTATAAACAAAATGAAATAAAGAAGTGCTTAAAAAAAATCATTTTTTTGTAAGTTCGAAAGTGTAGATGTTGCAATAAAATTAGTGCTAACCCTTGTTCCTTTTACTAAAGGTGGAAAAGTCATAATAAATTTGTAGACAAAAAAAGGACAGGACAAATTTGTATATAGTACTAACATTTTATACTTATGAATACATAATAAAAACATTTTAATAAGTATTATCTTTAATCAACAATTAAAATCTAAATAACAAAAGCAACATAAACAATATTTAACTAAAATATAATCAATCCATAATAATGATGAATGCAATGATTAGACCAGTGTCATTCATTAGCAACAGACTACAACTAAAATAAAAAGCTCATAATAAATCATATTAGTATACGGTTACAGTGTAACAAAACACACTCTACTACAATAACAACAATACACACATGCACCCTCATCAAAGACACCCAAGGACTCAATACGTATGAACAGCAATTTGATGATGTGTTTTGTATTTTTTTTTTTTTTTCATTTTTCTGTTTTAACAATAAATATTTATGGCAGTGGGTAGAAAATTTCAGGAATTGACCCAAACATATTTAACATCCTTCCTATGAAAGTCCAGCAAATTATAAACAACATTGAAAAATAGCAACTAGGAAGTATGAAGAACAGGCAGAATTGATAGAGATATGGTGTAAAATCAGTAAATAAAGTAAACACAGCTCAACCAAATGCCATGGGAATCTAGACAAAAGTAATGATGACAATTAGAAGTCTACATAATGAAAATAATGAAGACTATAATGATGTAAAACAACAAGCAAAGTATAAATAGTACAAAAGGATGCTGGGACACCGCTCTATACAGATACAGAGACCAAAACCTATACAGGTAAGTTTAGTAGTATCTAATGAGAGTAACATTATCTGATGACTATAGTATGTTTGTGAAGATGTTGTGCATTTATATCTTCTTCATATTGAATGTTCAAATATCAAGCGCAAAAATCACAAATTGGTAATAAACACTGAGAGAATTAATAAGAAATCAAACTTAGTAACCATAACTATTACTGTTTGCATTTGTAAGTAGGTTTAATTTCCTGGTAATAAGTAAAGCAATGTAGGTTTTTGTATATACTATAAAATGACATTAGGAATTAAAAGCAAAGAAATGTTCAAGATCCATCTGAAGCAGTTTGGATTTTTTTTAATTTTATTATTTTTATATTTATACCCTACATAGTGATTGGTGATTGGGGTATTATGCGTTTGTGCTAATGTTGGTACTGCATAGAAAAAACCAACAGACTACCACCTTAAATTAAACCACTCAACTCGAAAACACTTCCTGAGTCGATTTATCGATGTCCGTCCGACCGTCTGACCGTCTGTCTATGTAAACCTTGTAATCAAACTACAAGTTGCAATTTTATAGATAAGTCAATAAAATTTAGCACACGAACTTCTATTAGATCAAGGACGAACCCTATTGAAACTGGTTATGATCGGTCCATTATTTTACCAAGCCCCAATACAAATGTCCTTCCGGAAAAGGGTTTAACGATCATAAATCCCTTAAATATAGCAATATTTTAATGAAATTTGGCACATATAAGTTCCATATAAGTTTAAATCTGTGTACCAAATTTCATGAATCATGATCGGTCCATAATTGACCATAGCTCTCATATAAACACCTCTTCCGAAAAACACTTTAAAGGTCATAAATCCCATTAAAATGTTAGTATCGACACAAATTCGACACAAATAAGTCCATAATTGGCCCCAAGTCTAATAAAATACCCCTGCCCGAATTTTGATGTACACAATGATGTAGGGTATCATATGGTCGGGCATAAACGACTATATCTCTTGTTTTATGTATACTGACATTAGAGCGTCCCGAGGAAAGCCTTTTTTGTGATTTCGATGTAGGAAACGAGGCGTAAAAAATTTGCTTAATACGAAAAAATTATTTTAAAAATTTTTAAATTTGGTCCAGCAATTGAAAAATCATGGGTTCCATTCATTTTGGTAAAAAAAAAAATGATTTTTTAATTGAAATGGGTATCAAAAAATTCGTAATTTTATGCTGGTTATGAAAAAAGTATTTTAAAAAATTTTCCAATGCGATTTTGTTTCGCTAGAAGACTTTTTAAGGCATTTTGATGAAAAATTTTTTGGAAAAATATATTATCAACAGGAATTACTTCAATGCAATTTTTAAAAATTTTAACCATAAAAGGAACAAAATTATAAAATTTTTATCAATTTTTCAAGAAAAATATCAAGCATGATTACGGTTAATGTACCAAAAGTTTTGCGAAAATTTTTATTTATTTTTTTTTTTTTACAATTGGCTAAAATTTAAAATTGTTTTGAAGAGAGAACTCAATACTATTTTTTGAACAAAATGTTCTAGACCCGTGACTTTTAATAGCTGGTAGGGAACTGAAGATCAATAATTTTTTTTTTTTTTATATATTTTTCCCATATTAACCCAAATTAACCTAGCGCACCCATATGGTAACGCAAAAAACGGTTACATAAAAAGCTAATTAGCACAGAAAATATAAAAATTTTGAAAAAAAAAAAATTAACTACATTTCATCATATGGAAACTTATTAATAATATTAGAAAAATTTAAAGTCATTAATGTTATGCGTTTGGCAGCAAATGAACCTTTTTGAAACCCTTAAAAAATTATTTTTAAAAATGTGAAAAATTAACGACATGAAATAGTAATTCATGAATTTTTTGACACTCTGTAAATTTTCAGACAAATGTTTTATGATTTTTACATAAACAAGAAGTACTATATTATATTGGTATAAATCAATAATTTTATCCTGTTTTTTATGGACTATATATCTGCGTTACCATATGGATGTGTCAGGCACATTATGGAAATTTTTTTCGTAGTACATTTCTTTGAAAATTTTGACAAGAAATGTAATTTTTTTTTTGGTAAAAAACTTGTTTTTCCGGTAAATTATTCATCGATGGAGCTTGATAGTGGCAATGATGAATATGTCTGAAGGATTTTCATCGAACGTCCTAAAAATTATAGTGATATTAGTGACAAAGTCGATGCTGGTAACGTTTCTAACAGTAGAATTTCACATTAAGTCCTTGATACATTCCTTAAAACCAAAATGTGATTGTTTATCATAATGAGTATAAAATAGGAACATCGAAAAGCAGAATTTTTACGTATGTATATAATGGCATGGCATTAGTCAGCAACAATTTTATCACAGAAAATCTATTTATCAGGGAAAATAGAAAGGAAGTCTTAAATAATTATAATGTAGGACTCCGAAAGTCATTTGCTACTCTGTAAATTATATTTATTGGATGTCCTCTAATATTCAAAGGTGGATTCCTAATAAAATAAGTTTTAGTTATCGTGATGAAGGTAATTTTTTAGTACCAACAGCTATAATAAGGCGTTATATCGGTACATGCTCCAACTAAAGGGGGTGTACTTAATGCTGAATGTTTGATATGTAATTTATACCATACAAAAAATCATATTGAATTGCATCTCCTTAAGAAATTTGTCAATAAAAAACTTTTTTTTTTTTTTTTTTAATTTACTGACTTTCTTCTTAGAAAAAAATATCTATGTAGTGCCTGGCGTTACCATATGGTAACGGCCCATTCTGCCCGACCTAGGGGCTGAAACAAAATTTTAGGTAGGGCCTAAAATTTTAGGTTAGGGCCTAAGAAAATTTTAGGTAAATTTTCTTAGGCCCCATAGAACTAAATTTGTAAATTTCATCATTATCTGAAACAAAAAACATTCCCGGTCAATTTGGGTTAAGCTAATTTTTACGCATCGTTTAAGGAGTCTTCCTAAAAAATTTTTGTTTACGAGACACTCTAGTGGACATCATTTCCAAGCAAAATACTTAATAAAGTTGTACTACTTTAGAGAGTGAAACATAGATTTATACTTTTTAAAAGCTTAGCCAGTTCGTCTATATAAAGCTAAGATTATTGATTATTAAAATCATCACACTTAGTAAAGACTTACGTTTTGATATTTTTTTTGTTATTACAATCAAACAATATATCCCATAACCTCCCTAAAAAAATTTATATTAAGGATTTTTATTTTAAAACTTTCTGCAATTTTCTTACTGTGTTCTCATTTGTAATTCGATGTTATTGGACTTTTTCCATTCGTATACACACGTGTTTCGTGCAATCAAATGCAACAGAAAAAAAAAGAGTCATCACAAAATGCAAATTGCAGTTAAATCGGATATAAATTGACACTAGTTGACTGGCAGCTATACTTTTATATTTATGGCAGTACCAATAATATACCCGGTAGAAAATAAAATAAATGTTAACTGCCTTGCTCTTTAAATTGATCATTTACAACATATGACATTTCTATTCGTATAATTATGTGAACCAGTAGTTCACCAGTAAACTACTTTTAAAATTGTCAAATGTAAAATACCAAATAGTGTTTATAAACCGGTTAACCGAAAAACCGGATTTTTCTTCAAATTACGGTTATTTGCGAACCGGTTAATTTGAAATATTCAATTTCGGTCAACCGGTTTACCCGGTTTTTCTGTGTTGGTTAAACGGTTTCAAAAATTTGCTAAAAATATCACAAAATTTCGTCCTTTAGTTGCTTTTTTCTGAATTTAAAATGTAAGAAAATATTTTTAAACTATTAAAAATGTTTGCTGTTTGAGTTAACAAGTAGACAGGTGATATATATTTACTTGTTTGAAGTTAAATATAGTTTAAAACTATATGTATAATAACTCAGATAGATAGTTAAGCATTCCATTTACATTACATGCGAATGAAATTTTTCAAAAGAAGCAAATTACACCTACTAATGTATAGCTTAAGATAAAAATAGGATTTTATATAGGATAACAAGAATAAAGACTTCAAAAGTAAAACTAAATAAGTGCAGAAAATGTACTTGATTAATAATCTTCTAAGTGATTAATAATCATCTAAAAATTAAAAACAAACATCTTTTTAGCATAAAAAATTTTATTTATTTTTCCAATTTTATGCAGATATATTTATTACAAAAACTTTAAATGCGGTGAATATAAATCATAATATAAAGCACATATAAGTCTAAAGCTTCTTTTTTGTAAAATTAGCTAGAAAAATGAAAAATAAAACAGAAAAAATACTTTGTAGAATAATTTTAGATCATTATTAAGCTTCATAAGCTGTGCTAAAAGATGCCATAAAAGTTGTTTTTATAAATTATATTAAATCTAGCCTAAAGGCTGAAAAAAAGTATTATAAAATTTCGATGTAAATCAATCGCAATTTATAAAGAACACTGCAGTACACTGTTTATTATTTGGTGCATGGTTAAACCAATAAGTTGAAATACACTTTTTTTAACCAAAAATATTTTTATTAAGCTTCAAATTAGAGCAACTATTTAAATGTCGGTTAACCGGTTTAACCGTTTTTTTTAGTAGACGGTTAAACGAAAAACCGGTTTTTTAATTTTACCCAATTTTCGGTTAACCATCAAACCGGTTTTTTGAAAAGTCGGTTTTTTATAAACACTAATACCAAACACCTGCACTATTATTTAGTAATGGAATTTTAACGCTTTTAAATGATTTTCTGGAGAGGGCCTTATATTTAACAATAGCTCAGTCAATTATGTACCGCTTATTGTGAAAAAAAATGATCAAAAATTATTTATCTCAAACTTTATTGCGATATTCAAATTTATGTGAGAAGAGGATTTATATGGGTAAGGTAAGATCGTCATGGACCGATCGAAAAATTTGGCATACTGATATATCCTTGCACAAAAGTTATCTATACCGAATTCATTTAAAATAGGGATTTATTTAAGGCATTTATAAGCGTTAAAACTCTACTCCGAGTGGACATAATCACAAGCAAAGTTCCTATATACTCATAAAAATTCTTATGCCTCTATTCTCTATTTCGATTTTTGTCGTTTTCCAGCTAAAATGTTATATTTCCTATGTCACTTGCGACTCTTTGGGTTTTTGTCTGTTATCAAATTTTATTATTCTGTAAGTCGATTTTATTCGAATGAAATACCAAAACAGTCACTTATTATTTTTTTTACCGTTTTAGTCGTGCAAAAGTAGAAAAAAATATTTTTTTAATGAGTTATGAATAAATATGCTAATTTATTTTTAAATAACAACAATTTTTAAAAAAGGTTTATAGATGTTCTGTTCTAGAAGAACACTGTGTGAGAGGGAACGACTGATTTGGATGCTGTGACCTATTAAAAATTAATTCCTGTATAGTGTGCTATTTATTTACATATGTATATTATTTTGATAATAATATTTATGAGACATAAGGTAAATTATGGAATTGTTAGTGTTAATTTTCTTCTTTTTTCCAATTTAGTTTGTATATTTCTGAATTGGCACTTTCATTATAATCAGTGTTAATGTATTCAAAAAAATAAACATTTTGGATAAAATTTGAATATATTTTTTTTTTTTTTTTTAATTAATAATATTTTAAATATTGACAACATCATATTTGAAACGCAGCAAAAATAAATAGATGTAATGTTTAAGAAAGTACATTTTCACTACTTCCAAGGTATCAACAGCTATACATTTTCTTGAGCTTAAGAAGTAATATAAACTACATCCAAAGATGTAATTAAAAATATATTCAAAAGATCCTTTATCAAATATTTGTTACGAAAAACTAATTTTACTAAAAATATATATTTGTTTATTAAAAAATTTAAAAAAAAAAAAAAAAATCCAAAGAATAAATTTTGCATAACATCGCGGACATGACTTCCAATTCAGATAATAGATATCAAAAAAGTGAACATCTTCCAATGACAAGTCTATGTTAAATTCATTGGAAATCATACGAATTTGCACTAACATACATATGTATGTTTGTGTATTACCTAAAATATTAATACTATTTAAACATTTATTATATATAAATTTAACATGTTTAAGGCATTGTTACTACCACGATATTAAGTTCTCATTAATAATTTTATAATAAAGAAATTGTTAGTGTTTGTACCGAAAGAGGCTAATCCATCAAATTATCCGGAATTCCGTTAAACTGAAAAATATTTGGTTCATGTAAAAAATAATTTAAACGTCATTAAAAGCTCAGCTTCAAATGAAACGGAGTTTGAAAATAAGTGGACTTATTTAAGCAAAAAAAAAAAAAAAGTGACCGAAACACAACAAAACCTTTAATTAGAAAAATTCTGGAAATGATCATATTTCCTTAAAAACCAACAGGAAATAATTTATTCTTTTATATTTAGAACTTGAACATAACAGGTCATTAATAAAAATATAATATAAAAAAAAAATTCGCCCATTAATTTAGTTTCTATAAGCATATTTGTATGCATGAATTTTTTCTTGCGCAGTCCTTAGTTATTTTAGTTAAAACTGAACTAGAACTTAAATATTAAGAAATAATAAATTATTACTTACATTTATCAAAAAACGATTTGATCCAAAATATAAAATGAACTGAAATTACAAAAAATAATAAAATTTTAAAAATAGTATAAAAATTCTCTATTAAAGCTAATTAAAACATTCCAAGTTTCGATAAATGTCCAATAAAAAAAATTAAATATTTCCTATTAGGAATACTTTTCTCTAACATCTACTCTAATATGTATTTTTACTCATATAAACGTAAAGGATGTAGTCACTGACAAAAATATCTGAATGTATATTGGTTATGCCAAATGTTTCAATAGATGGTTAGACGTATAGAATCATACAAATTGACAGGCAAACGGTCAGTCAGTCAGTCAGTCATAGAACTAACTTAGTATATAAATCCACAGGCTTACATTTAAGTCTTTGAAAGTAACAAGTGTTCATATTACCTTTGGTAATTTATTTGAATTTTTTTTTTTACAATATTTTTGTACGCAATATTGTACAAAAATTTGATGAGCTTTTTAGGTACACGGATATACATTTAGTCATATACATATATATATATATATATATATATATATATATATATATATATATATATATATATATATATATATATATATATATATATATATGTTTTTATTATTTCCTTCTTTACAAATTCAACACCTTTCTAAAACCATTTAAGTTGAGTTCTATACAAATGTGAATATTTTTCATGATGTAGATACATATATATGCATGTATGTGTGAAATATTATTTAGTATGTGTATTCATAACAGGACTTTTCATACATAATAACAAAATTGTAAATGCAACTGTCAATAAATATTATCACGAGTCTAGTTAACTACAACTACAACAATCTTTTAGAATCTAGTACAAAATTTGCATATAACAAAGTACTATACAAAATATACAAACATTAACATATACACACATACATATGTATATTTACCAATACCAATTTATAAATATGTGTGTATGTTAAACATGAAATTATTGTTGTTGTTAGTTGTAGTAGTAGTGGTGTTACCGCCATTGGTGCTATTGTTAGTGATTGCATAGACTCTATCTTTATTTCATTCAGACATTTAATCTGCAATCATAATTTGTACAACATACATACAAAACCAGCAAGCAGTAACATACAGAGTTTTGAAATAATAAAATCATTTAAAAGATTTAATATTTCAGCAAATGCTTTTGCTTATGTGCAAATACATTTTATAAATTAATACTTTTAAATATCTTTTTAGTGGCAAATCCACAAACATGGTTTCCTACATATTGTCCATTTTATTTTTTGACACTTAATCGATTCATAATTGAGAATGAATATGTATGTGATTGTGATTTAAATAGACTTATGAACACTTATACTTCTTGCCTTTATTCATTGAGTTTACATACATAGACCTAAAGCGAGTGTGCACGAGAAAAAAGTAAATTTTTAAAATTGATAATGAAATGTGAAAGAAGAAGTGTTATGAATATATTTTAAATGATTTTCTACAGAAAACCTTAATAAATATATCACAGAATATTTAGGGAATCTGGTTGGACATCCGAAATATGTTTCTTGTTCAATCTCGTAACAAGTTGTAAGTACCATAGAATTTTTCGGAATTAAACGTGTATGTGTCAGACAGGTTTATAATAAGAAGTCTTAATGAAGCAATTTTATTTTGCGGATTATTGGAAAAAAGACAATTCTTAAAAAAAGTCTTGTCTTTTCCAAAGCCTACACAGAAAAAAACTTATCCTGCTGGAAAAATGTTCTTTGAAGTGATGAAACTAAAGTCATTCGTATTGATCCAGTTGGTTGTACTGTTGTACACCGTACAGTGATTCCAAGACGTTTTTTTTCGAAGTAATTCTATAACTTTTTAACCGTTGCAGATATCTCAATTGAGTACAAATATATGAAAAATAGATTAATTTGGCTAGAGGAGACTAATTTTCAATTATGTTTTAAATAAAAGTATAAACTTATTATACAAATATTTGGTATCTAAGAAAATTTTGGAATATGGAGATTGATAATTTATACAAAAACAAGTTAGTGGAATGTAACTTGTTCGCAGAATATCTAGAAGGACTTAAAATTTAGCGTTTAGTTAAAAAAGTTTTTTGGATTATTGTCGGATTTTTTTTTTTTTTTTAAATATTGGAATTCTATTTAAAAAAGTTGTAAATTTTTTTTTATACACTTTACTATTTCAAATGATAAAGTCAGCAATCACCGAAAATTTCTTTAGAATATCTCAACAAGACAGGATTTATTAGAGATCATTATATAATTTTTTCTCAAAAATAATGTTTTACAAAAATTTTATTTTAATTCAAAAACACCAAGAAAGGTGGAGTTATTAAGTCCTAAGTCAATAACTAATATTGGAACAAAACTACATGCTAAGAAAAAATATGGTTCGGGTGACTGTAATATATGATCCCAGGTTACAATAAGTATATTTTTACGTAATCATTTTTCTGATTCCATTTAATCATTTTCTCATCATTAAATGATTCGATTTAATCATATTTATAACTTTTTTTACAATATTTCTTTCGATTTCACAATTTTTTTATCATATAATAATCCCATTTTATCAGATATATAAATTAATTTTATCATTTAATAATACTATTTTATCATATATATAAACCAATTTTATCATTTAATATTCCCATTTTACCATAAATATAAACGAATTTAATCATGTAATAATCCCATTTTATCATGTATATAAACCAATTTTATCATATATATAATCCCCTTTTATCATATATATAATCCAATTTTATCATATATATAATCCCATTTTATTATATATATAATCCCCGAGTTTGCAATACTGAATATATTTAAAATAAAGCACATTTATCTGAAATTTTTATTTATTTATTTATTTATTGAGAATATTGAAAAAAAATATTCAGGTATAAAAATTTATTAATTTTTAATTATTTGGGGTATTCACACGGTGTGCTATCAAGTCTTATTGTCATAAAATACTAAAGTTTTATGATAGTTTTAAAAAATTGTTGTTGTGCTTCAAAGAAAAAAGTCCTAAAATTATAAGACCTTTTATGATGTGTTTATTGTTTTGTCATAACTAAACGGTGTAAATCTAAGTCGAAAGGGAAAAAGTCTTCGTCGAGCCGGTGGTAATATTTAGAAGTTACCGCCATTGAATATTCGCAATATATACGTAAACATGCTGTAAATTTGTGCATAGTTATATAACTTCAAGATTAATTACATTTTATTAATTTATTTATAAAAGTTATTAACTTTTATAAAGTTAAATCCAAAAAAATTGAGACATTTAAAAAATAAAAGGAAGAAAATTTTGTTTGTATACTTTAGCTGACCGAACGTATTTAAAATAACCGCCGTCAGAAAATATTGCCGGCTTAGTCATCGACAACAGCTGTTTATGTTTATGTTTTGAAACAATTTCTTTTAGAAGATTCAGGTAATTTTAATTTTATCTTATTTACTTGAATCAGCCATTACAATATCCAATATGTATTTTTTTGCACAAACCGTTTATTATTTTAGATTTTTGACTTGTTTTTGGCATTTTCATTAAAAATATTTGTAATTTTTTATAATTGTATTTTTCATTTATCAGGTGACTCAAATTTGAAATAACATACTAACTTATGAGGGTTGCTCACAGCAGTCATATTCTTTCGTGTTATTATTTTATGATATATGACTTTATGACGACCGTGTGAATACCCCAATTAAATTATAAGTTATTAATAGTTTTTTATATAATATTTATACTCTATTGGGGGACTCACAAAGTGTGCTATCATGTTGTATTGTCATAATGTCATAAAATTTTACAAAGGAAAAGCAATAACAATATTTTTTATACATTGAAATATTTTAAGACATATGACAATACGACATGATAGCACACTTTGTGAGTCAACCAAATATATTAATTTTTAACATATATTTATATTTATTGTTTAAATATTATTTACATATTATATTTTATAATATTTACATAAGAATTTAATTCAACAGTTTTATATTTTCTTTCATAATGCAATGTAGCCAGTAAAATTTAATTCTAATGATTTAATAGATATTGAAAAATAAAAATCCTCATAATCTACCTGAAAGGCTTGAAAATGTGAGTTAAAAGCCTTTGACCGCAAAGATAGTAAGATTCATTAGAGCAATATCTATACGACCAAATAATTGAACGTCATCTTCTTATATTCCAATATGGATAACCATTCCTGCATATCTCAGAACAAGACATATTTTTCATTTGTTTTTTTATTTTGTAATTTTTTAAACTTGGAACACAAATAAATTGAACACTTTTCCAAAAACACACAGCTATACCGTTTGCCTTCTAACAAACTACTGAACTTATACACAAAAATGTGTATTCAATAGTTATGCAGAAAATAAATATGATTAACCATAAAAATACAATAGTTGTGTGAAATCAAATTATAGTCAAAAACAAATATTTTATATTTAAGGACAACATAAACATATTCAAATACAAACATTCAACAGTTGTGCATAAAAATACAATAGTTGTGTGAAATCAAATTATAGTCCAAAGCTAATATTTTATATTTGAGAAAAACATAAACATTTTCAAATACCAACATTCAACAGTTGTACAAAACAAAATATGATTTAAAATCAAATTAAAAATATTGGCTAAATGGTTGTAGAATTAACTAAATTTGTAAAATTAACTTAACTAAATAATTGTAGAATTGACTAAATGATTGTATTTATTCATAAATATGATTTCATATAAACATATATAAATACATATTATAATTCAGTGAACCATATTAATTTTGATTATGGGTAATCATTAAATGATTAAACAGAATCATAAACGTTGCTATCATGAACACAGTATATTTAAATCAACGAGAAAACGGCTATGTAATCATTGAATAGTTGTGGTGATCATGCTGTAACCATGTTTTTTCTCTGCGTGTACTTTACTAGCATTTATGATTTTAGAAAGTATAGGCTAGAGTCAAAATTTTGGTATAAAATGGGTCAATTACACACGACGATGTACATAAGAGAATATCGACTTCTATTTTTTTTTTGTCATTCGACAAATAATTTTATTCTTTAAGCGGATGTGTAATAATTTTACAAAACTAGACCAAGATTTTGCAAAATTGAGATAATTGAAATTTAAAATACAAATAACTTCATAACTTCCCCATACGATTCGTTTAGACAAGTACTTTATGAGATTAAGATTTATTACCAACATTTTAATTAAAATTTGTTTAGTTGATAAAAACAAAGATAAAAATGTCGTATTTTAAGAAAAAATTTATAAGGAAATTGGTTGGGAAACCTTCTTATAAAACTTGCAAAATTTAGTTTTTAGTGATATAGTGTTGTTCATATTCATCCATTTATTGCAAAATTCATCATTTTTTTTTTTTAATAAGTCATAAGATAATGTCACTTATATAAATCAAATCTCTAAAGTTGCATTAAATGAAAAATCTTACTTTTTTCAAACGCCATAAAGCAGCTACTGATTGACATATATCATCGCCAATTTTGATTAGCGCCTTGGGTGTGCCTCTACGATTTATGTTAAACTAAAAACATTGCGTTATTGGTCCAAGAAAATCGTTGATGAATATTTTTAGTGAAATTATATTTTTTGCGTAACTAAATCTTTACACAGGAACTTATTTCAGTTTAAAATTGATTTATAACACCAACATCCGTTATAACAATATATGCAAAATTGCTGAATTCTTTAAAATAGCTGTACACGTTTAGAAAATTAATATTTTAAAACACCACCATGATTTTTAAATGTAATTTGGAAACCTTCTTTGATAACGCTATATTATAGCTTCACTGAAATAACGTTGCGAGTGTGCCTCGCGAAAAAGGCACCTCTTGGAGCCATTCACGTTTTTTCTCTCCAAGTTTGGATACCTCCTACAGCATTTCTGTTGAGGGTACGCTAACGTGGTATACGTCAAATGATGCATAATTTCAAGAGCTATTTGGCTCCATTTTGCTCCAAATTTTGCGAAACCTGAAACGGCGTAAAATCCCTAGTGGAAAAACTGCAAAATTTTAAAATTTGGTTTCACGAATTTTGCACAACACAATTTGACACTGGTTAAATGCAAGCTAATTAAATCCATGATGGTCCTTTTTTACAAGTGTTTATAGTCTACATTAGAAGAATTGGACATTTATGCTAAAATCAGCGACTAAAGCAATAAAAAGAAATAAAAAAACTTTCTAGTTTCAAACTCTTTTTTTTTTTTTTAATTTTTGACTTTGGGTGCTTGCCGGCACCACATGGACTCTTTTCAGGTCTTGATTTTTTTTTCTGTTATAGCACCAACTCTTGTTAAGATAATTGCATCAAAAATTGTTTAAAAAAGTCAGAATTTAAAAAAATATTTGAGGGTGAAGGTCGGTTTCATAAAGGCAAACGTAAAAAGACATTTGCTCATATGTATAATGATTTTCAGTTATGAAGTGAAGATTTTTACAGTTCAAGGCGGACTGTCAAAATTATGTAAAATGATGACCTCTAGCAGGAAGTTTAAATAAATAAGGAGTAAGATCGAAAAATTCTTAACATACATAATATTCAATAACTTGGAAACGGTTGATCTTAGAGTATTCATTATTTTTTTAGTCATTTGATAATTTAGTACAGATCACAGAAATATATAACTTTTATGGTTCTAACCACTAATTATAAAATTGTGTATCATTTCTGAAAAGCTTTTTTTTTGGAGATTTGATATTTGCTTCAGTCACTTGTTTGGAATAGTGTGCACATCTTCTGTTAAAATCTTCGGTATTTTGGGACACCTTTTTTGTGCTCTTGAATTCACTTTTCACAAGAGCTCAATATCTATCCACTGGTCTAAGCTATGGACAATTTTGAAAATTGACCTCTCTTGGTACTAAAACTATGTTGTTGATTTGGTACCACTCCAGAGCTTTCTTACCGTAGTGACATGATACCAAATGGGTCCAAAAATATGTGGACATGTTGTGCTTTCTTAAGAAAAGAAGAAGTCGTTTTTGCAAATATTCCTTTATGCATATTTTGGTATTTATAGATCCGAATGTATCAAATGACTTTCCTGTTTTGCCGCAACTGCAAAAAGCTTGTCATACCATGAATTTTGTAAGAAATTTTTGCTGCTTTTGGGTCTTAAACTTATCTTCAACATTGCTTCGAGCATTAGCAATAAAAATTTTTGAGACACAAGCTGCGAAGATTCTGCCAGCACCTACGTTTCTTCGTCAATTATACAGCTTGAATATTTCTGTATGAAATTTGGTTTTAAATTCCGAGTCCTATTTTTGGCTTGTAATTTTTTTTTTTTTTGCAGAATTCCAGTTTGAAATTTTTTGAAATTTATATGTTATCAACTTTCCCATTAGCTTTAAGTTTTCACACCAAATAGTCGAAGCACTGAGAAAACTAAGCTGATTTTCTACCAGATGTGTTTGGAGTTCCTTTCAATATGCCTTCAATTTTCTGGCCTTCCCAATATCATGTGGTCCTTTTTTCTTACCGAACTAGGTTTCACATCAATTGTCAAATTCTCCTGATACTGTTTAATAACATTAGAAACGGTTTTACGGACGACATTTAATTTTGTGGCCAATTATTTGTAAGACCTATTTGGATTTTTTGAAATTTTTTAATAACTTGTAGGACGTAAATCTTTTTCGTCACTTATATTGATGAAAATAAGGACAAATTAACATGGTTGTTATTAAAAATAATAACTAAAGTATTTTTCCATGATAACTAGATCAAAAAAAATTTTGAATATTGATTCCGAAAAAAGTTATGAGGCAAAATGTGTGTTAAGAATTTTTCGATCTCACTCCTTAGTAGTTAAATTTAAGAACATCTTTTACGTATTCTACCATATTTTAAGAATTTGTACGAAATTGTTAAGGTGGATGAAAGAGGAAAATTTTAGTCATACGTTTCAGAAAAGATATTTCGTCAACAAATAATACCCTTGAATGGTTTTATTGTATTGATGGTGTTTTGAAATTTAGCAAAGACTATAAACGATTTGTTATACTATCTCATCAACTCTTCAGTATGAAGATGCACTACTATTTGTGTACATACTTTACCCCAACATATTTACATTTATATATTAAGATTCATTTGAATGTTTGAGTGTTACTTCTACTTTTATTGTCCCTGCTCTTGTTGTTTGCTGAAAAGCCAACTGTAAGTACGTTGCCTTCATAATGCTCGCATTATACGTTCTTCGTCATCATCCTTATCTTTCAAAATTACTTATGATGATGATCGTTAACATTCTCATCATTATTGTTGTTATTTTCGTCATAAAGTACACATTTTGTGAGTTGTATCAGTAACTAAGTTATGAATGCTAAAAGGCAAAGGAATAATTGTTAAAAGGTTTTCTTAAGAATTTACTTTAGGTACGCATATTTCATGTGGAGCTTTTAATGCAAAAGAATTATCATCATAAAAACTGCATTCATTAAATTAAAAGATTTCTTTAAGATTAATGCGTATTTATTTTTATGTATATAAGTGATTTTATTTTCATAAAAATGTAAATTATAATTGTAAAGTAAATTTTTGATTGTATTAAATGGAGCAAGAAATTTAATGATTATGAAGAATTTATTTGTAATTAAGAAATTATTAATTAATTATATGTTTCATATAAGCACAAACAATTGAATAAACAATTAGGGGTTTCTTAGAATATTATCTTTTGAACTTAATATGCGGAGTATTTTAGAGAACTTGGCTATTCATGCATTATCTATTCATAAGCTAATTTATAAAAGGATTTTAATATGAATTTTAATTACAATATTTTGAGCTATTCTAGCGTATGATTAATTTTATTAAAGATATTAATCATACATTAAGCTAAACATAAATCTTTTTCTTTAGACACCACAACGTATGAGTAATTTTATTATCTAACCAAACCATAAATATTCATCATACATAAGAGTTTATTGTTCACAAGTTCATTGATTGTTAAATTCCTTCTTCTTCTTCTAGAAACATTCAAATTAATAAAATATTCCTTTTTTTGGTTTCTTATAATTAATGATGTATTTTATTGGTCATCTGTCTAAAACGATTTAATTAACAACCGTATAAAATCCATAAAAATTAAAAGAGTCTTAAGAGAGAAAGAGAGAGAAAAAAAAAAAAAAAACACACACACTTGACCAATCAAATAAACTGTTTAATAAAAAAAATCCTTTTTATGGTTTAAATGTTGGCTTTTTATATAAGATTTTATTAATAGCAAAATATGCCTATAGGAAAATACCGGACAAACTAAAAACAAACCTACATAAATTTAGCAATTAAAAGTAAAAGATAAAATTTACAATAAACAAATCTTGCCCCTTAAGTTTGGCTGGCTGACTGAATGATTGTGGAGTAGGCTAGAGAAAACAATGCTGATACATTCAAATAGACAAAAAATGGCAAAAAACACAGGCAGTAAATTAAAACTGTCTAATGGTAATATATCTCTCAATGACAAAATGATCAATGTCCTTTGTCAGGCTACTGGGAAATATGTTAAGACGAGTCACATTGCATTAAGGAACTTACAAGATATTTGCGATATTTTTATTTAGGGAGGGTGGTAAGTATATTTAGAAGAAAGTTATAATTTATGGGAAAAAATTAGACCTATGTTTGAAATGCATTGTCAGATAGATTTTGGTTAATAAATTAAATTAGAAAAAAATTAATATTTACAAGCTGACTGGAAAAATAGATAAAGCTATATTTTTAAAAATAAAATGGTGTCACCAAAATTTTAGGCTTAATTAGAAACCACAGAATTATTTATGATTTTTCTATTGGTTTTTAAAATATTAAGGTTGTTCACGATAGGCTGGTTATATGGTCAAATATTTTTACATAAATGTTTAGAGCTCTTAAATGTCAATATTTCATTAGAACTTTATATTCATTTATTTCTTACAATAAGGGGTCATTTCTAGTCCGTTTAAACAAAATTAAATAAAAGTCCATTAAAACTTGAGTTTAATGGGTAACAATATTCTACAGAAATTTTCTACGTCGAATTTCACTAGGTGTCACCGAAGGTCCAAAGTTCATACGGTGAAGCGTTTATCCAAAGAAATGAAATAGATGAAATAATTATGAATATTGTTTATGATTTGCACAAAACCTTTAATTTTATATTATATTTCATTGCCTAGTTTAAGGAGTTTATATAAGAAATGTGGGAAAATTTCATAATTTTCTTTTTTAACAACTTATGATAAGTCGGATGAATTTTCTATCTTTGGAGACCACTAGTAAAATTTGGCGAAGAAAATATCTGTAGAACATTTTAATCCATTAAACTCAAGTTTAAATCGACTTTCATGTCATTTCCCAAAACGGACTAGATATGACCCCTTGTAAGGTAAAATAAATGAATTCAAAGTTCTAATGAAATATTCCCCGTTATATGTTCTAAACATTTATGGAAAATTATTTTAGTTTCGAACTATACTATTATTTTATTCTATTTATCTGTAACATAAAACAAAAATTTTGCCCACCAGCGAAAAATCCTTTGGATGGTTTATTACACATATCAAGAGCTATCAATTGCGATCGGAATGATTCCGCCCCCAAAATACAGTTGCGTATTGTAATCACATAATCTATAAACAAGGGTATGAGTTGGGCAAAGTTGGTTATTTTTTAATGAATTTTTATATTTTTAATATACCCACATAATCACATAATCTGATAACCAGCATATCGTGAACAACCATATTAATTTTCACTTAAATAATCAGAAAATAAATATATCACAAAATAATTTAGAAATTATTATTTGAATACAATTTTCTCTTTCATTTATTCATTTTAATGCCCACTGTACTTTTATTTTTATCTGCTAGTTAAAATAGAATTACTAACTTTCATTTATTGCTTTTTACAGTAATAAAATTTCATTTATGTTTATTTTTATGTAACTTATTTTTGTTTTTTATTAATTTACTTTATATTAAATTAATAATATTTTATATAATCATACACATACATTTTACATACAGTTATAAAAACAACAATACTAATTAAAAATATGCTTTTTATTGTTTTTTCTGTTATTGCAACTTACACATAAAACACAAAGAGCGAAATTAATGTTTCTTTTTATGACACAATAATTATGCTCATCTACATGTTTATGTTTGTATAAATATGTAAGTATACATAAGTATATACATTTATGTAGCAAAAAAAAACTACAGGAAATAAAACTACAGGATTCTAATGCACAGGCCTTTCCAGTTAAAAAAATATACTTTCTTAATATAAAATTTATACAGCCTGTCTTCCCTAAAACATTTCGATAAAAGTCCTTATTTTAATTTGCCAAGGAACGAACCATTGCATGCTCTAAAATATCTTAAAGTAGGTATTCACAATGACTTTTAAATGGCATCCATTTATTAATATAATAAAACTGTTATAATTCTTCCTATATGTTATATGTATGTAAAATAGAACAAATTTGTAAATGAGGGTCCTAACGTAATCTGATAGTCTAAGGGACAAAATCGAATTCTACCCATAAATGTTAAAACCACAATAAATTTTCCTTTGTGATTTATAAATGTATTATAGCGTTATATTAAGGTCAAAGAGAAGGCATCCTTAAAATATATGTTCCCGCAAGTTATATAAATATACTTAAAAATAGAATATGTTAGTTACGCATAGTTATACCAAAGCTTTAATAATAAATTAATACCAGAGATGGAAAATGAAAATATATTTGGTTATCAAAATTAATTTCAAATAGTACTTATATCACCTTCAGAGTACTAAAATTAAAATTATGTATAGTTATATATTTTTTATTTAATGCCAAACTCAAATAATGTAATTTGTATATTTAAATAAAATAAAGGATTAAATACGATATCAAATCATTAATTTTTTTTTATTCAGATTAAGTATTATAGTTCTTAAAAAAACATAAAGAGCAAAAAGTCCAAGATTAATTCCCTCAAATCCAGCATATCGGCTTTAGTTATATTAAAATATAATTCACTACCTGATGTCTTTAAAATTTGGAACATTTTAACTTTAATATGATTTACAGAGCATAGAAATTTGCAGTTTCTAGTAATGATTGTACATTTAAGAGTTTTCCATATAAATGTATTTGAATTATACTAATTACGTAATTATTTTTCGGGAACTTGAAGCCCCAGCATTTAGACAAAGATAATGTTCATGACATTTTTATTATTAACGAGCGTAACCCGGTGCGCTTCGCTACCCCCTAATAGGGAATATCAAACATTTGCTAAAATGTGGGCGTGAACCCAGTTCTTACATAGCCTAAAACGACCACCGGTACTGGTACTATCTGTATGTCAAATTTCTTCAAAATCGGTACAGCCGTTTAAGAGTTTCAAAAAGTGGGCGTAAAATGGGGGCGTGGCATCCAACCCAGTTCTTTCACAGTCCATAACGACCACCGGCACTGGTACTATTTGTGTGTCAAATTTCGTGAAAATCGGTGCAGCCGTTTGAGAATTTTAAAAAGTGGGCGTAAAATGTGGGCGTGGCATCCCCCATAATCCGTTAATTTATTAGACAAATGTTTTCATGAATGTCAAAATTCTTTGTGCAAAATTTGAGCATTCCAACTCCAATAGTTTCCCAGATATACGAATTTTTGCATTTAATTCATATGGGAGGTACCATGCCCCCAACTTCTAGTCCGCCCATATTTTTCTTAAATATTAATATTGATACCAAAGTGGCTCCGACAAAATTTTAGAACTCTAACTGTTATATTTTCTCAGATATGATAATTGGTACATATTTTCTTTATATGTACCAATTTTTGTCCAAAATATTCATATTGAAGCTAATTTGGGAAATGGAATTGTTATAGTGTCCTAAATTTACGGCATTTGGTATTGGCAAGCAATATTAGGCGTGAGATGTGCCACACCCCCTATTGCTAGTTTGCCTACTTTTTTCCAGAATGTTTATATAGGTGTCAAAGTTGTTCGTGCGAAATTTGAAGACTCTAGCATTACCAATTTCAGAGATATACTAAATACTCTTAATAGTTATTTAGTAAGTGGGCGTGGCACCTCGCCCACATAGAATTTCAAAATAAAAAGTAGCCTATTTTTCCTTCCAGGCATATAGGAACACACTGTGAAAAATTCAACAAAAACGGTTTAGCCGTTTAGGCGGCTATAGACTTCAAACAAACATACATACAAACAAACACACATTAATTTTTATATATAGATAAACACCAATTTTAAATACATACATATAAATCAAAAGTATTAAAAAATATTTATTTCTATTAGATAATTACATATACCCAGCAAAAAACGATCAAGAGCTTCCAAAAAATAATATTTTCACTACTTCAGAAGTAGAACAAAGTATATATTTTAAACTTTTTATAAGTTCTTAATAATTACTTGCAAAAAAGTGAAAATAAGTGAATTTTTAGGGGAAAAAAGGTTAATGATTTCTAAGAAAATTAAAATTTTGCAAATTTTAAAGCATTTTCATTATATTCTAATAAGGCTAAAACTGATTTTTTGTTAAAAAATTATATATACATAATTTTAAGGGAAGTACTTCAAAAGAAATTAACAAGAAGTATAAAAGAACAACATCCTACCAATGACAACCATGTGTTAAAAAAAGAACTTCTGCAGCTCTTTTTCACCACTAAGTACTTCCTTCCAATGACAATACAATGTTAACTTCATGACTTTTTCAGTTCTTTTTCAGTTCCTTTTTTGCTGGGTACTTATACTCCAAAATATATTTAAAAAAAATTTTGTTTTTAATTTAAATTGTGGACTATCCATCTGATCATTTGACAATATCAAATGGCTCTAGAAAGTACTTCAGGATTTTTGAATGTTAAATAGTATAAAAAAGTACTATAGTATCAACTTTTCCATCCCTGATTAATACTTGTACTTGCATTTTTGTATGTAATTTTAATATCAGCAAATACCAAACAAATTTTAAAATTTTGGAAAAATTAATTTATTATTTTTTTTTGTTAACTGATCACACTGACTGGCAGAAAAATCCTCTTTTATATATTTTTATATTAATTAATTTTTAATTGATTTTGCTCCAATCATCAAAACTAGAACAATTGATTTTATTATTACTGCTTTTTTCTGAATAGATATAATGAGCCGAAAATTGTTGGAAATTGACTTAAATTTATTTTATTTCTATATTTTTACAGAAAAATTTTTGATATTTCTTTGTATTTTATTAATAGCTGTCAATTTATTTAAAAAATAAATTTAAAACCAATTAGAAAATTAATTATATTAATTAAACAATATAAAGTTAGTTAATAATTTCATTAAAAAAAGAATTTGGAATTTTTTTTCTGTGAACAGAAAACTAATATGTAAAATTGACGAAGATATTGGGTCAATAGTTGTTATTCGAAAGCTTTATTAAATTTCCGCATTTCTATATTTCTATTGTGGTTTCTTGCTTCTTTTTTTTTTTTTTTTTTTTTTGTTAAAAGTTAACTGATTTTACCCATTTTTAATGCCAAAAAACCTTTTATAAGATAAATGTGGTCCCTTCCTTCAGGACCTAGATTATATATACCTTATGAGATCTTAAATATTTTTTCAGCATGTTATACATGAATTTACAAACTTAGTATACCAGGCGCGGATCTACGGGGAGGGAAAAAAAGAAATTTCCCTCCCCAAAATGAAAACACTTAATGAAAAATCTGTACTAAATCATACAATTTATACAAATTCAAAAATTGATTAATTTATGGAAATAGTTAGAAAAATGTTTCTATTTTCCTTCCCCAAAAGCTTGAGCTGGATCCGCGCCTGTAGTATACCCCTATCTTCTTGATGGAGGGTATAAAAATAAAATTGGCTAAATAAATAAATTTACTACTGGCTAAGAAGTGTTTTCGGGCTTAAAAAATTTAACATAATAAGGACTAAATTGACACCATCCACAGGTTAAAATTATTACCTTATATTTTTCAATTAACACAGTTGTTTCATTTTGCATCAAAATTTAATAAATATATTTAAGTAAAAAATAAAATTGAAGCAAGATTTTATTTCTTACTTAAATTTTTAATTCACTCAACTATCTTCTTGATTGATTTAATTAATTTTTACAGTTTTTAATAATTGTTATAATTATTTTGATGATATATTTGGTCATTGGTGACTTTTTTCTGTGCTTCTTGGGATTAAATACACAAAAGTGAAATGTTGCTCTCTGAAATTGTTGAGAATATAAAAAAATATGATGTTAAAACAACAGATTTGGAATAAACAATAAAAATCCTTTGGTATTTTATGCCTAAGGGTGAGATCGAAAAATTCTTAACATACATAATATTCAATAACTTGGAAACGGTTGATCTTAGAGTTTTCATTATTTTTTTAATCATTTGATAATTTAGCACAAATCACAGAACTATATAATTTTTATGGTTCTAACCACTAATTATAAAATTGTGGACCATTTTTGAAAACCCTTTCTTTGGGGATTTGATAGTTGCTTCAGTCACTTTTTGGGAACAGTGTGCACATATTCTGTTAAAATCTTCGGTATTTTGGGACACTTTTTTTGTGCTCTTGAATTCACATTTCACAAGAGCTCAATATCTCTCCACTGGTCTAAGCTATGGACAATTTTGAAATTGACCTCTCTTGGTACTAAAACTATGTTATTGATTTGGTACCACTCCAGAGCTTTCTTACCGTAGTGACATGATACCAAATGGGTCCAAAAATATGTGCTTTCTTAAGAAAAGAAGAAGTCTTTTTTGCAAATATTCCTTTATGCATATTTTGGTATTTATAGATCCGAATGTATCAAATGACTTTCCTGTTTTGCCGCAACTGCAAAAAGCTTGTCATACCATGAATTTTGTAAGAAATTTTTGCTGCTTTTGGGTCTTAAACTTATCTCCAACATTGCTTCGAGCATTAGCAATAAAAATGTTTGAGACACAAGCTGCGAATATTCTGCCAGCACCTACGTTTCTTCGTCAATTATACAGCTTGAGTATTTTTGTATGAAATTTGGTTTTAAATTCCGAGTCCTATTTTTGGCTTGTAATTTTTTTTTTTTTTTTTGCAGAATTCCAGTTTGGAATTGTTTGAACTTTACATGTTATCAACTTTCCCATTAGCTTTAAATTTTCGTACCAAATAGTAGAAGCACTGAAAAAACTGAGCTGATTTTCTAGCAGATGTGTTTGGAGTTCCTTTCAATATGCCTTCAATTTTCTGGCGTTCCCAATATCATGTGGTCCTTTTTTCTTACCGAACTAGGTTTCACATCAATAGTCAAATTCTCCTGATACTGTTTAATAACATTAGAAACGGTTTTACGGACGACATTTAATTCTGTGGCCAACTATTTGTAAGACCTATTTGGATTTTTTGAAATTTTTTAATAACTTGTAGGACGTAAATCTTATTCGTCACTTATTTTGATGAAAATAAGGACAAATTAACATGGTTGTTATTAAAAATAATAACTAAAGTATTTTTCCATGATAACTAGATCAAAAAAAAAAATTTTGAGTATTGATTCGGAAAAAAGTTATGAGGCAAAATGTGTGTTAAGATTTTTTCGATCTCACACCTTATAAAAGTGTGTACGTAAAAAAGAATTACTTATTATCGATTGAAGAATTGAAAGTTATCACCGGTATTCTTATGAAAACTTCTACTTTCAAATATTTGAATTAGTTTTGAAGTTATCAAAATGATGACCATGTATGGCTTTTATACAAAAAAATAAATCGTTTTTTCGTTATCATTAAAAATTGTTCGAAAACACAAAGAACTTTTAATCAGCACACCGACGTTATTTCGACAAGTATTTAATTTTTTGTGATTTATAAATAAAATTATGTAGTATAATTGTCATTTGTTTATTAATATATAATTTAAAATCTTGAAAAACTATACATATAAGAGTATGCATACTGTATATACAAATGTATGTAGAGTTAATATATGTGTTTGACATGAACATGTATTTAGTTCAGCATAATTAGTTTATTACTATTATATGGTATTCACACAATTTCATACATATGTATGGATATATTAATATTGTTAATATGTATTTGTATAGTAATAGTATATTCACACATTTACATAAATACTTTTTTAATCCTATTTTAATGTTTTATGAAGAGTAGAATATATTAAATATATATTGAATTATTAATGATAGTTAACAGCGAAGAAAACATGAGCTACTTTGTAAAATAAAATTCATGAAGTAAAAATAAAAAAATTAGATAATTTTTATCTACTTATCTTAGGAATATTAAAAGAATTTGATGAATTAATATCAATAACACTATCATATATTGGGATGCGGATAACTGGATAACTTTTTTTTATATATTTTTTAGTCCTATTGTTATGCTTTACTTATACCGAATAAATAATTTGACATTACAAAAACACTTTATTTTCCATATCTTTAACAGCTGATTGAAAGGCAGTGAAGCAAACAAGATAACCACACTTTTACAGAATTACAACTATTTTTATATGTACTCAATATAATTTTTTCAACAACAATTATCGCCATTATAAACATCACTACAGGGAGTCAAATGAGCTGAATAAATACAAAAACAATTAGAAAATAAATAAATAAATAAATAAATAAATAAATAAATAAATAAATAAATAAATAAATAAATAAATAAATAAATAAATAAATAAATAAATAAATAAATAAATAAATAAATAAATAAGTATATATACACAAAGAAAGCAGCACACACTTACTTGAGTGTAAGTACATACAAGCATAACTACATATGTACATGTAAGGATATTAAAAAAAAAAAAGTAAAAACATTTTATTATTTTATTGGACAGAATTATTGAAAAATTCAATTAATTTTATGTCATTTGTTAAATAACACTAATTACTGTTGATTCAATAATTATATACTCACGCTCTCACACGCATACATATGATAATATGTATGACGTATGTGTGTATGTATTAGCTTGATTATAAATGAATATTTTTTTCTCTCTATGTATTTTATTCAATATAAATTATTTATTGTTTATAAATTTTATATTTTTGTGGTTAAATACAATATTTAATATATAGACAATTTGGTCAAGAGTATTATAGCAACAAAGTTAACTGTGTATAAATATGTTTTAATTTAAAGGTGTGAATGCATATGTATATGTGTGAGTATGTATTCCATTATAAAATATTTAAATAATTACAGAGATAAACGAATTAACAATTAAATTATGAAAGTTTTAGTGTAACTATAATTTATATTTATTAAAATTATCAATACTGTTTGCAAAATTATTACTGTGTAATAAATGAATGGTTTTACAACTTTTCCTTTTATTTTGTTGAGTTAATTATGACAAAAAAAAAGAAAAAAATAATGTATTACTCTATGACAAACAAAAATGTCCCAGCAAAAACTTGGTAATCGGATGTTGATACGGATGTAGTTACTTTTCAATGACAACAATATACCGTCTACATTACATAGAAGTAGTTTAGGAACTACTTATTTATAACCCAGTATGTAATTACTTATTTATGACCAGATTTTTTTAAAAACTGCATTTTAATGAAAATTTTGATTTTGAGATATCATACAATAATGGTTTATTTTTAATATATGTTTAACAGTTTCATATTCAAATCTCCACAACTGTTGCGCGCATTGATAAATTATTATTTTGTATGCATAAATAGTCGCTGATAAAACCACAAATCGACGTTAGTGTCAGAAGCAAAAAAAAAAAAATGTATTTACATAAAATCTTCAAATTTTTTTTATTTTTCTCATATAGGTTTGTATATTTTTATATATTTGTCTACAACGACCTCAAATTCTAACTATAGATATTTAGGAAATTTATTTAGAGTTTTTTTAAATTTACAAAAAGTCTGTTCGTTTGCATCCAATTTTACTAGTTTTACTATTTTTGCAAGTATTTTACTCGAAAAGCGTTTCCGTGCACATAAAAATAGTAAAAGTAGTAAACATTTCAAGAGAAACTATTTTTATACCCTACACCACCATAGGTGGGGAGGGTATTATGCGTTTGTGCTGATGTTTGTAACACCCAAAAATATTGGTCTAAGACCCACCTTAATTTATACCAATTGGCTTAGAATCATTTTCTGAGTCGATTTAACGATGTCCGTCTGTCCGTCCGTCTGTCCGTCCATGTAAACCTTGTAATCAAACTACAGGTCGCAATTTTGAACCGAAATGTATGAAATTTGGTACACAGGTTTCCTTTGGTCCAGGGAC
Source organism: Protophormia terraenovae (assembly GCA_951394005.1). NCBI lineage: Eukaryota > Metazoa > Arthropoda > Insecta > Diptera > Calliphoridae > Protophormia > Protophormia terraenovae. The sequence continues at coordinate 98,112,242 of OX596076.1, forward strand.
GAAGTCTATTGAAATTGGTTATGATCGGTCCATTATTTCACCTAGCCCCCATACAAATGTCCTCCCGGAAAAGGGTTTAACGATCATAAATCCCTTAAATATGGCAATATTTTAATGAAATTTGGAACATATAAGTTTCATATAAGTCTAAATAAGTGTGCCGATTTTTAAATAGATCGGTCCATAATTAACCATAGCTCCCATATAAACCCCTTTTCAGAATATCACTTTAACGGGCATAAATCCCATTAAAATGTTAGTATCAAGTTAATATTCGACACAAATAAGTTTTATATGAACATAAATGATAGTGCCAAATTTTACAAAGATCGGTCCATAATTTACCATAGCTCCCATATAAGGCCCTCTTTCGGGAATCACCCAAAAGTGAATAAATTCATATAAATGTCAGCATCAACGTAATATTCTGTATTCGTATGTTTTATTTTATACTTATGAGTATCGGTCCACATCTGACTCCAAGTCAAGACCCCTCCCCGAATTATAATGTACACAATGGTGTAGGGTATCATATGGTCGGGCTTGACCGACTATATCTTTTTCTCTCGTTCTCTTTTGCTATATTTTACTTGAATATTTTGTACGAGCAAAAGTAGTAAGAAATTTTATTGAAGTTTATTTTGAAACAAAACAATTAGAAAATATGTTTAATTTTTTAAACGTTTGATGAAACCTGCGATCAATTTTGAATGAAGTATTGCAAATTTTGGATTTACGATTAATAATTTTGTAAAGCTTACGTGAACAAAATTATATTGTGATATTATTTTATGCACATTTAAGGCAGTTTCGGAAAAGGCCGTGGTCAAGTTTGAACTGACCCTTTTAAAATTTTGTACATTGATATGTATTTAAATAAAATGTGTGAATTCGTTAACATATTGACATTTCAGACATATTTATCATGTTTAAATAATTTAGGGAAGGTATGAATGAAGCTTATGGTAATTTAAAGTCCAATGCTAAAAAATTTTATGTGTTGGTTTAAGGTTATAAAATATTTTATTTGTGTTGTATTTTACTACATTTAAGAGATTTATAGGGGTCAAACTCAATTCTAGCTATGTGAAATAGTGGACTCGTTTTGAACAATGGGGTTCGTTCCTAGATTTTACAAGTTCTATATACCAAATTGCATTAAGTAATCTTCCAAATCTACCTGTAGTTTACATGGGCGGATATGAAATATTGATGATATTTAACAAGGCTAAAAATCATACATGAAAGAAATTATATAAGAAAAGATGTAAAAAATTATCTGCAAAGGAACATATGCCAGTATTTTTGAGATGTCTCCAAGTTTCCATTTAACAAAAATAACAAATTATATAAATTTTTTTTTTTTATTGACACTAAAATTTATTTTTGAGCATTATTTTTAAATTTCTTTTTTTCTAGTTTTGCTAGAATTTCAAACGAACAAACCTAAAACTTTTATACATTTTTAAAAATGTTTTTAATTAATAAGGGTTTTAATGTTTATAATTCTTTTTTTTAATAAAAAAACCCTTTTGGTTTTAACGACTTATGGATATTATAAAAAAGTATTAGAAAATATAAAATTTTAAATGTTTTCATATAAATATTGTCGAGACTTAAAGAACTACATATTTGATACAACTTAATAATTTTCTTCTTCCAATCAATAAAAACAAATATAAAATCCGATTCATTATATGCAAAATAATATGTTAAACCATAAAAATCTACATTATCATTTCGTAACAACCAACAATGAGACCCCAAAAAACTCAAGCAGAACTAATTTTTTCTAAACAAGTTAAAGATATACAACATGTCAAAAACAGAATCGAAGGAAAAACCCCCAATAAACAAAATAAGAAAAATGTACAAAAAAAGATATAAAAAAATAAAAGAACCCCCAAATATTAACATGTTTTTCAGTAAAACTACAACATTTTTTTAGCAACCCACACACGCACACATAAAAACAAAAAGGACATTTTTAAGGTAGAAATAAAATAAAACAAACTCAGGACAAAAGAATAAGAAAATCATTATTGTTTGAGTAAAAATAGAAAGAAAAAAAAAAAAAAAACAGTAAAAACTAAACAATATGGCTAAATTTTTAAGAGAACGCAACATTTACTTCACTAAACTGAAATGAATTGAACTAAACCATAGAGATCTGAATGGGAATGTTCCGAATATTTTCAAATGTTGTGAATGTTATTGATGTTTTGCAGTATTTTTTTCTTGTTTTTGTTTTTATGTGTCTACTATTTGTTGGTTTAAAGCGGGAGTTCGAAGGAAAAAAAAAAAACTGCTAACCAACAATAAGTCTGACTGTCTTTATAAACGAAAAAAAAAAAAAATCCAAGTTAAAAACAAGGGAATGTAAAGCAAACAAGGATGTGGAATTTTTTTTGAAGCATCTTTTTCTATACATTCTTATATAATGTTGTATTAAATACAACAACTATAGCCAAAATAAAAAATGAATATAAAAACGACCACCAACTAACAACATCTTTTTATCAACCATAACAGTCTATCGATTGTTGTTCAACCAATACACTCACTTTTTTTTGAAGTTTCTTTACTAAAGTCGTACAGTGGGGTTTTGAATTAATGAAGATGAAAATGTACAAAACAAATTTTAAATATCTGGTAATCTCACTAAAAAAAGAACTTTATAGGCATTTTTTTGTAGTTATTAGTGATTGATATAATAATTTTGGTGATTTATTGGATACTTGTTTTGGTGTTATCAGATTAACTTCAAATTTTCATCTAAGTAAAAAAATAAATTTTAAAAATTACTCACATAACGAAGAGATACTTCAGTGTGCTTTAGGGAATGGTAAACAATGCCAAAACTCGATTTTCGATTTTACGATCAACTTTTTTCATTTCGATTTTCAAAATCGATTATCGGTCCCCAAAATCGATTTTATTTTGAAGTCGATTTTTTATTGATAAAGTCAAAAGTGTATCAAAAACATCTAAAAATTAAAAAATAAATCTATAAAATAATTTCAAATATTCAGGTCACATATATAAAAGTTATGTATATAATATATAAGAAATCTGTGAATATTTTATTTATCCATCAAAACAATATTCTTCAGTAAAGCTTTATAAAAAAGGCTATGTTCACTTCTAAGCCTGTTTCTTTGCTGGGTTATTATTAGGACATCCTTCAAGAATAGAAGTTCACACGGTATTGATATTCTCGAGCAATTTTATTAATATTAGGATAAATTGTTTTATTATTTTTTTTTCCTTCATAGGGTTTAGACTATTGTTTTGCCAACTGCCCAGCTAGGAATGATGTGTAAAAATAATAAGATCTTTTCGAATTAAATATTGGGATTTTTTTTTTCATTTTCTATTGGCAAACTCCATTTGGGTGCATTTTTAAATTTTACTTTTACTCCTTAAATATTCACCGCCAAAATATATTAAAAAAAGCGGACATAACTTTATTATTACCAACCAAAAAATTTTAATTTATAAGATTTTTATAATTCTACATATTTTTTTTAACTTTTTAAAACAAACTCGATTTTTGAAAATAAATAATCCATTTCAGTATAAAATAGTATAATAATAAAATCGATTGCAAACAACCGACTTTTTTCCTATGAAAATCGACTAAAATCGAAATCGATTTACAATTCCCAAATGTGCTTGACCTCCTATCTAGATCTAAATAGCTTAGCATTTTGTGTTTTTCTAATGATGCATTCTTTATTTAAATTATTTTATTTTGAACTATTCAGTAGTATTACAAAAGTAAAAACACGGCTTTCATAATTAAAATCCTTTCAATATTCTCTTATTTGAATACATATTTGTAATTTTGCATTTTTGTTTGTAACTAAAAATAATAATAATTATAAATAACCAGTTTTCTGGCAAAAAAACAAAAAAAAAAAAAAAAATAGTTAAATTTTTATAGTTCTAAAATTATATATAAAAACATAATTTTTCCAGTGATCATAAAAAAATTCAACCAAAAATGCTTTGGCTGGATCCGCGCCTGTGGGAGATATTAGTCAATTACAGACTGATTGTGATAATACTTTGCAGGAGATTTACTTCTCATATAAAACTTATTTGCATTAAATATTATTTCTATGTTGTCATTTATACGGGATTTAAGTACTTAATTATTTTCGGTAGATGGGCCTATGTGGAAGATAATACTTTGCTCAGTTTTTTACAGATCTTTGTGAATTTTTTGCACACTGATTTATGCATATATACAGCCTACAGTTGTTTAATTTTGCATCAAAGTTTAATAAATTTATATGATTTTATTTCTTATACACTTTTCTAATTCATTCAATCAACTACTTGATTGATTTAATTAATTTATTAATTGGAACTATTTTCGTGTTTCTCATTTTTTTAAGTTTTTAGTAATTGATACAATCATTTTGGTGAGAGGTGGAAATTTAAACAAGTTTATAATTGAATAAATAAAATATAAAGAAAAATTAAAAATTTGTCTAGAAAAATACAGAAATAAAATAAATTTAAGTTAATTTTCAAAAATTTTCAGCTCATTATATATATTAAAAAAAAACAGCAATTATAAAATCAATTATTCTAGTTATTAATATTATAATGTTGATGATTGAAGCAAAATCAATTAAAAATTAATAATTATAAGCAATTCGTTATTGAAGTTAATTTTTACTTTTTCTGTGTATGGACAATTCTCATTGTACGTTTACCCTTATGAAACAGACCTTCAACCTCAAATATTTTTTTAACTTCTGATTTTTTTTAATAACTTTTGATGCAATTATGTTAACAACGCTTGATGGTGTAACAGAACAAAAATTCAAGACCTGAGAGGGTTCCATGTGGTGCCGGCAAGAACTCATAAAAAATACAAAAGAGTTTACGAAAATTTACATAAATTTATTTTATTTCTGTACTTTTATAGACAAATATTTAATTTTTCTTTATATTTTATTAACAGCTGTCAATTTATTAAAAAAAAAACTGAAAACCAATTAGAAAATTAATTATATTAATAAATCATATAATTAAATTCTAATATAAGGTAAATTAATAATTTTATTAAAAAATTATTTGAAATATTTTTTTCTGTGCATCTATTAGTGTTAAAACTCTATTCCGTGAGGACATTTGTATCAGGGCTAGGTGAAATAATGGGCCGATCATAACCAAATTCAATAGGATTCGTCCTTGTGTTCTCCCACCATCTTGGGAATGTAAATTTTTTGGAAAAAACGAAAAAAATTCATTTTCATTAAAAAAATTTTTTAAATATTCACAAGATTCCTTACAAAATTCTAAATAACATTGCTGCAAAAATCATACAAAATATATGAATCCGTTAAATAGTTATATTAATCTGAAGTTGGAACTTTAAAAATATTTCACACTTTTTGGGTTCTTTTTTTTTTCTCTTAATAAAAAAAAAAAATAAATTTTAATTTCTTCGAGAATTTCTGCGATCAAATAACATTTCACTAATTTTTTATAAATTACACAGGTCAACACTGAAAAAGTATCTAAAAAATCGAGTTGCAGATATTGTAGGTATAGTCGTCCCTATAGCCCTAAAGTGTTTAAAGTTGTAAAAATAAAGAAAATCTCTATTAACCCTCATAAAGTCATTGAAAAATGAGTGGTAAGGAGTAGAGGGGAAAATTGTATTTGATATAAAATCAAAAGACCGTACACGCAGAGAAAAAACATGGTTACAGTATGATCACCACAACTATTCAATGATTACATAGCCGTTTTCTCGTTGATTTAAATATACTGTGTTCATGATAGCAACGTTTATGATTCTGTTTAATCATTTAATGATTACCTACAATCAAAATTTTAATATGGTTCACTGAATTATAATATGTATTTAAATATGTTTATATGAAATCATATTTATGAATAAATACAATCATTTAGTCAATTCTACAATTATTTAGTTAAGTTAATTTTACAAATTTAGTTAATTCTACAACCATTTAGCCAATATTTTTATTTGATTTTAAATCATATTTTGTTTTGCACAACTGTTGAATGTTTGTATTTGAAAATGTTTATTTTTTTCTCAAATATAAAATATTTGCTTTGGACTATAATTTGATTTCACACAACCATTGTATATTTATCGTTAATCATATTTATTTTCTACATAACTATTGAATACACATTTTTGTATATAAGTTCAGTAGTTTGTTAGAAGGCAAACGGTATAGCTGTGTGTTTTTGGAAAAGTGTACAATTTATTTGTGTTCCAAGTTTAAAAAATTACAAAATAAAAAAACAAATGAAAAATATGTCTTGTTCTGAGATATGCAGGAATGGTTATCCATATTGGAATGTTTAAAGATGACGTTCGTACAAATATTGCTCTAATGAATCTTACTACCTTTGCGGTCAAAGGCTTTTAAACCATGGATTTAACCCATATTTTCAAGCCTTTGAGGTAGATTATGAGGATTTTTATTTTTTCAATATCTATTAAATCATTAGAATTAAATTTTGTTGGCTACATTGCATTACCAAAGAAAACATAAAACTGTTGAATTAAATTCTTATGTAAATATTATAAAATATAATATGTAAATAATATTAAAACAATAAATATAAATATATGTTAAAAATTAATATGTAGAGTATAAATATTATATAAAAAACTATTAATAACTTATAATTTAATAATTAAAAATTAACAAATTTTTATACCTGAATATTTTTTTCAATATTCTCAATAAATAAATAAATAAAAATTTCAGATAAATGTGCTTTATTTTAAATATATTCAGTATTGCAAACTCGGGGACTATATATATAATAATATGGAATTATATATATGATAAAATGGGATTATATATATGATAAAAAGGGGATTATATGTATGATAAAATTGGTTTATATACATGATAAAATGGGATTATTAAATGATTAAATTCGTTTATATATCTGATAAAATGGGATTATTAAATGATAAAAAAATTGTGAAATCGAAAGAAATATTGTGAAAAAAGTTATAAATATGATTAAACCGAATCATTTAATGATGAGAAAATGATTAAATGGAATCAGAAAAATGATTACGTACAAATATACTTATTGTAACCTGGGATCATATATTACAATCATAGTATGTTGCTCTTAGTTTATGGTCACCCGAACCATATTTTTTCTTTGCGTGTAGATCTAAAAAATTATAAAATGTTTAAAATCGCACTGACAAAAAATGCGTAACTATCAAAAATATGAAAAAAAATAAAAATTTCAATTTGTGAATAAATTGGCCTATTTTTAACTCCTTAGACTAAATATAGTGCAGGAAGTTAAATTAAACATTTCCATGACGTCACAATTTTAAAATATATATATTTTTTTTTATTTTTAACTTCACTGAAAAATATATAGATACTTTTTTCTTAAATTAGAATTTAAGAATGTTTAATTTTTACTCATATTAAGAAGCGGCAATAATCTGTCACCAAGGAAGGATTCTATATGTGTTGATTAATCTATCAGTAACAGCGGTTTAATGTAAAGCTACCCATTGTTCTTCACATGTTTGTTCTATTTTTTCAGTTCTTTTAGCAATATTAAAGACTTTTAGGTGCTATGGTGCATGTTAAAGACATGACATATTCTACACTTTTGTTTCATTATTTCTGCTCTATAAAATACGGATCCATAATTTGCTTTATCTATTACCCAGAAAATTATATAACCTAAAAATGTCTCAGAGGTACATATTTCATTTGGTCATCAATGGGTTCAAAATTTGATGTAATGGAAATGTTTTATGTTACTTTTTTCACTACATTTAGTCTTAGAAGTAAGAATTAAACAAAATTATTCAAGATATAATTTTTCCTAATTTTTTTTAGCTTTGTTATTTAAAGTTGGATTTTTTTTTCAAACTTTTGGTGTCCACGAATTTTTTGTCAATGAGATTGTTAAAATTTTACCATTTTTGAAATCTGCGGTCTTGTATTAGTTATACCAAGTACAAATTTCCCCTATACACCTACTCCTTATCCTTCACTTTTCCATGGTTTTATGAGGGTTAATTGAGAAATTCTTGATTTTTGCTACTTTAACGACTTCTAGGGGCCATGTGTGACAAGTTAGAGACTTAACTAGTACTACATTTTTGTAGCCCCATGTATTGTCTATAAAACATGTGTGACTTTTTTCCTCTACCTATTACCTAGAAAATTTTATAACCTAAAAACTTCTCAAGGGAACAAATTTTCTTTGGTCCTCAATGGGTTAAAAATGTGAAGTAATAGAGAATTTCTATACTATATCAAGGAATAATAATTTTGCTGAATTATTCCAGATATAAATTTTTTTTTGCGATTTTGTTGACCTGTGTTATCAATCTCCATGTTCTAACATTTTCTTAGATACTAAACACTTGCATAAATGTTTATACTTTTGCTTAAAACCTAATAGAAACTTTGTCTTCTCTAGCCAAATTAAACTATTTTTTATACATTTGATGCTAGATACAAACAAAAACATGAATTATTTAAACTTGCATCTTGCATGTGTAAAAAAAATTTCTTAAGCAGCATACATTTGCCGTAAAAATGTATGCAAAATAACTTAACTTGGCTAGAGGAGGCCAAGTTTCTATTAGGTTTTAAGCAGAAGTATAAACTTTTTATACAAGTATTAGGTATCTGTACTCGAAAATACCTCAGCTCTGACCATGTGAATTTAATTGAGATATCTTCAACGGTCCTAAGTCCTAATTTCCAAGGAAGTGTTTTGTAACTACTGTAGCTTGTAAAAACGTGTAGTTTTCAAATATTTTAATGCTTCAAATTTATATAATTAATTTTTCAGTTCCTAATAAATGAAACTGTTTGTTAAAAACTCTTTTAATTCAACAATTAACCCACTGTTCACAGATTTATAGATTTATGTAAGTATATGTATGAATATATCAGTGTATAAGTATTCACTCCCTCCTTAAATTACGTCTTACTATTTCCTGCTGTTTAATATTATATTTCTTTTTCAGTTTTTTTTCCTCTACATATTTTATACATTTTCCAAAGCTTTCGTCACTCTACTAAAAAACAGCAACAATATTTTTTGTTCGGTTGCAAAGAACAACAACAAAAAATATGGTCTTATTTGAAGGGTCTTAACAAGACTTTTTTTAATAAATAAATATAAAAACACAGAAACTTATATACTTACGCTCACTACAATTGGAATGAGTATAAACATACAGTTATTTTTTTATGACTCCAACATAGAAAGAAACGCACACACACATATGACTATTATGAGATAATCATTCGTTATGCTTTTTTACTTTTTTATACCCACCATCAAAAAGATGGGGGGTATATTGATTTTGTCATTCCGTGTGCAGCATGTCGAAGGAATCATCTAAGACCCCACAAAGTATATATATTCTGGGTCCTGGTTAGATTCTGAGTCGATCTGGCTATGTCCGTCCGTCTGTCCGTCTGTTGAAAGCAGGATAGGGCTCGAACGGAGCAACGTAGGGGGACGAAATTTGGCACAAATGTTTGTCTTATATAAGGTTTGTTTGGAATTGAAAATGGGCAAAATCGGTTAATAAACAAAAAAGTTATGAGCTTAAAACTAGAAACACAGGGTGTCCATTTTACACTTTTCTGCCGATATTTCTGCAACAAAAGCATGTACGACAGCGAAATTTTGTATGTATAGTTTCGATGTAAATTCGAAAATCAAAAATGGGCGTGGTCCGCCCACTTTACCGCCCACCTCCCATATAAGGTGAAAATCAACAAAATTGTTTTCAAATAGTTCAAAGACCAATGTAAACTCGGAAACAAAAAATGGGCGTGGTCCGCCCACTTTACTTCCCACTTTACCACCCTCTTCATTATAACGCAAAATTTGAAAAAGTTGATGGTGGGTATTTCGATTCGGCCGGGCCGAATATTTGCGCTTGTTCTGTTTGTAATACATACATACGTTGGTTATATTCTTTTACCTCCCTTCTACTCTAAGCTCTTCATTTTTATCCTGCCTTCAAAATTATTATGATGACATACAAGTGGGTGACCCATGGAAAAATCATTGTTAGCGTCACCGTCATCATCATCATCGAAGACCATAAATTGTTGTGCGTTTAAAATGTATGTGAATTTATGTCATTGTGCGTATTTGTATAAAATATTGTAAAAATATTTATGTTATTATTTATTATTTGTTGCTGTTTGTATTATTATTATTACGACTACTACATGGATAAATCCATAAATATTTAGTGCAAATATTATTTGTAATTTAAATTTTCAGTTTTGTTATTTTTTATTTATTTTATTTACGTTCAACCAAAATTATTGGATTTTGTACATAATTTCCGTTTGATTTAATTTTATACTAAATATAAAATAGTTTTTTCTCTACGCATTTTATATTGTATTATATTTAAATGTAAAGGGCGGGTTCATCTAGGAAATTGCTAAAGAAATTTATGATTATTTGAATTTATAGGTTGATTTTAAATTTATTGATGAGCAGAATTTGTAAAAGAAAGGGCGGTTAAATTTTAGGAAAAAAACGTATTGATTTTTATTATGGGCATGACTAATATTAACCCGTTATTAAGGCGGTCAATACTAACATTTGTAGTTATTCGAAAATTAGTGGTGAAATAAAAAATAATAATAAATTGTTTACTCAAATTTGAAAAAATGTTTTTTAAACTTATTGTTGGGTGAAGTTTCCAAAAGATTATGAACACCAACTATAAACGGATTAGGTTTTACAATATAATATTATTTTATTGGTTTATACAATGTGTGTTTTAATTCCTAAAAAATTTACATAACTATTTAATTAAAATTACAAATATAAAAATTATTTAACATTACAAAAAACTTATACAAAATACCTACTTTTTTGGTTTGGAAACCGAGCTAACTTCTTAAAGGAACAGAGATAGGTTAACAATTAAACATATAAATTTGACAAGAAAATGGCTAATTTGTTTATTATATTAAACAAATTTTCTATAAAAGAATATATATCCAAAATTCTTTGCAAAGAGAATGTTTATCCATAATTTTGAATAAAAAATTTTTTTGTAAATAGAAAATTCTTCCAAAGTTTTCTGCAAAGAAAAATTTATTCAAGATTTTTATAAAGGGAAAATTTATGGCAAATTTTTTTCTATAAAGAAAAAAGAAAAAAATATGCAAAATTTTTATAAAGAGAAAATTTATCCAAAGTTTCTATACAAATTATCCAAAATTGTCTCTAAAAGAAAATTTATCCAAAACTGTTTATAAAAGGAAATTTTTATCCAAAATTGCCTATAGAGAAAAATTTTCCGAAATTTTTTATAAAGGAAAATTGAAATATTGAAAAATAAATAGAGAATTTATTCAAAATTTTCTTTAAAAAGAGAATTTATACAAAATTTTCTATAAATAGAAAAATCTATCTAATATTTTCTATAAGAGAAAAATATGTTCAAAATTATCTCAAAAAAGAAAATGTAACCAAAATTTTCTAAGAGAGAAATTTTATCCAAAATTGTCTATATAGAGAAAATTTATACAAAATTTTCTATAAAAAGAAATTTTATCCAAATAAAAACTCTATTTGTTATAATATCTCAACGAAATTTTCGGCGATTGTAGACCTAATTGTGTAAAATGATAAAGTGTTTTAAGATTTTTGTAAAAGGAATCCCATAATTCCCTGAAATTGTTTTTTTCACATATTCACCTATAAAGTCCACATTTTGCTGATGTCGCGGAGATTAGAATTGAAAACTTTTAAAAACATATTATGAATTGCTGTTTGCAGATTCACGTTTTAGGATTTTGGAAAATATAGACAAGTCAAAACTTTCATATAAAATAAGTCCAGTCAAATTTTCTGCTTTGAAAACATCAGATATCTTTCAGAAATGTAACAAATTAATATATGTTGTTAAATAAAATTATAATCGGTAAAAAAAAAACATTTAATTTTTGGACTCGGTAATATATTGACTTCAAATTTTTATACCCTAGACTACCATAGGTGGGGAGCGTGCTATGCGTTTGTGCTGAAATATCCAAAAATACTGGTTTAAGACACACTTTAATTTATACCAATCGGCTTAGACTCACTTTCTAGGCCGATTTAACAACGTCCGTCCGTCTGTCCGTCCATGTAAATCTTGTAATGAAACTACAGGTCGCAATTTTGCACATAAATTAAAAAAAAAATACATTCTTCACTACATAATTGAAATGATGCTGTTCGTTTATATTGAGTTCTATTGGAAACCCTATTTTTCGGTGAAATCCTTTACATTTTGGTAATTTTAAAATGTTTATAAGGGCGTAGTAACTTGTTTTATCAACTATATTAATTTTTGGCCGAATTTGATATTAATAGACCTTTAAAATCATATCGAGCCCTGACCGCCAAAATATCGTAACCGACAACATATTCGAAATTCGTTTTTTCATTTCATTTACATAATTTTGATTTGATTTTTGATTTGAATAAAAGAAAATTTGAATGATTCTACCCACCATCAAAAAAATAGGGGGTATATTGATTTTGTCATTCCGTGTGTAACATGTCGAAAGAATCATTTAACCCTTCGTCTTACAAACCAATTGCAGATTTAAATGTTGTTTTCCCAGGAAAAATTTTAGAACAAGTTCTAAAATCATTAGTTCTAGAACTGGTGTAATCAGAACGACTTCAGATTCTTTAATAACATCCTCAGAACTAGTGGTATCACAACCAATTCTGACACTAATGGAGTAGAACTTTATTGTGATTCTAAATTCGTTTTAATGTATGCTTTAGAGAACTAGTGCTTAAAAACTAATTCTGTATGACTTCTACATCAGTTCTAAAAACAAATTACTGGTTCTCGAATAACTTTGATTAAAGAACTAGTTCTAGAACCGTTCCATAGAATGGGTACTGGCTAGGTAACACTTCCATAGAACTAGTTCTGGAGGTGACAATTTCAAACAAAAATCATTGGTCGTAACGCCAAAGTAGAACAAGTACAGGCTATTTTCATGTGTTCTGGAACTAGTTGTAGAACTAATACAATTTTTCCTGGGTTCATATATTTATAATTAAGCTAGAGACTTTAAATTTCATGTACCCTCCTACAATTTTGTTTTCTAACGATCTGTGCAAAAACCTGAACGATAAACCTAACACAAGGATAGTAATGAGGATAAATTAGTGTACATGTCACCAAATATGGTCTGGCTGGACCAGTTATATTTTGTGTGGAAAATTATGTGGTTTGAGGATTTTATTCGTTCTTTTTTATTGTATTTTATTTTATTAAAAACTTTTAAACTGAGCTCTCATCAGTTTACACATGTTATTTTATGATTTTCTACATATTCGTTCATATTTTGTGTTATGAGAGAATTACCAATAAATCCTCAAATGTTTTAAAAGAAAAATTGTATGCATTTGTAGACTCAAAACATGGAGAAGAACGTGATGTTTATCGATGGGAAAATGTAATATCTTGCAAAACTATGTAGTAGTGATGCTAGAATATAGTTATACAAATGTAATAATATAAAAAAAAAAAATCACCAAAATTTCCATTAAAATATATAGAACTACAGAGCTGGTGTGGCCAGACCATATTTGTTACGAATGTGACAATTGAAACATCTGTATGACGAAGGGTTAAAACCCCATAAATTATATATTTTCTGGGTCCTGGTTAGGTTCTTAGTCGATCTAGCTATGTCCGTTCGTCTGTCTGTCTGACTGTTGAAAGCAGGATAGGGCTCGAACGGGACAACCTAGGGGGACGAAATTTGGCTCAAATATTTATCTTATATAAGGTTGTTTGGTTTTGAAGATGAAAAAAATCGGTAAATAAACAAAATAAGTTATAGGCAAAATACTAGAAACACAGGGTGTCCGTTGTAGCTTAATTTCATACTTTTTGATTGATATCTCTTAAACAAAAGCATGTAGGACAAACAAATTTTGTATGTTATTATTTTTAGAGCTAAATAAAAATTGGTTTCATATATAAAGAACCTTTACTAAAGGTATTACATATCAAATAGATTTTTTTTAAATATTTTTAAAATATTTATACACAATATTCTGCTGTAACTATTGTTCTATTAATTATTATAATCAGGTCATATTTTAGCATTTCCCAAAGTATAGTGCCACGTTTTAGTTTCCATTAAAATTCAATCAATTTCCTTTTTCTTATACATATGTAGATATTGAATTTTAAATTTCATTATTTTTTATTAGTTTCCCTTTAATTAATTTTCTTTTCTTAAAAACAAAACAAAAAACCAACTCATAATTTACTAAAATTTTTCATTTATACCAAAAACAATTCCAACCTAAATTACTCTTTTAATTGTCTATAATATTTCAAGGCAAATCTATTCTTTTCAATTGTCATTAAAAATTTATTTTTACCTACAAAAGAAAAAAATCTACAATATAAATGTATAACCCTTTTTGCTAAGAAAACAAAGGATAATAAAAACAACTACATACAAAGCATCAACAAAGAATAAAAATAGCAATTGTAACATTGAAATCATTTAGAATAGATTTATAAACAAAACAAAAAACTAGAAATGAAACCAAATGAAAACATTGTTGAAAATCTAAAATTTATGCCTGTCATTAAACAAATTGTCATAATAAATCACAGTGTACAATGTACTAGTAGTTTTATATACAAACTACTACTACATACAAATACATATTTATACACAACCTCAAAAAGAAATTGTTTGAAATCTTTAGTATAAATTTCAAAGTCAGCTGTAAGAATAAAACTTAAGCTTTAGATAAAAAGTATTTAGTTGAAAGGAGAGTGGGAGGCAAAAAAAAAAAAAACTAACTGAGTAAAAAGTAAATGACATAAACAATCAAGAAAATCATTAGTAGTAAGAATGAGGTTGTTAAAAGTCATGCCATCACCACCAACATTCAGCATCATCGTCATCGTTATTATTATCTATAGCATCGTAACGAAATTAAGACAATTGGAACTAAAAAAAGGATGGTGATTTGAAGGCTGTTAAAGTTATAGTTAAAAAATTCAGTAAAATGTTATCCTTATACTGGAACTTATTCTAGTTTACGCAAAAATTAACACAAAATAAGGACTGCGCACGAAAAAATCCGTACATGCTCTTGGGTTTATAACTTTTGATGTGGTGAAAAATTAATAATTCTGTTAACTGATTTGTATTTGCCATTATGCCCAATGGCCATGTGCTTAGTTTCATGGTAATAGCAAAATTGGTTTTTCTTAAAATGGAAATTTAACAAAATACAACTAAACACATAATTTAAATTTTTCATGAAATCTTACATTGGGCATATAAAATAATTGCAAGGAAGGCTGTTGTACCGCAAAATACAGTTTCTTGGGTCATAATATTATACAAAGAAGTCATGATCACTGAATGGTAACCTGGTAATGGAAGACAAATAGTATCTTCAGGCTGTAGGACTCAGGCAAAATAAAAAGGATTTTGAGAGAAAATCACCTCATCTCTGAAAGAAAAATGTACAAAAAGTTAATTGCTTTGAATCTTTATCAGAAAATTTGAATGGAAATCTAGCCTGAAGACGTATAAAGAAAGAAAAAAATCCTAATAGAAACGCAAGCAAAAATTTTGTGGTAAAAAATAACATGAAAGTACTTCAGACGAATTTTTTCAGAAATTTCATTTCTGTATAATAGACGATGAAACGTTCATACAGGGTGACTTTTTTCAACTTCCTAGCCATGAATTCCATCTCGCAGATGCTAGAAGGATTATGGCAGAAAAATTTCGTGTATCAAAGAAATCAATATTCCCAAGAAAGTTTTTGACTTGGGAAGTCATATGCATATGCGGGAATGAAGTACTTCATTCATAAAAAATGGTTCCATTAACACAGAAATATACGTGATGAGTGCCTTTGGAGAAGACTTCTCCCTTTCCTAAGAAAATATAGTGTATCCGCTGTTTTCTGGCCTGTTCCCGCTTCTTCTCATTACAACAACAAAACAATGGAGTTGTATCAAAGAAATTGTACCGAACGGCTAACCCATCAAATTGTCTGAAACTCCATGCAATTGAAAGATATAGGGCTCTAGTAAAAAATAATTTAAAGGACATGAAAAGCTCAGCATAAAATGAAACGGAGTTTAAAAATAAGTGGACTTATTCGAGCAAAAAAGTGACCGAAACACAATAAAACCTTTAATTAGAATAATTCTGGAAAAGATCAAATATTTCCTTAAAAACCAACATGAAATAATTCATTCTTTTATGTTTAGAATTTAAACATAACAGTCATTAATAAAAATATCACATTAAAAAATATCTATAAGAAGATTTGCATGCACGGATTTTTTCGTGCGCAATCCTTAGTATTATTTTCTAATATAATTTCTCATTGACAGCAACTGTTAATAACACTTCATTTCTTCACACCCTTTTCATATAAAAAATTCTTATTTTTTTCTTGCTTTCACTAACAAAGATTTTAATATAATGACAGAAACGCCTTTGTGTGTTGCCTGAAACGCTAATGCCCAATATTTGTAACTGTGAACCACGGCGTTTACTTTTTTTATCGCTTGCTTCCTTATTCTACTTGGTTTTAACTGACGTTCATTACTTTAATTAAATAATAATCCAGGAAAGAATTTAATTGTACATAAGGGATAGGAAGGAGGGCTGGGGGACGAATAAAAATTGAAAATATCATCATCAGTAGCAGAAGAGATGGCAAGAATTAATTGTGTGTGTTGGCAACATACAACAAAAAAACAGAAAAAATCTTTAAACTTAAAACAAAAGCCAAGATGAAGAAGAATATCCCCTCCTCCGTTCTTTACCAGAATCTTTCAAGGAAATACAACAAGAACAACATTACAACAACTCAAAATCTTAGGCAATGAATGAATGTGTCTCACTTACATTTTATGACGTTGATTGTCATGTTGAATGTCAGTAGGTGAATGAGCAGATAAACTTATCATTTTTGCCTTTATAATTCATTTCAGTTTGCTTCTTCTTGTCACTGTATATGTAAGTAACTGTATGTATGTGTGTATGTAAGTATGAATTTTGTTTTTCAACTCTACTTAATGGCATTGAAATGAGTAACGGAGACAGAAAAAAGTTCTTGTTTAAGTGTGTTTGTAAGTGTTTTGTATGGGAGTAAATGTATTTGTATTGGTTGTAGTTGTTGTTGATAATAAGTGAGTAAATGACGGAAGTTGAAAAATTATTTCCGTTCCAGTTAATTATGTTTTTAAAGTCATCCATTTGTACAAAGTACAGAAAAAAAAAAGAAAGGCAAAAAGAATAAAGAACAAAAACAAGCAATATGAAGACACAATTCTTTCAAAATAAAAGTAATTAAGATATTTTATGTTTTTTTTTCGTTTTCCTTCTTTTGCAAATGTGTTAAGTTGTGTGTAGGAAATATAAATAAATATAATTATGTAATTATTTTAAATGTAAAGAACTGTCTATATGAATTATTTGATTCTTGATTGAGGCATGAATATGAAGATATATTATTTTATTGAAGAGGATTACTGAGTGATTTTAAAATCCTTGTGTGTAAAAGTGTAAATATTTTATGGAATTCCATCAGATTTTGCTTCAGTTCATTAGTCAAAAACATGATGTTTTAAAATCAATTACATTTTTACAAAAAATTATATAGCTGCTTAGCTTCAAAGGAAATCGCAAAGAAAAACTGTTAATAAATAGATATTTGCTAGTTTTATTACTGATCGGATCAAAATGTAAAGTTTAAAAAAGTTCTAAGGAAGGACCAAAAAATGTTACAAAAATAATTCTATAATCACCCTAACCCAGCAAAAAAACACGTTCAAGTGTTTCCAAAAAAGAACATTTTCGCCACTTCAAAAGTAGAACAAAGTGCATATTTTAAACTATTTTGGAAGTTCTTAATAACTACTTCCAAAAAAGTGAAAATAAATTAATTTTTAGGGGGAAAATGGGTAAAAATTTCTAAGAAAATTAAAATTTAACTCATACCATTTGTATTATATCTTAATATGACTAAAACCAAATTTTTGTTAAAAAAAAAAATTATAAACCTGATTTTAAAAGAAATACCTCAAAAGAAATGAACAAGAAGAATAAAAGAAGAACATCCTACCAATGGCAACCATGGGTTAAAAAAAAGGACTCCTGTAGCTCATTTTCACCAATAAGTACTTCCTTTCAATGACAACACAAATTTAAATTCATGACTTTTTTAGCTCTTTTTTGTTTATTTTTTGTTGAAACGCTAAGAGCTAGATGTGAGTGATCGGGCTTCGGCAGTATTTTATTTGATAACACAGCACAGTGGTTTCAAATCTTTTTTATACCCACCATCAAAAAGATAGAGGGTATATTGATTTTGTCATTCCGTGTATAACATGTCGAAGGAATCATTTAAGACCCTACAAATTATATATTTTCTGGGTCCTGGTTAGATTCTGAGTCGATCTAGCTATGTCCGTCCGTCTGTCTGTCTGTTGAAAGCAGGATAGGGCTAGAACGGGACAACGTAGGCGGCGAAATTTGGCATAAATATTTATCTTATATAAGGTTTGTTTCGTATTGAAAATGGACAAAATCGGTTAATAAACAAAAAAAGTTACGGGCTGAAAACTAAAAACACAGGGTGTCCATTTCATACTTTTCATCTGATATCTCTTAAACAAAAGCATGTATGACAATGAAATTTTGTATTAATAGTTTGAGGGTCGATATAAACTTGGAAACTAAAAATGAGCGTGGTCCGCCCACTTTACTGCCCACCTCCCATATCACGTAAAATTTGAAAAAGTTGATGGTGGGTATATAGATTCGGCCGAGCCGAATATAACATTCGCTCTTGTTTTTTTTTTATAATTCTTTAATCTGTGAATTTTTAAAGATATTTGGAAGAGTAAAGGACCGTAGCTGGTCGCGGGTTAGAGGGTAGACCACCGAAGTTGGTAACCTCAGGTTTTTTTTTTTTTTTAATTCGCCAAATATATATACAAAAGTATGCTTACGTGTGTTTTTTATCTCCTTTGCCTTTTTAAAGTTTTTTTAAACTTAGAATGCCTTAATTTAAAAAAAAAATTGCAAAGTATCCACTAGATTTCTTACAAAATTCTATTAATATTGTTGTAAAAATCATATTGCTGTAAAATATATTTATTCGATAAAAAGTTATTAATCTGAAATTGAAACTTTGAAAAAACTTTGGAGTTATTTATCAAAAAGGTTAGTTTTCTTTCACTTCTAAAATATTTTATTTTTTTGTTCCGGACTAAATAATTTTTATAATCGTTTCAGTATGCAACGGTTTTTCCTCAAGTTCTATCCAAATTTTGTCAACTTTGAAAAAGTTTTTAATTTTTTTTTTTTTTTTTTTTTTTTGAAAATTCTACAATGACAAAACCGAGATCAACAAAAAATACATTGGCTATATTCTCCCATATTTTGATTAAATACAAAAATAAAAATGGAAATATTTAAATGGCTCCATAGATTATATGCGTATCAAATATGAACAAAATTGGATGACCCTCCGTAAAAAAATTGGCATTTTTTATAAATCTCTCATGGAATGGACGATATATATTTACTGATCCAAGCTTTTTACAGCCGCTGGGAGACAATTTTAATGAAAAAAATAAAATTTTTGAAACAAGTTTTCCCCGGACTCGTATCTCTTTTACTAAATTTCTTTAAAAAAAATAAAACATCAAAATGTTGCAGTTTATAGTCTTTATCTCAAAGCTGGTAATGCTACGAATAAAATTAGTCATGTGTCTTCAAAACTGATGCAGAAATCTTGATTTTATTCGCAGTTAAGTAAAAACTTAAAATTTAGTGGATACACTGATGACAAAAAATAATCTTATTATATGCTTAACAAGAATTTGCTTTCACTTTTTTCTATCACGTATTGATTTTTTTATGGACCTGACTAATATGATCTCCTCTTTAGGCAGTCACATTTGTATAAATCGAAAACAGTTTATCCAATTTAAATTAATTATAATCCAATAGATGCCAAATTGTCTTTGAGTTATATACATACTCGTATCATTAATTTGCTGACTTAATATTTCTGTTGTTAATTAGTAGCGTAAATATTAAAAGAAAGGTGAAAAATCGGAAGAATGTTAATCGTTATCTCTGAAATTATTCGAAGAATAAAAAATAATTTTAACCTTACTTGAAGACAATTTTAGTTTACATCTTGTGATGTATCATTTTTAAAAATCGTACAATCGGTTCTTAAGTTATAGTCTAAATTGGACAAACCATTCTCAAGTTTACTAATGTGAATGTTGAACAAGGTGAATATATTATTCATGCCAATAGAAAAAAAATCCACCTATTTTTGTTTAAAGAAAATTTTTTTTTTGCACTTTAGTGCATCTCCACTTAATTTTATAATTGTGTTGTTATACATTAGAGTGTCCCTTTTTCGAGATTTAGATGTAGAAAGACCTGATTTTTTAATCGAAATGGGTATCGAAAAATTCGTAAATTTATGCTGGTAATATAAAAAATATTTAACAAATTTTTCCCTTGGGATTTTGTTTCGCTAGAAAACTTTTTAAAGCATTATGATGAAATTTTTTTTGGAAAAATATGGAAAATTATATATTATCAGCAGTACTTAGTACAATGCAAAATTTTAATATTTTATTTTTTTTTACCGTTTTCTTTAAAAAATAACGATTTTTTTTTTTTTTTTGCATGATGTACTAAAACATCGGTTTATTGACCAAAATATTTGCGAACATTTTTTTAAATATTTTTTTATAATTGGCTAAAAGTTATGAATTTTTTGATACCCATTTCAAGACAAAACTCAACACTATTTTTTGGATGAAATATTCTAGAACCGTGACTTTCAATCGCTGGTAGGGAACTGAAGATCAGTTTTAAAATTTTTTTAATATTTTCCCCATATTAAGCTAATTTTTACACATCGTTTGAGAGGTCTTCCTACAAAATTTTTGTCTACGGGACACTTTATTGTACATCGATATTTTCACTTAACTGTAAATAAAATCAAGACTTGATGACGCATACCATTTTTTTTTTTTTATTTTTTGCAGCACTACCAACTTTTTGCTAATGAAAAAAAAACATAAACAATTTTGGTGCATTCATTTTCCAAAATAATTTCAAAATATATTGAAGAGAGTGAAACTTTTATAATATTTAAAAAAAAAGAATCAGTTCATAGTAAACTATGGATAATATAGTGAATAATATAAAAATATAATTAATTCACTATGGACTGATGTGTTTTTCTTTTTATTTAATAAATTTAACAAAAATTCAGGTTTTTCAATGTGCATCTTTTCAAAATATACACTATGGAGCAAAAGTGAACACTTTTTTGTAACTGTTTATGTTTTTAGGTGATATCTTCTTATCATCTAAATTAACACAAAAAGTAATTAATAGTATTAATTCATGATTAATGTAATGAAGAATAAAAAGTGTTAAAACTAATTTAGTTTTTGCAAAAAATTAAAATGTTTTTGAAATATAAAGTGTTCAGTTTTGCACCACTTAAGAAAAATTGAAACAAAATATATTTTTAGCAATATAATACTTTCTTTTCGCAAATTTATTTCATAGTTTGACAAGTCGTGATGTTAATAAATATAAATAAAGCACCAAAACAAGTTTTATCCCATACCCAGCAAAAACTTCGCCTACTAAATAACGTGATTTGTAAGCGAAATCAGTATGAAAAACAGCTTCCACTTTTAGTGCTATAACTGATGAATTTTGTTCGCGATGTCCAAAATTTCATAAGTTTTTATTTGGGTTCCAAAAGAGTTGTTTTAAATGCTAATTTTTTTTACGCACAAGAAAAAACATTTGGCTCGGTTGACATTTGAACCCACTCATCAACATACTGATTGTGTTTGCTAGTCTGCCGTCTTACTCACTGCACCACAATCGACTTATATTTTTATGTGCTAAAAAGTGGTTTTCATATAGGGAAATAAACATAATTTATAAAAAAAACCTTTGCCTTAATTGGGAGTTGAACTCTCTTTGAATTTAAATACACGTTTTTTAGTTGTAGACAACTGAGCCACGTAAAAATCAAATTACTTTCATATTTACTAAATACTAGTTATTGAAGTACTATTTGGTAATGCTGCTAGTGGCGAATAAGGCTACATTTTAATGCATACAGGAAGCTGTTGCTATTAAAAATAGAGGCTAAATTTTTGCTGGGTAGTGACCTTACAGTTCCTGGCTGATGTTCTAGGATTTTTAATTTCACTTTTATGTATATATTTCATACTTTTAAGTATGCTTTAGTCTGGGTTTCTTACCCATACCTCCAAAACTATCAAATCCTTACTTTAAACAAGTTCTGAGCATGATTTTCTACGAAAATATTAGTATTAGACTACAATTCGTGGTGAATATTATG
This sequence comes from Protophormia terraenovae, assembly GCA_951394005.1. NCBI lineage: Eukaryota > Metazoa > Arthropoda > Insecta > Diptera > Calliphoridae > Protophormia > Protophormia terraenovae. Next base: position 98,134,733 of record OX596076.1, read on the forward strand.
ACGTAATATCATATTTTTAATATTTTCTTCTCAGAATCTGAACATATTTTAACGAAAAGTTGAGGATATTTTTTTAAGACATAATTCCACTAATTAGTCCTATCGGACCGACATCTAAGTGTGAGATACCTCCCTAATTCGCTATATTACAATCCCTTTACTTTAAAGTTTTTATAGCGTAGCAATACAAGTCGAACATTTATTTTGAAACCTTAAAAAAATCATTATTTTCTAACCAAATTTAGTTTACGATTGTCCATTTACTATCAAAACTCGTTTCGAGTTTACCATGAACCAAGATTAATAGATTTCAAGATATTGAAAAGGGTCATAAACTTTCATCTTATAGATAGTTAGAGATTTTGTGGTTTTTGTCAAATATTTTCATGTTTCTTATGTTATTTGCAAACAGTTTGAATACTAGCTCTACTATTAATGAATTTGACAGATTTTAATGGAATCTCATATTCTCCGATCTTAGTTATTTTCAAAAAATGTTCAGCACCTCTTTTAATGAATTAACATAATCGATGATTTTGCCTAATTAAAAATATTTTTTACCTCTTTTTGAACATAATCATCAAGGTTTGAGATAGTTTTAAGTCCTTGCGATTTTTTTTAATGATAATCTTTGCAAAATTTGATATTTTCTAATTTTTTTATTTCCAATACTACAGGATTTTATCAAGGTTATTACATATTAAATTTGCACTAGACATTCTTCATTGAGTAATATATTTTAAAATTTTTTTCATTTGCAAATTTAAACTACGGAATAAATCACGATTATATATCCAATCAGAAAATGGTGCAAAATTGAACACTTTTATATTTTAAAGTTTTCTTTATTTTTTATGTTACACAAACAAATCTATTAATATTTATTTTACATATAATTCAAATTGGACCTTGAGGATTATATTCTACTATTTATATTTTAATTCCTATGGGTCGTTAAGAAGATACTGCCAAAAAAAAAATTAAATTACACCAAAGAAGTGTTCACTTTTGCTCTATAGTGTAAATGTATAAAAATCCGCCCTCTGATCGTCACGTAATCACTTGTCTTTATGACATAATTTATAACAGTTTGTTTAAGTATCTTAAAATTAAAATCATGGTATAAAAATTACTTTTTTTCGGTCCATTGATTCAAGTATATATAATGTCTGTTCGTTTGTCTGCTAGTTTTTACTATTTTTACTTGTTTTGGAATTTGTCAATACAAAAAATAAACAAAATATTGGAAAATAGTAAAACTATGTAGTATATAGTGCATACAGCTTTTGAGCAAAGTAATTAAAGTGTCTTCAAATAAATTGCCAAATTCAAGAGTATTTCATCATATGTATATTAGTTCATTACCAGTGTTGCCAGTTTAGCATCTTTAGGGCTAAATCTAGTATTTTTATTTTTCTTTTAGCCTCAAAATTTTCGTTTCAGCTTCTAGCCTTTTTGGATTTTTAACATAGTTTTAAAAAGGCTAAAGAATTACTAATTTTATTTTTACAGAATCATCAATTTAAGCTTTTTTGAGTTTTAATTCGCACAAAAAATTGAAATTATTTATATGTAACGGAAATTTTCGCCTGCGGCGCTTTAACAAACTTTATTACCCATAGCAATTATTTATGTTATATTTACAAATTCACTAATATATCCTTAAGAAATACAAAAAGCTAATAAGAATAAAAAAATTTATTTAAGATTTATTCTTTTTTTTTTTAGACATTTAGCCTTTTCTTACATTTTTTAAAGTCCAATTTAGCGTCTTTTTCCTGGCAACAGTGTTCATTACTTTAAAATATTCTTCAACATCTACTTTTTCACAAATGAACTCATCTGCAAGTAACTTTCTAACTAAGACTACCCCTTATAATTCCATTAAAATTATTTGTTTTAAAAAACTACTATTTATTTATATTCTTACTTCAACCTCATTAAATTTTCAAGAAAGCAAATCTCTTCTTTACTGTTCAGAATAAAAAAAACATAAACATGACTTGGAATTAATTCTGGAAAATAAATTTTAAGTAATTTTCTTGTATGTAAACCCCTTTACCCTGCCAAGGAATAGTTTAAACTCCCACAAAATTTATAAACATAACATGTTCTTGCCATGCCCGTAAGGCTTAACTTTCATTTTTTTCTTTTACTTTTTCCTACACTTTTTGCTACATTATACATATGAAAGTTGGCAAAAAATCAGAGAATATTTATGCGTCTAGCCACATAAAAATTACAAATAACACTTGTCATGTCACTCTTTCCACATGCGTTGTTACTCTCATTCTATGAACTTGGCGGAATTATAACAACCAAATATTAACATTTTGTTAGCAACAGAAAAATACTGAAAAAAATCTGATACTTTATTCTTTTTTAACCAAGTGAAACTGTTAAATTTTTGCTGAACTAAAATTGGAGGAATTGGTTGTAGGAAAACCCACTACATATGGTAGAAGGCAAGAAAGGAAGATGTGATAAAACAAATTATTATTGTTAAGGCACGTTCCTTTTTGGCTCATTGTTAGAAAATTAACCCCTTTTACATCATATGTTTAGGACAATTTTTAGAGAATTTAGAAGAAAAAACTTATCATAGCAATAAAAAAATAAATCGTAATAACTAATTTATATTGGAATATATATTGTTTAGATTATGATTTAAAGTTTGCTGGACTAAATGTTTTAAAAATTATTGATACAAATATATAGAAAAGTATATTAAATATGTGTCTGCAGAATTTATGAGATCCTTGAGATTCCTTATATTTTTTTCACTTCTCAAAATGGGTTATACAAATTTTCAATAAAATCAAGTCAAGTGTTTTTAATTTTATTGTTCTCGTATTGTATTTGAAAAATTCTATGTGTGTATGTGTACATATTTTATAAATGTACTAGCATGTGTGAGTTTTTTTAATGTGGTTAATATCCATTGTGTGTATTATATTGAGCGACAATTTTTGTGGTTTCAACTTACAAATGAAAAAAAATCTTGAGTACGAGTACTATTTATGAACAAAGTATGGTCGACAAGCTGGAAAAAGAGGTGGTCAGATACCGAAAGCTAGAGTGAATGAATGACTGACCAGCTCACAGGATTTAAAGGATTTGTCTTATTTTAAAAGCATAAGGCATTTAGTTATTGATACAATTTTCTCAAAAAGCTTTTGCTGTCGATACTTTTAAAAATTTTGTTATCGATAGATTTGTTGTAAAAAATTTTTATCATCGATAAATTTTTCGAAAAACTATTCTTACCCATGAATTTTCAACAGAAAAAATTTCTTTTGTAGAAAATTTACGAAAATTCCACAGAAAATATTTGCTTACAATTAATTTTCATATGAATTTTGTGCAGAAATCTTATGATGGACATAAATTATCTAAGTGAAATTACTGTTATCGATAAATTTTGTATAGATAATTATTTGATCGATAAATTTTCTATATAGAACGTTTTTGTCATCAAATAAGTTCTTCATAAAAATTTAGTTTTTTGCAAAAGAAAATTACTGTAATCGATAAGTTTTCTGTAGAAAATTCATATTATCGATAAATCTTCTATATAAGATTCACTTTCTATAGAAGGTTCACATTACAAATAAATTTTCTCTAAAAAGTTCATTTTATTGATAAATTTTCCATATAAAATTAAAGTTATCGAAAGATTTTTTAGAGAAAATTAATGCTATCGATAAACTTCCTATAGACAATGTATATTTTCTACAAATTTTCTAGAGAAAATCCTATCTGTCTATAAATTTTCTTAAGAAAATTCAAGTTATCGATAAGTCCTCTAAAGAAAATTCATGCTATCGAAAAATCTTCTATAGAAAATTAATGATATCGATAAATTTTTTATAGAAAATTAATGTTATAGATAAATTTTCCATAGAAAATTAATGTTAATATACCCAACATCAAAAAGATGGGGGGTATATTAATTTTGTCATTCCGTGTGTAACATGTCGAAGGAATCATTTAAGACCCTACAAAGTATATATTTTCTGGGTCCTGGTTGAATTCTGAGTCGATCTAGCTATGTCCGTGCGTCTGTCTGTCCGTCTGTTGAAAGCAGGATAGAGCTCGAACGGGGCAACGTAGGGAGACGAAATTTGGCACAAATATTTACCTTATATAAGGCTTGTTTGGTATTGAAAATGGGCAAAATCGGTTAATAAACAAAAAGTTATGGGCTAAAAACTAGAAACACAGGGTGTCCGTTTTATACTTGTCTGCTGATATTTCTTCAATAAAAGCACGTACGACGAGAAAATTTTGTACGTATAGTTCGGGGGTCGATATAAACTGCAAATATCCTACAAATACTTTCTATAGGAAAAATTTTTTAAAATATAGAAAATACATAAATAATAGGGTGATCGACGCGGTTTTCCAACCGGTTTTTTCAGTCAAAGTGCTGTCGGTTTTTTTCAAAATGTTAATTTTTCGAATGTCGAATAGACCGGTTTTTTTAAACACAAAAAACCGGTTTTAAAAATAGCATTTTATTTCAGAAAACATGTACTAAATAGTAATATTTGAATCGAAATTCAGGAATAATTTTTTATGTTATAAAAATATAGTTTAAGTCTAAATTGGAAATTATTCTGTAATATTAAACAAATAAATAATTAATAATTATCCTGTATGAATTTTTTAATCTATTGTAATATCTGTAATATTTTTACACCCAATTTAATTTTTTTGATCCAATATTTCCTTTATATTTTAAAGGTGTTTCACCTGCAGAATCGTTTCAATTGAGACAGGCTTCCATATTAAGCCATGGTTTCTGTTTATGCTAACTAAAATTTAGATGATTTTTTTTACAATTTTGAAACATAATTATCTTCTAGTCATCTAGATATATAATTTTTTTTTGCCTTTTTTCTCCTTCCAGAGCTTTCTGAAGCTCCCAAACGACGTAAAAAATTAAAATTTGGCTTAATTATAAAACTTTTCGTCCAATAAATCCAAATAGAGCCATATTATGAAATGTTTATCTGGGAGCGAATATAAGAGGATTTATGTGTCTTTTTCTAAGAATTTTTTCTCTTTCCAGAGCTTTGTAAAGCTCCCAGAAGACGTAGAAAATTAAAATTCGGCTTATCTATAACCATAATCTTCCTATAACTCCTAACGCAGCCAGGTTTTGAAATCTCGGTCAGGGAGCGAAAATACGTGGATCTATATATATGGATTTATATATATCTTTCCTAAGCATTGTTTGCTCTCCAGAGCTTTCTAAAGCTCCCAGACGACGTACGAAGCTAAAAATCGGCTTACTTATAAAACTATTCATTCCACAAATTCTAACAAAGCTAGATGTTTTTATCAGGGACCGAAAAGTCTGTTTTGGTATTAATTACTTTTGAGTTGCTATACTTATTGTTTGCTCTCCAAATCCTGTCAAAAACTGATTCTGTATTTCGTCCAGGGAGCGCATTTACGACGATTCTTTTATTTTTAAAGGTTTACGAATTCAAAACTTTAATCAATATTATTCCAATAAATTCTAACGGCTTCAAATAATTGACTTCGATAAGGGAGAGGAAGGTGTCTAAATGTTGTGCATATTTTTTTCTTTTAATTTTCGGATTTGTTTGTGCATATTTTCATTATTATATTATTTTTCCTGACATTGTCAGGCTTTTACGCTTGTATTTAATAAATTTTAACTTGATAATAATAATTATTGATTTTTTTAAAGAAATGTAGTCTTTTGATATAAATATTAACTTCTGCAAAAAACCGGTTAACCGGTTTTTTCTGAATTACAAAAAGTGCAACCGGTTTTTTTAAAATACCAACTATTCGAACTATTCGAAAACCGGTTTCTCAAAAAAGTCGAATAATCGATCACCCTAATAAATAATCACATCCACACAAATCCATATTTTCAAATACGTACACGACTTTACTTCGTTAATTAATTTAGCAATGAACCATTCAAAAAGTTAAACTTTTAAGAATGATAATAACCATGTTTCCAATTGTGAAATTGAAAGACTTCTTCTTGAAGAAAGAAAATTTAGAAGAGAATGGCAACAAACCAGATCACCAGCTGTAAAGCTGAGGCTGTCTAAAGCAATAAAAAACCTGAGAAAAGCCTCTCAATTAGAAGAGAATCGCCCGAATAGAAATTACATTGAAAGTTTAACAAATAATAAATATACAAATTTTTTCCCTATAGAATGCAACGAAAGATATTAAGCCACCGGTAGAGGAACAAAATTCTTTAAGGAAGTGACGGTACCTGGGCCCGTCGTTCAGAAGATAAGGCCAATTTATTTGCATGCTATTTAAGCTCAGTCTTTCAACCAAATACCCAAATAAATAATTTTACATTGGGAGAGACACCTTATACTACAGTTTGGACCGACCTGAATGGGGTTGTGATATATCACGTGAAAGCTGAAAGAGTAGAACTCAAAACTGCACAGGATATGTATATCCAGTTGTTTCTCAGGAGACATGCTATGAGGTGCTGAATTTTGGCAAAATGAACGTAAGTCTATGAAACAGGGAGCCATATTTTGTTTTTGGACATACCTGAATTGGGTTGTGGTACACCAGATTAAAGGTCCGGTGGAGTAGAACCCAAAACTGTTTAGACAATATTCACTTGTTTCCTAGAGAAGATACTACGAGGGTCTAAACTTTGCGCAAATTCTTAAAAATTCACACTCGAACAAGGGCCCTTTTGGGCAGACCTGAATGAGGTTGTGATACATCGAATGAAAGCTATAAAGGAGTAGATTTCAACACTATACAGGGTATACCCAGTTGTTTCTCAGGAGGCATGGTACGAGGGGTGGAATATAACCATTCTAAAATGGCAGACTCCAAACACTCACTGAAATTCAATCAGTTTCAAGGCTTCGTAGGGCTGATTTTTCACCCCGTTATTAAAGTAGTCTTAAGTTTTTAGTTTTAAGATTTGAATACATATTGTGAGGCCTTGAAAAAGGCAGATTCAATATATAAATAAATAAAACGTAAAACAAAGAATTCATGTAATTAATAGATTAGGCTAGAATTTGCGTTATGGACAAATTTTCTTTAAAAAATTAATAATATCGAAAATTTTCTTATTGAATATTATTATTTCTTTTTTTGCATCTGTTCACTCTTTTTTTGCAAAAGATTGGTTAAATCAACAAAGTTGAGAATTTCATTAAAATATGTTTGTAAGTATTTGAGTCCTTATTATACACACACAAGTATACTCAAACAAATAGGCATAAACTTTCACACAATTGGTAGATTATATTATTTATAATTTAATATGATTTATTTAATATTTATTATTAAAAGCAACAAACGCACCCATAAACACATATAAATAAATATGTACATATATGTGGTTGGATGCTCTTACCAACAAATTATTATTTATTTAAACTTAAATCAGAAAAATTAAAAAATAAATAAATAAACAAAACAAGCAAACAACAGCAAAAACTTAAACTATAGACCAATAAAAATACGCATGAGGTTATAAAATTAAATTTTGTGTAAAAAAACTTAGCAGACTGTAAGAAATTTAAAAACCATAAAATTAAAATAATAAAACCATAAATTCCACAAATTAAATATAAATTTTTTGTTTATTTATAAAACTAAGGGAAACAAGAAAATTAAAATCATAAAAGCATTAAGTAAATTTCTTTGAATACTTTTTACAGAAGTTTTTCATGATGATTATAAATCAAACGTTTTATTGTCATTTTTATTGTTTTAAAGATTTTTAGGTTTCGCTATCTTTTTCTCTATCTTGCTTTTGATGCTCTTTATTATAATTGAAGTGTCATTATATTTATAAATGTTTTAATAATATCACACAAAGTACAAAAAGATAAACCAAAGATAAAAATCCTTATTTAGTTTATAACAATATCAAACTACATACACCTACAAACACACATACACACACACACACACACGTATATAGTAACACTTACACAATCACATTATAGAGGTTATAATGTGTTGAACGTGTCTCAAATAAGTAGGTGTTTGATTGTCTTCAGAGTGTTAAAAGAAAAAGTTCAAAAGGAGTAGTTACCATGTAAAGGTTTGTTATTTTTTTGTATTTCATATTTATTGTCGTAAACGAGCAAAGAGTTAAGATAAGATTTCTTAAGAATTTCAGTCACGTTTCTATCATGACACGTTAGTTAAGTATAAAATCATACATACAAATAGACAGACAACATATAAAGACTTTTCCACCGAAACAGAGTAAATATAGGGCCAACAGAGTCAGGAGTAGAAAGACAAGAAATATAAGAAGAAGAATACAATATTAGTGGCCCAAAATAAATACGACATCATTATCATTTTGATAACATTTTATCTCTATGAAAGACAAAATACTTAACAACACAACATCATGTTTTTTTTAATTCGACCTACGTATGTGGAAGAGAAAAAGGGACAATTTTATTAATAAATGAAATTGAAAAAAGATTCGGATGTGCCGAATCTTTGATACCCTTCACCATATTACCATCTTATCGACATCATATTACCATATTACCGACAATTAATAAAATTTTCGCCTTAACGTATGCTTGCATATTTTCTAAATCTAAATTTTTTTCAAACTACGAAAATTTGAATATGAAAAAAAAAAAAACAATCATAACAGGTTTTGCTTTTAAAAAAGAAACAACAACAATTCCATTTATATTTATTTTTGTATGTACAAACTGACTGAATACACAAAGAACAACAACAACACTGTTATTCATTATATTACTGCTGTTGCTAACTAAACTACTTGTCTATACAAAAAACAAAAAACGTCACTAATAGTCATTACAATGCTTAATATAAATGTTTATGTATGTATTTATGTATATTCTTAACAGATATGTTTTAGTTTTAAAAAATAAACAACAACAATTCCATATCTATTTATTTTTGTACAGACTGCATATACAAAGAACAACAACAACAACACTGTTATTCATCATATGACTGCTGTTTCTAACTAAACTACTTGTCTATACAAAAAACAAAAAACGTCACTAATAGTCATTACAATGCTTAATATACATGTTTGTGTGTGTATTTATATTCTTAACAGATTTGTTTTTGGGCCATAACTCTGTTGATTATGAACGAATTTGGTTTATTAAAAAAACCGAAATTTTATAAAAATATTTATGACTGATCTATATAAAAATAAAAATCTGTAGCTTGAACAAGGGCTTCAAAAATAAAAAATTCGTTTTCCCCGATATCTCAGTTATTACTGAACCGATTTATTTAATTTTTTCAGAACAAAAATTCAGAAAATAATTTTCGAGCCCCCTTTAAAAATTCGAAGTCCCTGGTATATGCAGAGGCTTCAGAAACTAAAAAACCGGTTCTAAAAACCGGTTTTTAAAGCATATCTCCATCATTTATAAACCGATCTTCCTGATTCAAAAAACTGAAATTTTATAAAAATATTTGTGACCGATCTGTATAAAAATAAAAATCTATAGCTTAAACCAGGGCTTCAAAAAATAAAAAATGCGTTTTGTCCGATATCTCAGTTATTACTGAACCGATTTATTTCATTTTTTCAAAACAAAAATTCAGAAAAAAATGTCCGAGAATTCTTTGTAAAAACGAAGTCCGTAGTGTATACAGAGGCTTCAGAAACTGGAAAACCGGTTCAAAAAACCGGTTTTTTGAACATATCTCCGCATTGTATGAACCTATCTTGCTGAATTCCAATAGCAAAATTCTCGAAAGCATTTCCGATCGTTTGACATACATATTATATATGTCAGTTATCGGTGGGCTTCATAAACGCCATTTCAACCGACACACGGACGGACGGACGGACGGACGGACATGGTCCAATCGTCATCGCTTCTTACAAGGATTCCGAAAATATAAACTTTTTTGCTCTCCGACGAAAATTGTGGAAATTACAAACGGAATGACAAACTTATATATACCCTTTACACCTGTGGTGAAGGGTATAAAAAGAAGGAAACTTGTAAATTTAATTGTTTAACTTTAGTTAAAAAATTGTCGAAGTAAATTTAAAAGGACAATTGAGATATTGAAAATATAACAAAACATTACCAAACCAGTGTTACCGTTGCCCCTTTTTCAAACACTTGGCCACTTTTTTGGCACCTTTTTTAAATGGCGACTAAATAGCGACTTTTTAAGACTATGAGCTAAATGATGAGAAACTAAATTTCTTGTAATATATCGACCCATTATATATTAATTTAAACAAATAAAATAATTATTTTGAGATTGTTTCACAGTACTTGTAGTAATATAAACAGCAGCGGAATATTTACAAATGGACTCAAACTGTTAGTAACTAAACATAATAATAAGTTTTATGAATAGCTATTTAAATCATCATGTGCCGAATCTTTTTGGACTGGATTGATTTATATTTATATTTAGGAATTCCTAGGGGGAACGTGTTTGTTTTTACTACATTATCAAAAATAAAAAATAGTTTGTCCAAGAGACTTATTTCAATTCTTGTGGATCCACACGTTCAGTTCTAAATTGGTTCGACGGCGATTTGAAAGATTAGAGTATGAGTGAAGACCTCGTACAAAAATGTAATTAATAAAAAAAAGATGTCAACTATTTTTGAGAATTAATCATTATTTTGGAAAAATAACAATTGTTGTAAAATAATTACAAATAAATATTTTGTTAATAATAGAATATGATTTAGTAGTTTTTCTTAAAACACAATATTTTTTGTTTTTATTAAATAAACAAATTTTGAGGGGTTTTTCTAGGTTTTGAAGCAGTTGGCTCCTTTAAAAAAAAAAAAAAAAAAAAAAATATTACTTTGATGCTGATATTTATATGAATTTATTCACATTTGGGTGATTTCCGAAAAAGGGGCTTATATGGGAGCTATGGTAAATTATGGACCGATCTTTGTAAAATTTGGTACCATCATTTATGTTCATATAAAACTTATTTGTGTCGAATATTAACTTGATACTAACATTTTAATGAGATTTATTCCAGTTAAAGTGATTTTCTGAAAAGGGGTTTATATGGGAGCTATGGTTAATTATGGACCGAACTTTTTAAAAATCAGCACACTCATTTAGACTTATATGAAACTTATATGTGCCAAATTTCATTAAAATATTGCTATATTTAAGGGATTTATGATTGTTAAACCCTTTTCCGGGAGGACATTTGTGTGAAATAATGGAACGATCATAACCGATTTCAATAGGCTTCGTCTCTGGACTGTGAGAAACCTGTGTGCCAAAAATTGAATGCCTGAAATGCCTGAAAAATTTTCTAAAGAAAATTCATTTTATCGAAAAATTTTCCAAAGAAAATTCATGTTATCGAAAAATTTTCTATAGAAAATTCATGTTATCGAAAAATTTTCTATAGAAAATTCATGTTATCGAAAAATTTTCTATAGAAAATTCATGTTATCGAAAAATTTTCTATAGAAAATTCATGTTATCGAAAAATTTTCTATAGAAAATTCATGTTATCGAAAAATTTTCTATAGAAAATTCATGTTATCGAAAAATTTTCTATAGACAATTCTTGTTATTGAAAAATTTTCTATAGAAAATTCATGTTATAGAAAAATTTTCTATAGAAAATTCATGCTATCGAAAAATTTTCTATAGAAAATTCATGTTATCAAAAAATTTTCTATAGAAAATTCATGTTATCGAAAATTTTTCTAAAGAAAATTCATGTTATCGAAAAATTTTCTATAGAAAATTCATGTTATCGAAAAGTTTTCTATAGAAAATTCATGTTAGCGAAAAATTTTCTATAGAAAATTCATGTTATCGAAAAATTTTCTATAGAAAATTCAAGTTATCGAAAAATTTTCAATAGAAAATTCATGTTTTCGAAAAATTTTCTTTAGAAAATTCATGTTATCGAAAAATTTTCTATAGAAAATTCATGTTATCGAAAAAATTTCTATAGAAAATCGAAAAATTTTCTATAAGAAATTATTATTATTATTGAAAAAATTTCTATAGAAAAATCATGTTATCGAAAAAATTTCTATAGAAAAATCATGTTATCGAAAAATTTTCTATAGAAAATTCACGTTATCGAAACATTTTCTGTAGAAAAATCATGCTATCGAAAAAATTTCTATAGAAAAATCATGTTATCGAAAAATTTGCTATAGAAAATTCATGTTATCGAAAAAATTTCTATAGAAAATTATTGTTATTGAAAAATTTTCTATAGAAAATTATTGTTACGAAAAATTGTCTATAGAAAATCGAACAATTTTCTATAAGAAATTATTGTTATCGAAAAAATTTCTATAGAAAAATCATGTTATCGAAAAATTTGCTATAGAAAAATCATGTTATCGAAAAATTTTCTATAGAAAATTCACGTTATCGAAAAATTTTCTGTAGAAAAATCATGCTATCGAAAAAATTTCTATAGAAAAATCATGTTATCGAAAAATTTGCTATAGAAAATTCATGTTATCGAAAAATTTTCTATGGAAAATTCATGTTATGGAAAAATTTTCTATGGAAAATTCATGTTATCGAAAAATTATGTTATTGAAAATTTTTCTTTAGGAAATTGTTGTTATCGAAAAATTTTCTATAGAAAATTATATATTATCGAAAAATTGTCTATAGAAAGTTATTTTTATCGAAAATTTTTCCATAGAAAATTCATGTTGTCGAAAAATTTTCCATAGAAAATTATTGTTATCGGTCAATTTTATAGAGAAAATTATTATTATCGAAAAATTGCCTATAGAAAATTTATGTTATCTAAAAATTTTCTTTTAAAAATTATGGTTGCGAAAAATTGATTAACAAATTTCTTGTTATCAAATTTGTTTTAAAGAAAATTTTAGTATTCAGAATATATTTTGTCTCTAAAAATTTAAACAAAATTCACTAATAAATATTTAAATTTCATCTAGTTTTAAAAATACTCTGTCTGTTTCTTTTTTTATCTTCAGACATCACGGAGTAATATTTGCTGCATTACAATTCCAACAACTGTAAAAGCAACATTCCAACTCATTTTGATTTTAAGATTATAAACTCAAAAAAACAAAGCGCGATTTTACATTTTAATCTTTTTCATTATAACAGTTTTATAACATCTTGTTTTAGTTGCTATTTTGGCTTTTGTTTTCCCCTTTTTCTATGCAATGAGTTCTTTCCCCCCAGCACTAATAAATTCATTTAAAAATGTTTTATATGTATTAGTATATGTGTATTTATAAGTGTGAGAGTATTTATTTTGTTTGTATTTGTGTATTTATTTGTTTATCACTTTTGATCTTAATTCTTTTTGGCAATTTGTTAGCTGTTTTATTGCTGCAGTGTGTTGTTTATTCGGTTTGAAATGGGTTAAATATAAAACAACAACTTTACGATTTATAAAAGACCCAGAGAGGGAACCATTTTTTGTTTACTTCTGTGTACAAATGTGTGAGTTTGTTTTTGGTTTATTTCTCTATTCATTTGGTGTGTTGCCATCACATTAATACAATATAAAAATCTTTTATTTTCCTTTTTTTCTCTGTGTGTGTTTGAAAATTTGTGTTTTTTGGAAGAGCAGCGTGACTTCCGTTTTAAGTGTTTATCAACAAGATAATTTGTCACAGTTATTGCCAATGAATGTTTAAAAGGGCCAACAAATTTTTATACACTAAAATGCTTTCGTATATTCGTTTACATTTATTTATTTTTTTATAATAAAAATTGCATTGTATATCTTAATAATGGTTTAAATTTAAACGATTTGTTTTTTGTTTCCTGTGTTTTTTTGGTCTTGTGAAAGACTTAAATTATTATGAGAATATAATAAGACATTAATTTATTTATTTACTTGAAGTCTTAAAATATTTATCTTAAGTGATAATATCTCAAAAGAAAACATATACATAACAGTGTCTTCTTGTTGGGAATGATGACAAAATGTTGGCAGGAACACAAAATGTTAATTTTTTGTACTCTATACACAAATTATTACAAGGAAAAAATTTATATAAACAATTTATAAATAATAACATTTATCCTTGTCAAATATTTTGTATAGAAAATTTTTTTAAAATTTCCTGTGCAATATATATTGGTAATAGAAATCTTCCAGAAAACATTTTTCGAATCATTTCCTAAAAAAATTTAAAAATAAAAAAATTTTTCTTTAAAAAAATTATAGATAACAACAATTGTGTATCAAGGGTTTTTCTATAAGAGATTGTTCGACCATAATTTATTTTCTATAAAAAATTTATTTAAAATTAATAAATTTTAAATAATTTCGATAACAAAGATATATCGGACCATAATTTATTTTCTATAAAAAATTTATTTAAAATTAATAAATTTTAAATAATTTCGATAACAAAGATATATCGGTAACCAAAAGTTTAGCAAAAGAAAAATTGTCGACAGCAAAAGTTATCTATAGAATATTTATCGATAAAACTAATTTTTTATAGAAAATGCATCAATAAAATCAATTTCCTATAAAAAAAAAAAAAAAAAATCTATAAAAAATTTATTGATAACATTAATTCTCTATAGAAAATAAATCAATGTTTAATTTTCTACACAAAATTCATCGATAAGTTAAATTTTCATACTAAATTATTTGATATTATTTTTCTATATAAAATGATCGATAATATTTATTATTTATAAAAAATTTATCGGTAACAATGACATTCTATAGAAAATTTATCGATAATATTAATTTTCTAGAGAAATTTTATCGATAACAATAATTTGTATAGAAAATGTTCCGATAGCAATAATTTTCTATAGAAAATTTATTAATTACAATGATTTTCTATAGAAAATTTATTAATTACAATGATTTTCTATAGAAAATTTATCGATAACATAAAAAAGAGTTTACGATAACAATGATTTTCTAAAGAAAATTTATTGCAAACATTGATTTGCTATACAATTTTTCGAAAACAATTATTTTCTATATAAAATTTATCGATAACAGTAATTTTCTGTAAAAAATTTATCGATAACAATGATTTTCTATAGAAAATTTATTGATAACATTATTTTCTAGAGAAATTTTATCGATAACATTAATTTTCTATAGAAAATTTATCAATTACAATGATTTTCTATAGAAAATTTATCGACAACTTTAATAATTTTAGAAGTGTATCGATAACATTAATTTTATCGACAACAATAATTTTCTATAGAAAATGTTTCGAAAACAATAAATTTCTATAACAAAAATTTTTTATAGATAATTTTTCTATAACAATCATTTGCTATAAAATTTTTTTTTTTTTCGATAAAATAATTTTCTTCAGAAAATTTATCAACAACAATAATTTTCTTTAGAACATTTTTCGATTACAATAATTTTCTATAGAAAATTTTTCGATAACAATAATTTTCTATAGAAAATTTTCGATAGCAATAACTTTCTTTAGAAATTTTTTCGATAAAAATAATTTCCTTCAGACAATTTTTTGATAACAATAATTTTCTCAAGATATAAAGATAATTTTATGATTTCGAATAAAGAATCAGCTTTTTAAACGAATTTAAAAATAATTTAATTTATATTTTGATTGATTTTGTCATTCCGTGTATAACATGTCGAAGGAATCATCTGGTCCTGGTTAGATTCTGAGTTGATCTAGCTATGTCCTTCCGTCTGTCTGTTGAAAGCAGGATAGGGCTCGAACGGGGCAACGTAGGGAGACGAAATTTGGCACAAATATTTATCTTATATAAGGTTTGTTTCGTATTGAAAATGGGCAAGATCGGTTAATAAATAAAAAAGTTATGGACTAAAAACAGAGTGTCCGTTTCATACTTTTCTACTGATATCTCTTAAGCAAAAGCATGTTCGACAACGAAATTTTGTATAAATAGTGAGCACCCACCTCCCATATAACGTAAAATTTGAAAAAGTTGATGGTGGGTATATAGATTCGGCCGAGCTGAATACAATATTCGCGCTTGTTTGTTTTTATTTTAAACGGTAATAAAAAAATACTATTTAATCTAAACTGTTACTAGAATTCACTTTAATATTTCCATTTGTGAAGCCTTTTTGTACATTTACAATCAGTGCAATTTTTGTAAAATGAATTAAATTTATGAAGTCTTAAAAGTTCTTACAGTTTGTTTCAATAAACTCCTGAAATATACACACACACATAATACATGAATCAACTGAAGAATATAAGGAGTGTGGTAGTATTGCCAGTAGCAGTAAATTTGCAGTTACTTTGTATGTGAGATTATAAAAATGCAAACACACACGCATACACACACACATATGGTCTATATTTTCTAACTTCTTCAAAGCGGATGTGAAAGAAATGTTGGCACAAAAAAACGAGGAAACAAAAAAATAAAGGAAAAAGTTAACAGGAAAGCAATTTCCTCATGCAAAGGAGGTAAGTTAAATATTAAATAAGTATATGTATGTATGTGTTTGAGTATATGTATATTAGTGAGTGTATTTTGAGTAATAAAAGTCATAAGATGAAATTTTAGATTTACAACTATTCATATGATGACAGAACTTAAGACTATTTATTTATAACAGCAACAAACACATTCTATGAATAGAAAAACTTCGTTTATAAAAAAACAAGAAGCATTAAAAATATGAATTCAATTTCTAGAATGTAAAAAAAAGAAAGGAAACAAAATAACTTTCTATATTAAATAAAACATTTTATTACAGTTCGTCTAGTTGTATACTCGAATTGTAGTAAGAGGAATTGTTAAAGAAAGAAAACTCTACTGTAAAATATAATAAAATAAGAAAGAATATATACGGTAATGAAAGCATTTCGTAGAATTATTTCTTAATCATTAAGTAAATTTATTGGTACTGTAAAAGCATATGTTACAAAAAAAGTTTTTTTTTAATACTTTTAAAAGATTAAGTAAATTTCTGAAATAAAAACTAAAAAGAAGTATTGTTATTAAAAACATTACTTCTTATGTACGCTAGATGTCCCGAGAAACTGCTCTTTTGTAATTCCGATATAGGAAGATCATTCAAACGGTGCTTATTAATGAGCGAAATACAGAAAATATACTAAAAAAAATTTAAACATTAGTGTTATATTCGGCTGTGTCGAATCCACCCATGCACAGTGGGGCAGAATTGAAAACTTTTGGAAATTAATCTGTAACTTCTGATCGGCTGGTTGGGTTTGCAGAGGAGTGTACAATAAAGCAACTGGACTAAGAACATGCAAAATTTAGGTACTTGAAAAGCAAATAACTCAACTCAAAATCTGTAAGAGATAAATTAGACATGCCAGCATGTTTTTTATAGGCCTTATCGTGGCCTACAATAATATATAAAAATATTTAAAGTCAGCCGAGATTGGTGAGTTTTGGAAGTATGTGACAGGGAATTTGTCTTTTCAAGGAGATAGGCTGCCAAAATTTCAACGTTTTAAGCTGTAGTTATTCACCAATAATAAATAAAAATTAAATTTCTGTTTATTAACCAAGACCTGAAATCCTTTCACCGATATCATCTGCCCGGAAATGTGTATCAGAGTGGATTTGTATTATGTGCTCGTTATTTTTTTAGAAATGTACTTTTATATGTATATGTACTTATTTACCAATATTGGAGCCAATAAAATAAACAAACACGTAATATGTGTTTTTTTTTATATGGACAAGTCTAATAAATATTGATTAATTTTGTAAATAATTATTAGTTATCATAACCGAATTGAGTTTTTTGAGACGGTTCCATCAACAATATATTCAGTACTTCGAACCGAATTATAAGAATATTGCAACAAATTTTCTTAATGATCAAAGAATTAAAGTTCGCATTTTTGCTATTTTCGAATATTTATGGCTTAAAAAATTAGTATTTTGTACGAAATGTAAGTTTTTTTATACCCACCATCAACAAGATGGTGGTGTCATTCCGTTTGTAACATGTCGAAGGAATCATCTAAGACCGCACATAGTATATATTTTCTGGGTCCTGGTTACATCCTGAATCGATCTAGCTATGTCCGTCGGTCTGTCCGTCTGTCCGTCTGTTGAAAGCAGGATAGGGCACGAACGGGAAAACGTAGGGGGACGAAATTTGGAAAAAATGTTTTTCTTATAAGGTTTGTTTAGGATTGAAAATGGACAAAATCGGTTTATAGACAAAAAAGTTATGGGCTAAAAACTAGAAACACAGGGTATCCGTTTTATACTTTTCTGCTGATATTTCTTCAACAAAAACATGTACGACAACGAAATTTTGTACGTATAGTTCAGGGATCGATATAAACTCGGAAACTAAAAATGGGCGTGGTCCGCCCCCTTTACCGCCCACCTCCCATATAAGGTGAAAATCGACGAAATTGTGTTCAAATAGTTCAAAGACCAATGTAAATTCGGAAACAAAAAATGGGCGTGGTCCGCCCACTTTACCGCCCCCTCCCATAAAACGTAAAATTTGAAAAAGTTGATGGTGGGTATATAGATTCGGCCGGGCCGAATATAACATCCTGCTTTCAACAGACAGACGGACGGACAGAATCTAACCAGGACCCAGAAAATATATACTATGTGGGGTCTTGGATAATTCCTTCGACATGTTACAAACGGAATGACAAAATCAATATACCCCCCATCTTTTTGATGGTAGGTATAAAAATGTGATTTGCAGGCTTAACATTTTATAATAACTAATTGACTGACATATGCCGCGAGGTAGAAAAAAATATAATTTTTCTACCTGTGTTTTTGATTTAAAAACAGAGTTTAAACCACTTCCCTAAAGCTTCTATTGAAATAGTTCTGAATGTGATAATTTCAAACTAAAATAATTGATTGAATAACTAGTTGTAGAACTATTCCATAGATTGAGTAGTGACTAGGTAACACCACAGGCTATTAGCAAGCATTTTGGAACTGGTTGTAGATTTTCATATTAATATTACAACTATACTGATTTATTGTTGTAATTATTTGTAATAAGTAGTTATTAAAAAAAATAACAATTTCATTGCAAAATATACATGTAATTTGTGAAGAGAAAGGTTGCTGAGTTCTTTAAAACTGCCCCAGAAGTAGGAGTTCATGTTCCTAAAACAAATGACTGTGTTTAAATCTAAACATTAGGGTGGGTCAATTGTTTTTGTCAAAAAGCGTAAGTATATCAAAAATTTAAACTTTGAAGAATTCTAAGAAAATATCCCCAAGAAACCATGGGTCTAAAATTAAAACCTAGATCCCACTGATTGATATAAAAATTAAAAAAACAAAAAAATTTATATTGTTCTCTGTGAGACCAAAATCCGATGTTGAAAAAATTTTAAATATTTGTTCATAACAACCTAAAAATTGCGAATTTTAGGTCTCAACATTTCGGAAAAAATTCTAAACTTATAATTTGCCTAAACGTAGTAGGCTGGTAGGGAACTATTTAATAATCTTTTTTATTTCCTATATCTGAATCTTAAAAAGGGGTTTCTAGGGACACTTTATAATTTTTTTTTTTTTTTAAACCTTAAACTGAAATCTTTATGTTTTTTTGGCAGGAGCTAGGTGTTAATTTTAGACCCAACATTTTTTGATAATTTTTCCTAAAGTTTTGCGTAGATTTCGTTTTTGCTTTCGCCTTCTGCTTTTTTCTTAGTCGAACAATTTGATTCACCCTACTAAACATACTTATATAAAAGTCTTATATTAAAATTATGTTTAAAAAAATTTATACAAAAAATAAAACATAAAATCAAATCAAATAATCTCACAATTTATAGACAATTTTTTCCGTCTGCGACAAAATAAAAAATCAAGACATTTATATTAAATAAAATTTATGTGTGTGTGAACGTATGGCTGAATAAATGAACAAATCGAAAAAAAAATAAAATAAAATTGAAAATCTAATAAAAATAGATTGCATACGATAACAGTTAATAAAGTCTCAATAGTAGACAGACAAATATACCAACGACAGAGGGACAGACGAAAAAGAACAAAAAATGTTAAGATAAGTTCAACAGTCATAATACAAGCACATTTATACATATATACTAAAAAGTTTGTGTGAATATTATTTGTATATTTTTTTCTATTGATATTGATGCATGCAACATTGATGGTGTGGTAACATGCACTTATGAGCCAGACAATTTTTACGATGCATAATTCAATATGTTCATGTCATGTTATCGAAAATATAAAGAACTAAAAAAAAGTTTACCAACCATAAAAACTTAAAAAATAAAATGCACTTAAAAACAATAGTTTGAAAGTGGAAGAAACCCCAAATTGTGAAAACGGATATATGATTTTTTAAGAAAATCGATTTTTATAAACTGTTGTTATAAATTTATATACACAGAAAAAATTATTACGGTCTTTTTTTCAATTAACATAGTTGTTTTATTTTGCATCGAAATTTAATAAATTTATTCAACCAAAAAAGAAATAAAAATATAATTTAACTATATTTTTATATCCTATACACATTTTTAATTCATTCAATCATCTACTTGATTGATTTAATTAATTTATTAATTGGGAATATTTTTCTGTTTTGTATTTTTTACAGTTTTTAGTAATTGATATAATCATTTTGGTGAGAGGTGCAAATTTAAACAAGTTTTTGATTGAATTAATTATTTTCTAACATATTTGTTAATTGGTGAGTTTTTTCTGTATACATATGTACAATGTACATATGTATTGAAACGCATTAGTTTCTGAAATAATCATAATATATTTCTAAACATAGCTACTTTACTTTATAATTATAATTATTTTAGCCTGTTTATTCATCTTAAAATTATAATTAACTAGAGTTTAACCCGCTACTTCGTTAAAAAAAAAAATAATATAATACCAAAAATGCAAAAACCTGAAAAGATAAACTATTACTTTCAACTCCCATAGGAACAGTTATAATGTTGGTGTCTTAAAAAAATTTAAATAATGCTTCTAAATTACACCTTTTTCAATTTTATGCCATTGGTAATAATTCTAAGATAATTATTACAAATAAATTAAAAAAGTTCTTTTTGAACAACAAAAAGTACCACAAATCACCCGCCTGTGGATGTTCAACGACATAGGACCATAATTCTTAAATTTAATGTTCTTGAGTTAATCTAATTGATTTCAAAAAGCATCAAAAGAAAACATAAATATTACCACAAAGTCCCTTCTTGCGGATTGTCTTCTCTTTAATATTATGTTCATATGTTAAATTTTATAAAAGAAATCGAAAGTTACCATTAGAAGACCGAAAATTACCAAAGAATCTGTTACGCGCCGGCTACTTTGTCTAATAAAAAAAATGATTTCTTTAATTTCCAAAAATTAGCCGCTCAACAGACGTTAAGTGACATGAATATAGGTTTCCCGCTAGCTATAATTGTATCGTTGGTTCTTAACCCGTGTTGACGCGTAATCACACAACATACTCTTCATGCCTCAGAGTATGTAAATAAATAAATAAATAAATAAATAAATAAATAAATAGAAAAAAATATATAAATCAAACAATACTTATCCAAAATACCGTGGCAAGGTGGTATACCATGTAGGGTACAATTTTCCCTCCCGACTGATTCATTAAAAACGCCTATGACAGATCTATTACCCTAATTTTAATATCTGTCCCTATAAGTGACATGTACCTTTTTACCTACTATTACTCATCTTTTTCTTGGTTATCCTTCCCTCGTAAATAAACTTAGTGTTTCATTTTTTCCTTATTTAAAAATTTACGCAAATTTTATTAAAGACAAAATTATAATATTATATAAAGAGAGGTATAAATTCATACTTAATTCATATATGATATTCTAGATCTTCACTCAGAGAGTGGATAGAATAAACTAAATAAAATAAATGTTTACAATTTATGTTAATTCTATTTTTTTTTCTTCATTTATAAGAATAATCGGACAAGGGGACAAATATGAATCGGACTGACCTTTTCTTAATGAGACATATGTAAATAATAGAAAACAAGTAAAATAAAATCTTCACTTACATAAAAAAAAATGCACCAAAACTTGTTGTTCCACGTCGATTGAATTGTTGGGCCCAGCAGTCAATGCGTGTTGTTTTTGTAAATCGATGTTTTTTTTTTTTTTTTAAGATGATCTGCTCTTTTTTTTAATAAGTAAAGATTATGAATGAATGCGTAAAAACTAAAATTAACTCATAATAATAAAGAAAAAAAGTATATATTGTAAGATATTATTGATAGATGTTTTTACACCAAAACTAAAATGTTAGTAAATAAACAAAAAATATAAGATGTATAGGGTTAAGTATTTAGTAGAATATAATAATTTTTAATACTTTAAATTAGTAAGTAGTAACTTTAAATGTATATAAATATAAATATAATTATGTATGTAATAAAATATAATTATTTCAAATAAATCTAGTAAATTATAATAATTAGTTCAATTTAGTTCGTATTTTAATGGTAGTTTTAGGTAGATTTCAATTTTAATAAAATAATTCCTTAGGTTTTTAGTTATAAAATAGATATTTATGAATATTTTTTTGTTTTGTTAAATATTATTTGAATAAAAATTCATAAAAAGATAGTTGTGATTATGTTATCATTTCTTGAATATTTTCTATTTCTATGTTTATTGCATTTGAATTCAAATAATAGTAAAATAATTAAAATTGGGGTTAGGAAATTATGTAATGGTTAAATTTCTATGTGACAAATTTCAGTTTTACATATAAATAGGTTAAGTTGGACTTTACATTTTTTTGTAGATATTAAATGATAATTTTTCCTTAGAAATTGATACTTAAAAGTGTGGTTGTTATAATTGCTAATCACTTTGTCGTTAGGATATGGGGATTTATGTTTAGGTTAAGATCATTAGAAATTATTTAATATATATTAACTGATTACGTAACTTATTTAATATGGTGGTGTAATATATAAGAGGAGGCCACGTGTCCCTAGAGACCTTAGACCACGTGTAGTTCCAAATTCACAATTAGGGGCTTTACGGAATTTTCTTCCCCGCATCACCAATTTTACAGCAATTTAGTTTTAAGTAAATTGATCCTTAGATGTGTCAGATTATGAGGTAGGAAAAATCACCACGTGAAATCAAAGCCCTTGGAGTAATAACCAATATATATTAAAAAATAAATTCACACTACTAATGGGTAAAACATTCTCACCTTAAAATTTCGTTTAAGCAAAATACGGGATTATATATTCTATTTTCCTCTAAGAAAACTTGATATTATTCAAATTTGTATTTGAATTAATTCAATTAAAAAAAAAGAAATCACTCTTGAATCACACTTCTTTTATTTTAAAGAAACTTTGTAACTTTTATAATATATACGACCATATGCTATTGCACACTTTATAATAATGAATTGAGATTGACAAAATTTGCAATAAAGAAGCGTTATGATTAAAAAAAAAAAACTAATTACGCAATAAAATCATTCTCTGTTCCTCAAGGAGAATTGAATGGCAATGGAAGTACCCAATCTTTCCTAGTGTAAAAAAAAGAAACAGCAGATATCACATAAATATTCTTTGAGCGTAACACATTAATAAATGAAATAAGTGCGTAAAAAAGTTATGTAGATATGTATGTAGTGTAATGCACATTGCTCTTATTATTAATATTAACTATTTTCTAGCATGAGATGAAAAAAACAAAAATTATATCAAACGTGTATCGTTTACTTTTGGTAAACAATATTATGTTATATCAGGATAAACATAATGAAAGTTTGAAATGCTTTGTAAATTGTAACAAAAAAAAAAAACAAAAACCATTAGAAACATAGTGTTAAATATTATTATGAATTTTCCTTTTAAAAAAAAAAAAAAAAAAAAAAAAAAACAATAAAGAAAAAAAAAAAAATCGCAACAAATCCCACTTGAGAATTCTAATACACATGGGAACATACACACCCAGCAAAAAACGATGAAGTTCTTCCAACATTTTCACAACTTTACAAGTGGAATAAAGTGCATATTTTAAACTTTTTTGGAAGTTCTTAATAACTACTTCCAAAAGAGTTAAAATAAATGAATTTTTAGCGGGAAAAAATGGTAATAATTTCTAACAAAATTTAAATTTTAGAGCAAAAACAGAATTTTTATTAAAAAATTTTATAAAAATAATTTTAAGAGAAATGCTTCAAAAGCAGTGAACAAGAAGTATAAAAGAATAACATCCTACCAATGACAACCATGGGTTAAAAAAAGAACTTCTGCAGCTCCTTTTCACCACTAAGAACTTCCTTCCAATGACAACACAATATTAAAATCATGACTTTTTCAGTTCTTTTTTGCTGGGTATATCTGTAAGAGAATATTTCTAAGATCAGTATTATAGAAAACTCAAAAAGTAACGTACCAAAAAAGTACCATTAAATGCACGAAATAGTACTACAAAATCCTCTTTTATAAATTTTTATTCACTTAGTAGCATATATTTTTCATTCCACGTTTTTAGATTCATTATAAAAGAAAATTCAAAAAGGTACCAAAAGTTCCCCTTGTGAATTCTAACCGACATAAGGCCATAGGTTAATTATTACAATAAGTTTGAATAGTACCATTATAAGAACGAAATAGTACCGCAAAATTACTACTTTTGGATTCTCCCTCCCTAAGAAGCATGTATTTTTTATTTAATGTTTTAGGTTCAGTAGAAAAAAAAAAAAAAAGTACCCAGCAAAAACTTGGTAATGACATGTAGTTACGGATGTAGTTACATTTTAATGACAACAACATACTGTCTGCATTACATAGAAGTTGTTTTGTAACTAATTATTTATAACCCGAATGTAAATAGTTATTTATGATCAGATATTTTAAAATATTAATTTTTATTGATTTTTATAATGCAGTTGACAATTCATATATTTGAAGAAGGGATACATAAGTGAAAGGCAAAATTTGCGTATGAATTAATTTGTTTCTAAAATAGTTTATTTTTATTATATTTATTTTAATTACATTTTTGGTTGTTAAGTTTTTTAAATTAAAATTTAAAAAAATCTTTTCAGAACAACGAAAAAAATATTTTATATCCTGACATTTCATTACTTATTTATAATCTAAAATGTAACTAGTTCCTATTTTTATTACTAATCATGACTTCAGTAATGCTTTAAAATCAATGCCCTATTCAACAGCTTGGAAGTAATTAGTTATTGTAATGACATTTAAGTAATATATAGGGTAAGTAGTTGCCTCTAATGTCATCACCGTGTTAAAATAATGAGTTATTCAGCTAATGTGTAAGTAGTGGAGAGCCATTATATTAGCTTCTTATCTCATTATATGGCAACCAAAGTTTTTGCTGGGTACCTTTAGAATAAAAAAAAAAACTAACAAATATAGCACCTTATTTACTGAATTTCATGTTTGTATGTTGATCCAATGTTTATTATATATAATGCGTTTGTGCTGATGTTTATAACACCCAAAAATGATGTTTATAATAACTCAAAAAGTAACGTACCAAAAAAGGACCATTAAATGCACGAAATAGTGCTACAAAATCAGCTCTTATAAATTTTTATTCACTTAGCAGCATATATTTTTCATTCCACGTTTTTAGATTCATTATAAAAGAAAATTCAAAAAGGTACCAAAGGTTCCCCTTGTGAATTCTAACCGACATAAGGCCATAGGTTAATTATTACAATAAGTTTGTATAGTACCATTATAAGAACGAAATAGTACCGAAAAATTACTACTTTTGGATTCTCCCTCCCTAAGAAGCATGTATTTTTTATTTAATGTTTTAGGTTCAGTAGAAAAAAAAAAAAAAAATTAAAAGTACCTTTAGAATAAAAAAAAAAAAAATACTAACAAATATAGCATCTTATTTACTCAATTTCATGTTTGTATGTTGATCCAATGTTTATTATATATAATGCGTTTGTGCTGATGTTTATAACACCCAAAAGACCCACCTTAATTTATACCAATCGGCTTAGAATCAATTTCTGAGTCGATTTAACGATGTCCCATCGTCCGTCCGTCTGTCCGTGCTTGTAATCAAAATATTGGTTGCAATTTTGAACATAAATTAATGATATTTAGCACACAGGTTTCCTATAGTTCAAGAACGAAGCCTATTAAAATCGGTTATGACCGGTCTATTATTTCACCAAACCCCCATACAAATATTCTCCCGGAAAAGGGGTTTTACGATCATAAATCCTTTAAATGTAGCCACATTTTAATCAAATTTGGTTGCGTATAAGTCTAAATCCGTGTGCCGAATTTCTTGAAGATCGATCCATAATTGACTATAAATCCTATATAATCCCCTTTTCAGAAAATCGCTTTAAAAGTCATAAATCACATTAAAATGTTAGTATCAAGTTAATATTCGACACAAATAATTTTCCGAATATCAGTTTAAAATTTACTATAGCGCCCATATAAGGCCCATTTTCAGGAACCACCCAAAAGTGATTAATATAAATTTATTGTTATGTTAGTTTCGACATAATATTGTGTATTTGTATGTTTTATATTACACTTCATACAAATATCGGCCTACAATTGACCACAGACACCTCCCTGAATTTTGATGCAAACAATGGTGTAGAGTATCATATTGTCGGGCTTGACGGACTATATCTTCCTTTGTTGTTCAAAATTGGATTCTATAATAAAATATATATGAAAAAATTACTAAAAATGGATACAATTTTTACCTCTTAAACGTTCGAATTTGCCAAAAGTACCAAGCTTATATTTGGTTTTTTTCGATAAGATACAAATGTAAAATGCATTTTATTTCTTTTTTACTGGTTAAAATGATACATTGGGTACCAAAAGAGCACCAAAATACAGTTTTTACTATTTTTCTCCCTAAATGAGCAGAATTTTAAAAAAATACCATAATTAATCAGTAAGTAAATCAGTCAATCACTCAGTAACGTTACTCTTTTATATAAGTATAGAGACTATAAAATAATTATATAGATATTTTTTATTAATATCTATTGCCACATATTAATACATCCTAAATAATTATGTTAAAACTTTGTGAAACACAAAAAACATTTAATTATCCTTTTGCTTCCGTTTTCCATAGTCTTTATAAAAACATAAAAAAATGTACACAAGTTATAAAATCTTTTAAATTTAATATAGACATATAACTCATATTTATTTTTTACTGAAACATAAAATAAAAACCTCAATGTGTTTTTTCCCCAACTTGTATATCCTGTCTATATGTAATACAAACATCATTCATTTTTATTACAAATTTAGATTTTTTTTTTTTTGGCTTATAAATATTTTCAAAATAAATTTTATAATGTTTATTACCAGATCCTGTTTATTTTGAGCCTATGTAAATTACTTAAAGAAAAATTTAAAATTTTTTTGAAAACTTCCTGTATAGAGTAAATTTTATATAAGTACTTTAATATACCAAAGTTTACATACAATATCTCTGCAGTTCTGAACAAATTGAATGTCATCTAAAGAAGTTGAATTTTATATTTTCCATTTAAATTTAATTTCATTTAATGCAGTCATTATAGTGATGGAAATGTTGCAACCATAGTACTTTTTAGCATTAAAAAGTTTCGAAGTACTCTCTCGAGTTGTTTGATAATGCCAAACGATTAGCTTGATATCCCACAATTCAATTTAAAAATTCTTAAATGAAAATATATTTTGGAGATACATATATTGTAATTTTCGAATATGTAGAAACCTGAATGTTTCTTAACACCTTTGATTTAGATTAACAATTGATGTTCAGAAGTAATAATTAAATTCCAATCAACATAATCTCCGTATAAATGCTGGTTCTTTGTGTTCCCAAAAAAATTAAACACGTAATTAGGACAATTCAAATAAGTTTATAGGACAAACTACATTATAGAAACATTTGAGTAGAAATGAGTGAAACGTATTGCCTAAACGAAAACTGTTGGGATAGACTGTGAATTTATTTTTGAATTTATGTGAATTTATGTGAGTGTGTTATTGCATGTATCGTATGTCATAATTAGAGATAAATCAATATTAAAACTTAATATGTATCAATTTCTGTCATTGAGTCTGAGTGTTTGTATGATTCACACTAAAACTTTTACATTAGTCAAACTAAAATTAGATTAATTAACAAAAAATACATATATACTATAAAGTGCCTTACGAAAAAAAGTTGCAAATGTACCCCTCTAGAAATAAAGATTAGTATGTTCTTAAATGATTCCCAAAATATTACATCTCAATCTTTAAATTTACGTGAGCTGGACAATTTTCAAAATACCTCTAAAATTACGTATTTTTTTCATATCATTATCAAAATTTTAGTTATAGGAAAATTAACTTCAAATTATAAAAGAGGCATACTATGACCATGAATATTCATTTAAATTTATTTTATGTCTCTTTTCAGTCGCAAAATATTAAGATTTTACTTAAATTTTTTATCATATTTTCTTTGATCAAACTTGTAATTTTATATATTTTGGAAGTTTTTCAAAATATATTAGGTTTTAATGTACTATAGGGATGGTCTATCCTGTTACTATTGAAAATAACACGTAATTAACCCATTAAGAGCTAAAGGGTAAATTTTATGCATTTAGATCCTAAAAGGGTAAATTTGGAATTTTTGCAAATAAGTTAATTGAAAACCGCGATAATAATCGAGTAAAACGGAGTTTTTGAAATTTAGCCGCTAATTTGCACGAATTTACAGATTTTTGATCAATTTACGTTTTCGGAGACATTTATATCCTTAACTAACCATTTATTTGGCATCAAAATTAACTTAACCAATTATGGACCGGAAATACCAAAATTTTATTTGTGCAACTAAAGGGTTAAATGAATGCACATATCAAAAGTATTTAATGAGAGCTTTCCAATGATGCCCTAAAATATAATTTACGATGAAAAATGTCCAAAATATTCAAACTTTAATAAAATACTATTTAAAATAAAATCATTGAAAATTTTACTAAAATTTTAATTTCGCGAGAATAAAAACAAATTTTAAATTAGTTTTTGTTCAATATGGTTAACCAGTCGAGAGACAACACTTTGAGATTTATATGCTGTATAATTAAGTAGTAACGAGATTACAATCTGGTAAAAAGTTATATGGTAATAAAAATTTAAGTGTGAAGTTTGAATCATACATATAATTGGCGTAAATAGTATTTGTAAAATTATGTTTTTCGCTACTAAAAATTACCGCTTTTACAGAAATTTCCAAAACTACCGCGTAATCATATTTTTTTAATAAATGAAACGTCCGAGACAAAATGGCGTTAAAAAATTGTTTAATGTAAAAATTTAATACAATTTTCAGCATAATTCAAGATTTTTTTATTATTAAATAAGAAGCAAGTAAAAAATTTTGCTAGAATTTACTTTAAAAATATAAAAATCGCTCTTTTGTTAAGATATTATTATGAATACGAGCTGTAAACCCGCTACTTCGTTAGCGGAAATTTATATAAAAACCATACATTATAATAAATTTAAACTAAGATTTTTAACTCCCGTGTGAACATTTTTAATAATGGTATTATGTCGGTATTAACAAAAATAATCTTTTTAAATATTTTACTTAAAAAAATTCCAAAAACTACAAAAAAAAAAAAAAAAATGAAATTGAAAAAAGATTCGGCTGTGCCGAATCTTTGATACCCTTCACCATATTACCATCTTACTATCTTATCGACATAATATTACCATATTACCGACAAATAATAAAATTTTCGCCTTAACGTATGCTTTCATATTTTCACATATTTAAATCTAAATTTTTTTCAAACTACGAAAATTTGAATAAGAAAAAAAAAAAAAAACAATCATAGCAGGCTTTGCTTTTAAAAAATAAACAACAACAATTCCATATTTATTTATTTATTTTTTTATGTGTGTATATACAAACTGACTGCATATACAAAGAACAACAACAACACTGTTATTCATTATATTACTTCTGTTGCTAACTAAACTACTTGTCTTATAGGCAAAAACGTCACTAATAGTCATTACAATGCTTAATATACATGTTTGTGTATGTATTTATGTATATTCTTAACAGATATGTTTTAGTTTTAAAAAATAAACAACAATTCCATATCTATTTATTTTTGTTTCTTTTATTCTTAACAGATATGTTTTAGTTTTAAAAAAAAATAAACAACAATTCCATATCTATTTATTTTTGTACAGACTGCATATACAAAGAACAACAACAACACTGTTATTCATTATATGACTGCTGTTTCTAACTAAACTACTTGTCTATACAAAAAACAAAAAACGTCACTAATAGTCATTACAATGCTTAATATACATGTTTGTTGGTGTATTTATATTCTTAACAGATTTGTTTTTGGGCCATAACTCTGTTGATTATGAACGAATTTGGTTTATTAAAAAAAACGAAATTTTATAAAAACATTTATGACTGATCTATATAAAAATAAAAATCTGAAGCTTGAACAAGGGCTTCAAAAATAAAAAAATCGTTTTCCCCGATATCTCAGTTACTACTGAACCGATTTATTTCATTTTTTCAGAACAAAAATTCAGAAAATAATTTCTGAGCCCCCTTTAAAAATTCGAAGTACCTGGTATATGTAGAGGCTTCAGAAACTGAAAAACCGGTTCCAAAAACCGGTTTTTAAAGCATATCTCCGCCATTTATTAACCGATCCTGCTGATTCAAAAAACCGAAATTTTATAAAAATATTTGTGACCGATCTGTATAAAAATAAAAATCTATAGTTTAAACCAGGGCTTTAAAAAATAAAAAATGCGTTTTGTCCGATATCTCAGTTATTATTGAACCGATTTATTTAATTTTTTCAGAACAAAAATTCAGAAAAAAATGTCCGAGACTTCTTTGTAAAAACGAAGTCTCTAGTATATACAGAGGCTTCAGAAACTGGAAAACCGGTTCTAAAAACCGGTTTTTTAACATATCTCCGCATTGTATGAACCGATCTTGCTGAATTCCAATAGCAAAATTCTCGAAAGCATTTTCGATCGTTTGATATATATATTATATATGTCAGTTATCGGTGGGCTTCATAAACGCCATTTCAACCGACACACGGACGGACGGACGGACGGTCGGACGGACGGACGGATGGACGGACATGGTTCTATCGTCATCATTTCTTACAAGGATCCCGAAAATGTCAACTTTTTTGCTCTCCGACGAAAATTGTGGGAATTACAAACGGAATGACAAACTTATATATACCCTTTACACCTTTGGTGAAGGGTATAATAATAGATTTTCGAAAAGTACAAAAGGCATGTTTGATATATTTCTGATAAAAAAAGATAATATTTTAAATTTATTTCTATGCTTTTGGTTTAGAAATGATGAATATTACAGAACATTCAAGAAGTATTATTAAAAGAACGAAAAAATACCACACGTCCCCTGTGTGAATTCACACTCACTTAGGGCCACATATTTTTAATTTCATGTTTCTGGGTTTATTATTATAGAAAATTCAAGAGGTACCATCAGAAGAATAAAAAAAGTATCATAAATTCCCCTTTTATGGATTTCCATTCATTTAGGATCACATACCCTTAATTTCATGTTTTGAGGTTCATAATTATAGAAAATTCAAAAAGTACCATTAGAAGAACAAAAAAGTACCAATTATTGTGAATTCTTTCCCACATAGGATCATGTTTCTAGGTTAAATATAATTGAAAATTCATTATTGAGTTTGAATAAAATGTAATTTCTCAATTTTACCCCCTTTTTGGTACTTTTTCCTCCATGGATATAACAAAAAATGTATTCCAATGAATTTCTAAAATATAGTGAGATCCCATATTAAAATACGCGTATGTTTAAGTCAATAAATATAAAAAAATGTTTTATGATAAAAGTACCAAAAATAGGTACGATTTTTATCCCTTAAACATTCGAATTTCTAAAAAGTACCAAATTCGTATTTGTCATTTTTTGATAAGTTATGAATACAATGTAAAATTTATCTGTATGTTGATTGGTTTCAAAGATATATTTGGTGCCAAAAAAGTACCAAAATACTGTTTTAACCGTTTTCTCCCTTAAAAAGACGATTTTCAAAAAAGTACCAGACACCTGCCCGATTATTTTTTAAATGAATAACGATAACTATTCAACTTTTTTATATCTATTTTAGTTTAGTGTTACCGATTTTACCCTTGTTTACCCCCTAAACACTCGATAGATCTTAGTGGATTTATATGGAGGGAGACTGACCTACATTTCAAATTTCGTCTCTCTAGCTTTATGCGTTTGGGCTGTGGGATGATGAATCAAAAATTAAAATTTTTCTTTTTAGTAATTTCGAAAAATAATGAAGTAGTTTTAAC
Source organism: Protophormia terraenovae (assembly GCA_951394005.1). Lineage (NCBI taxonomy): Eukaryota > Metazoa > Arthropoda > Insecta > Diptera > Calliphoridae > Protophormia > Protophormia terraenovae. The sequence goes on from OX596076.1 coordinate 98,167,106, forward strand.
CTTTAGAAATTCTATAAATTCAAGTTGTTTTGATTTGGATAAAGCCAAAGCTCTATTTTTAAAATTTGTAGAAAGTTTCAAATTCAAACCTCCACAACTTTTGCGTGCATAGATAAAAATTATTAAAGCAAACAGATTTTTATGCATAAATATTTGTTAATAAAACCACAAATAGGCGTTAGTTTCGGAAGAAAAAAATTTAAAACATTTTTAATTAAAATATTAAATATTTAATTAAAGTGTAAAATGTTTCAATAAGAAAATTAAACTCACCTTCACAGAACAATTTCTTTTTCAACAAAACAGGGACCAATTTAAATTAACACCAACAATTTTAAAATTATTTTATTAACACTTATTTTATTACTCTTATAAAAATCATGTAAATGCACTAACAAAAACAAAACAATGTTGGAGCAACTCTTGCAACTTCTTCCACCTTGCTCTTAATTTTATTTTAGCTATAGAATTGCTTTATTTCATTTTTCACAACACTTTCCGACACTTTTTCTTTAATAAACTCGAGGTGTTTAAATACTTTTTTTTCACACATTTATTAAACACTAATTCAAACATATTTTTATGTAAAAATATTTTTTAATTGCATTGTTTTTCTTCACAATTTATTTATTATTTAATGATTAATTAGTGTTGATCAACCGAACACTTAACAAATATTTAGAAAACTGGTTAAAGAATGCAAAAATAACGGGATTGTCAATATTTTTGTTTTGTTATTAATAATGATGCACTAAATGTTTGTGTATAAATGTCTGTGGTTTAGTGCATTACAGAGAAAGAGAGAGGGAGTATTGTTGAGATTGGGAGAATCAATAAATATGTATGTATATTAAATCAAGAAAAGATGGATATATTCAATTGTTGATGATTTAATGTACTTATTTCTTTTTATTTGGCTGAATGTAAAGGGTAACTTTACGCAGAACGGAAATTGCGGCGAATTATTTTTTTTGTACCCTTACAAAGAAGCATTGATGTAAAGAGAGTTCTTCGTGTTATATGTTTATCACTAAAAATCTTATAAAAGTACGCGTATCTCGATGCTAAATTTATATAAAACCTTCTCATGTGAAAACATTTGTATATGAAGGAAATTATTATATGAAAAATTCTAATATAATTCAAACAAGTTCGAATATTAAAAATCAGAAAAAAACGTTTCGATATAACTGCTAGAATATTATATTGTATTATTTGGTCCTATTTTTTTTTTTTTTTTTTTTAATATTTACGTGTAAAAACTTAAAATATCCAAATTTTTTGTGAAAAATGTATAAATTTTGGACTTGTTTGAAACTGATCTTAAATCTTTTTTTACATCATTAAATATGAAAAAAAAAAATCTGAAAAACCCGAAAAATGGATCTATTTTTATTTTGATCCACCCCATAAAATTATAATGTCAGGACGAAAATCATGAAAAACTGTATCTTAGAATGAAGTTAACCATACAAACGGTTCCACCCTAATGTATATACATCTTCATATCCCATGGGAAAAATAGAAGGGCTAAAGACGAATTGTAAAAGGCGTAATTTAATAAACAAAAGACCCTTTACTTTTCTACATCCACTCTTTTACTTCTATTCGCATTCCAACACTCTTCCCATTTTACAGACATGCCATTGGAGACAAGGCCTTCCCTTTTCCCTTCCAAAAGAAGAGTGAATCCTAAAATAATAAGGAAAAATCGACGGTAAAAATGGTTAAAAACGTCAGAAACGGTGCAATTAATCGAATATAGAGGCCGCCGAAGATGGCCAAACTATTAAGTTAAAAAAATTAACGCCACGTACAATAGGACTAAATAATTTTGAGAACGTTGCTAAATTGGTGGTACACCCTGTACTTAGCAACTAATAAAATGGAAAACAACACAGAAAAAAAGTAAAAATATTATTAAATAATATAATTAAATTCCAATATAAAGTAAGTTAATTATAAGGAGTGAGATCGAAAAATTCTTAACATACATAATATTCAATAACTTGGAAACGGTTGATCTTAGAGTTTTCATTATTTTTTTAATCATTTGATAATTTAGCACAGATCACAGAAATATATAATTTTTATGGTTCTAACCACTAATTATAAAATTCTGGACCATTTTTGAAAACCCTTTCTTTGGAGATTTGATAGTTGCTTCAGTCACTTTTTTGGAACAGTGTGCACATCTTCTGTTAAAATCTTCGGTATTTTGGGACATTTTTTTTTGTGCTCTTTAATTCACTTTTCACAAGAGCTCAATATCTCTTGAACTTTATATGTTATCAACTTTCTACTGGTCTAAGATATGGACAATTTTGAAAATTGACCTCTCTTGGTAATAAAACTATGTTATTGATTTGGTACCACTCCAGAGCTTTCTTACCGTAGTGACATGATACCAAATGGGTCCAAAAATATGTGGAAACGTTGTGCTTTCTAAAGAAAAGAAGAAGTCTTTTTTGCAAATATTCCTTTATGCATATTTTGGTATTTATAGATCCGAATGTATCAAATGACTTTCCTGTTTTGCCGCAACTGCAAAAAGCTTGTCATACCATGAATTTTGTAAGAAATTTTTGCTGCTTTTGGGTTTTAAACTTATCTCCAACATTGCTTCGAGCATTAGCAATAAAAATTTTTGAGACACAAGCTGCGAAGATTCTGCCAGCACCTACGTTTCTTCGTTAATTATACAGCTTGAGTATTTTTGTATATCACACCAAATAGTCGAAGCACTGAGAAAACTGATATGATTTTCTACCAGATGTGTTTGGAGTATCTTTCAATATGCCTTCAATTTTCTGGCCTTCCCAATATCATGTGGTCCTTTTTTCTTACCGAACTAGGTTTCACATCAATAGTCAAATTCTCCTGATATTGTTTAATAACATTAGAAACGGTTTTACGGACGAAATTTAATTCTGTGGCCAATTATTTGTAAGACCTATTTGGATTTTTTGAAATTTTTTAATAACTTGTAGGACGTAAATCTTTTTCGTCACTTATTTTGATGAAAATAAGGACAAATTAACATTAAAAATAATAACTGAAGTACTTTTCCATGATAACTAGATCAAAAAAAATTTTAAATATTGATTTCAAAAAAAGTTATGAGGCAAAATGTGTGTTAAGATATTTTCGATCTCACTCCTTATTAAGAAATATTTTGAAATATTTTTTTCTATGATGAATTAGACCGGATTTTTAAGATTTTTCTTTTGAATAATTTTCATAGAATTCAAAGTGGCATGTGTTTTACTTTTTTTTCCGGAAAGGTGAGGAGGCAAGGATGATGGATAGTAATATTTCCCGCTAGATATGTACCTTCATGAGGGCATAGGGGTACTTATTTTGTAGAGTATATGAAATAGAAACCAAATAAAATCCAATCAAAAAGTCATTATGACAAAGTTTGTAAGTAAACATACACATACATATGTATATATTAATAGGTATTATATTCACATATGCGAGAGCAATCTTAAAAGGCTTTAACCAAACTATTTTATAATTTTATAAAGAGCCAAATTTTATGAATTCCTTCACTTTGAAAAAATATCAATATAGTCTGAAAAATAAAGTTTCTAGCTCAGAATTTATTAGAAAAGCGATGATGAAGGCAATATAGCGTCTTATACATACTTCAAAATGGTCAAAAATTCAATATATATAAAAGAGTAATGACTGAGTGATTTACTGACTGACTTACTTGGTAATTCATCATCGCACAGCCCAAACGATTAAAGCTAGAAAGATAAAATATGGACTGTAGATTGCTCTCCTAGCGAATAGATCCACTAAAATGAAATTCGAATGTTTAGGGGGTAAAAAAGGGTAAAATCGATAACCTTATATCTCCTAAACTAATAGAGGTACAAAAAATTTTGAATGTTATAGTTATTCATTTAAAAAATAATCGAATAGGTGTGTGGTACTTTTTTTGAAATTCGACTCTTTTAGGGAGAAAACTGTAATTTGGCGCCCTACCTTTCTTTTAATCCAATAAGCATAGAAATGAAGTATGTACCTTATCAAAAATTGGCGAATACAAGTTTGGTAGTTTTTGGAAATTCGAACTTTTAAGGGGTAGTAACCAAACCTGTTTTTGGTACTTTTTGACAAATTTTTTTTTTTTTTTTTTTACTGACATATACATATGAATATATTAACATTAGATCCCAGGACAATTTATAAATTCATTAAAATACATTCTTTGTTACATTCAAGGGGAATAAAAAGTACCAAAAAAGGGATAAAGTCGGGAAATTAAATTTTATTTAACAAATTTTATTAAATAATTTAATAATGCATTTTTTATTATATTAAACTTAGAAACATGAATTTAAGTACATACATGTAGTCCTAAGTGAGTGAGAATTTACAAGAGTGAACTCTTTGGTACCTTTTTGTTCTTCTAATGGTACTTTTTGAATTTTCTACAATATTTAACCTAGAAACAAGACATTAAAGATACATAGTCCCATGTGGATAAGAATTCAAGACGGCGATTTTGTGCTACTTATTCGTTCTTCTAATAGTACTTTTTAAATTTTCTATAATATTGAACTTAGAAACATGAAATTGAAGATACATGGTCATAAGTGAAAAAAATTTGTAAGAGGGTGGTACTTTTTGTTATTATAATATTACTCTTTGAATTTTTTGTAGCAATAATTAACTGTCAATTATAAAATTTAAAATATATGGTTCTGTGTTAAGAAGCCCTATTAGTCATATTCTTCTCTATATAATAGAAATAATTTGGTAGTTTTTGAACCTTTGAACGTTAAAAATGTAAGAAATTGGTAAATCGACTCAGAAAGTAATTGTAAGTCGATTGGTATACTTTGAGGTGGAAGTCCGTAAATTATTTTCTGTGCGTTACAAACATCAGCACAAACGCACAATACACAAATAATGGAATTGAAATAATTTTATTGAAAAAAAAAAAAAAACTGAGATATTTTTTTTTTTCAAGAATATTAAAAACCATTTAATGGCAAATCGCGAAATCTAAAAAAACAAAAGACACTTCAAAAATATAGAATGAAAAAGTATTTTTTCTTGAAACTGCCACCTCTAAAACAGCAATTAGATACAAAAGTATTGAATAATTTAATATTTTTATTTATTTTCAATCATATTAGAAAAATAATCCAACAATATAAAAATCCAGAGTTCAAACAACCGAAATTCAAATTATCTAAACTCTTAGGGAATTTTTTTAAGACTACCAGTTCACTTTCACCTTACTTTGGAATTATTGAAGCCATTTTGCTCCAACTAGAAAGCACTTTTAATTATTTCCTCATATAAACTAATGAACTAGTTCAACAATTCAATGTATAGGTATATAAACGTATACATCAATAAGATTTAATGTGTGTATGTAAAATAATATGGTCTCCATACAAGTAACAGTAAAAATAGTAAATAGTAGTAGTTTTTACTAAGGCATTATAATAAATAATAGAGTGTCTCGATAAATTTTTTTTTTTTTTTTTGCGATTATAGAAAGACCACTCAAACAATTCGCATTAAATATCTGAATACAGGATAAATACAAATTGTGTTCCCTACCACCAATTAAAATTCAAGATTTGAATATTTTTTTTAATAATTATTAAACAAAAAGTATAAAACCTTTGTCTACTAAATCGCTTATTTGTCGCTTATTGATGTAATGTTGATGAAATTTGGCTAAAATAAAAGATTTTCTTGGTACTGAAATAAACAAATATTAAATCAAATATTAGGAAAAATAAGTGTTCATCCTTATTCCCTGAAAATTATTGAAGATTTATTTAAAAAGTGTTTTACAGCTCCTTAGTATGTAACGGGACATTCTAATGAATAAGTAGTTGTTACTGAAATATATTTTCATTTAGTTATTTAAGCAAAAATCAATATGTAATTTTGTATGGTGATGTCTCTTTTATATTGGCAACAAGTTACTCACTTTTTTGTTACTCTTGTTGCTATTCTTGTTGTTGTATACAAAATACATATAAAAGTTAAAACAGGAAGTAACTTGAGTATGCATACTTTATTTTATTTATCACTCAAAGCATGTATGTGTGTATGTAAATGAACAAGTTTGTATATGTGTATATGGTTTTAAAGCTAAATAATATTGGTGTTCAACCGGAAGCCATACAGGATGTAGTGTAAATGCGTGTGTTTGTGTATGAACTATATAATCGAATTTACCAATTAATAGTTGCCACTTTTGTACACTTCTTTAGAAGAAAAAAAAAAATAAAAAAGTAAGCGAGGGTGATTTTAAAAGAACTAACTGTTAATAGTTGCAGAATGGAATAAAAATAAAAATAAATATTGAGTCAATAGAATATGAATATTATACTAAATTGTTATATTTCTAATGATTAAAGAATAAAAATTTAAAAAACTTTAGATAATGTTTATCAAATAAATATGTATATACAAATTTTCTAAAGTATAGAATTTTAAAGAATTTTTCAGTCTGCACCTATTCAGTACCTATGAGTCATTTGTGTCTTGTTAAGAATAAACATATGTATGTATTATTTTTTATATATTTATATGTTTGTTTCATGTATCTTTCTATTCATTAGCACTATTTCATTATTTTTATTTTTGTGCTAATGACTTTAGCAAATTAACTGCCAATGAATTACTTTTGTTATCGAAATGAAAAGACAAAAGTCTTAATTTTTTCTTCGACAAAAAAAAAAAATAAATTTGATACGGTGATAATAAGCGTATCATTACTCGAACTAAATCAGTAACAATAAATGATGCCATACAAAAAAAGAATTTTATGTGCGTTGAACACAACAGGTCAAATTTTGTTCTATTGATTATAGAAAATTAATTAATTAATTATAATTTTGTTAAATATATAGGTACAATATAAAAGTATCTGCGAATGTTTTGAAATAAGAAAAGAGAAGAATCATTTTTGCGAGTTTAATGGAATAGCAGTAAGAAAAATGTTCATAGAAGTGAACTAAAACTTGATTGCTATTTATTAAATTTTTGACCTTTGATAAGTTTTGTGTTGTCAATGGTATAGAAATAAATAAAAATTAGGGAGAATCATATCTTAAATAACTGATGAGATAAAATGGAAACTTTTGTAATAATAATTAAGAAAGTATTAAACAGATTGTCATATTCAGGGGTGAAATTCTGAATGAGGTAATAAATCATTAAATGGTATATTTAATTGTGAAATCTTAGATTTTATTTTTATAAAATATTATATCATGACTAGTCTTTATACCCTATAGTATACCTTTCGACTCATAATCACTTTCCGAATAGATTTAATGATGTCCGTCCGTCTGTTTGGTCGGCTGCCTGGTTGGTTGTCCATGTAAAGCTTGCCAAACTACGGCCCATTATTTCACATAAACCCCATACAAATACTCCGCAGAATAGAGTCTTAATGATCATAGATGCCCAAAATACAAATAAGCATAAATAAGTTTTGTATAAGTACAAATTAGCCAAATTTCAAAAGATCGGATCACAATTAGGCATAGCTCCCATATAAGGCCCACTTTCGAAAATCCCTTTAAATCGCATAAATCAGGCATAAATGACAGTAGAATTATATTAACTAATTTCATAAAGATGGGTTCATGGAATCGGAAATCATTTTAGTGCACAAACGCAATGGAGTATGTTAACAAATTGTCGGGCTTGGCCGACTATATCTTTCTGGTTTTGAATTGACTCAGGTTTTCGCAATAAATTAATATTTGTAAAATTAAAAAAACTCAAAAATTTAAATTTGTATTCTTTAATCCTAATTTTTTGCAAATAAAACGAGACATATTTCATTCAATTTAATACATAAATTTTGATTTTCTTTATAAATTAACGAAGATACTAAGTACCGTTTTACAAATTACATAAAAATATTGACTCAAGTTTTCGCGATAAATTGCGACTTGTCTGTTTTCATTAAAAAAAAAAAAAAAAAAAAATATTAAAAAATTGTGAGTCAATTCAAAAGAAGTAGCTTAGTACTTCTTAATACCATGCATCCGAATTGACTGAAAAACCACGTACCCCAGGATCAATTTCTTATCTATATAATTTCGTACGTATTTTCGGATTTGTTTGTGCATATGTTTAATATTTTAATATTATATTGGCAGGCTTATACGCTCGTTCTAAAAAGCAATGAAATCAATTTTTATTTATTTTCGATGCACGGGAAATACAGTCTCTTGAGTCATCAAAAATACATAAAAAAGTTTATTCGAATCTTAAGAAAAATTAACACATCTTTGGATGAAATGTGACTAGGGATCGCAAAGATTTTTCGACTTTCCGGGAATTTCGGGATATATGAAGTAATTATCACTATTCTCATAGTTAAACAACTGAGACCCAAATAGGATATTAATCTTTACATTAGCAGATATGAAACAGAATTGTAAATGTAGCGAAAAAATTAAATGGTTACTCGACTGAATAATTGAATAACGACAATAGTGAAAAAGTTATGTGGTTATCTATACAATACACAGTGGAGCAGAATGGAAATTTTTGGCAAATAAATCTGTAACTTCTGATCGGCTAATTGGATTTGCATTTGGTATAGGCGTAGCAGAGGAGTGTACAATGTTAAGTTTGTAAGGGGGACTGAACAGACCCCTCAGGGGCCTCTGTACCTCTGACATAAAAAATTTTTAATCGCTTTATCTTTTACAGTTTTTGGGTTATTTGCGTTTGAATTTTTAAGTACCTCAATTTTGCATTATTATTATTCTAATATTTCCGACACATTTGATTTGTTTTTTTTTTTTTTTTTTATCTAATTAAAAAACAAAATTATGTATTGAATAAAAAAATTTTAAGTCGATATCTTTACCGAGTCCAAAAAAAAAAAACTCAGTCTTTTTCTATGTAATGAAGAATTATGTCAGCTGAGTAATGTAATTTAGATGAAAAAAATCGAGTTTATACTTTTTCTAATTTTTGCAATTAAAATAAAATTTTTGTAAAAAATTGGTTTTTTGAGAAACTATAAATTTTTTATCTGTAATAAAATCTTTGTTATTAAAGGTATCTTAACGAAATTTTCAGTGAATGTAGACTTTAGCGTATAAAATGAGAAAGTGAAAAAAACTTTTCCAAACAATACCAAAAAAAAATGCCGAAAATCCCAAAAATGTTTTTTTTTTCACATTTTCGGCTATAAAATCCACATTTTTCCGAAGTCCAGAAGATTTTGCTTGAAAACTTTTAACAACATATTATGGATTTTTAAACTGCATTCCGTTTGACGATTTGTGCTTTGGGATTTGAGAAAATAGAGACTAAAGTCAAAACTTTCATATAAAATGGGTCAAATTCGGGAAGGTGTGTGCCTTGACCACTTGAGTTATTGGACTAATCTTTTATTTTAAGGTCTTCTCTATGAAGATAACTTTCACAAAAATATAAAATTATTATTTTTTGTTGAAGAATATTTTATTTCAGAGAAAAAAGAGTGTAGATACTTTTTCGGTAAAAAAAAAACGCAAAAAGTTGTTATTTTTGGAAAGATATCGGCTTTTCTTAATTCAATAGATAATTTTGTTCTTTAATTAGCTAAAGAAAAAACAAATAAAATCTGTTGGAAATATTAGGATATATATGAAACTGAACCAAGAACATGCAAAATTAAGGTACTTAAAAATTCAAACGCAAATAACTGAAAAACTATTAGAGATAAATAAGACATGCAGGCATGTCTTTTATAGGTCTTATCAGTGCCTACAACAATGTATAAAAATATTTGAAATCGGACGAGGAAAAAAAATTTGGCAAGCGATTAAAAAATTGTATGCCAGAGGTACCCAAATTTGAGCCCTTTTAGCTCCTCACTGTTCGGTCTCCATTCCAAACTTAACATTGTACACTCCTCTGCTACGCCTATTTTATGCAAATCCAATTAGCCGATCAGATTTATTTCCAAATAATTTCAATTCTGCCCCACTGTGCAGTATTAAGCAAAGTTATTACTTTTATTTAAAAGATATTAACCATAAAAAAAAATGTCGTATTTACGACAGAAAATAGAGATATCAAAAATTAAATAAAAAAGTATTTACTTAGACATTGATATCGTATTATTCCATCAAATTTTAAGCAATTTTCGTAAATCATTGCAAAATTTAAATTTATTAAACGTTCACTAAAACGATTTTAATAATTCTTTAAGTAGTGGCTGATGATCACTTTTTCCGAAAACCCTTAAGGTTGGTGATTTAAACGTGAGTTCAAACGGTATTAAATTGTTTGTAGCTTCAATATTGTAATCCAATTTAAACGTAACTTATATTTTGAAAATATTTTGACTAAAATGTTATAAATGATGGCCCTATTCATAGTTAAGGTAGGTTTAAATGTAGCTTTAAAAAGAGAACTTTAGACCCCTAAGGTTAAATTTCTTGTTTATTAATATCTCTAATAAAACATTATATTTCATGTTATAGATCCAATCAAACGTTCTCATATATAACAGAGAATATTATCTGTAGCTTTTTAGTTGAAAATTATATGAAGAATTAAGGATTTGTTGTACTCAGATTTTACTTTTTCTCTTAATTTTTAATGTTAATCTTTTGTGAAATTTTTATGAGACAAATTCTGTAAGTTGCCTATATTATTGATAACTTAGAACACATAAGTAGGTATATATTTAAAATGTCTACAATATTCTTTCAATAATTTATACTTTTTCACTAGTTGATGTGCTGAAATTTTATTTAGATACTTAATTGAATGAATGTTATAAAGTAATTCCAAATAAATCATTTAATAAATTACACACGAAAACTTAATATTAAAGACGAAATATTTTTTTTATGATTGAATATGTTAAGAAAAATGGTAGCTGCTGAGAAGCAGATAGTAAATTTAATAATGTTCATAATTCAAAATTTTATAATTCTTTCAAGTGAAAATTTTTAATTTAAAATTTATTTGATTAAATGACCAAATTTTTTTTAAGTTGATTTATTCCTTAAAAAGCTTATGACATGTATTTACGAGCACTTATCTAATGTGAATTAATTGCATTTTCAATATTATTACGAATCAAATTAAACTAAAAAGAAATAAAAATATAATAAATATTTAGAAAATTTTTTCTCTTTAAAATTAACTTAATAGTATTAGTTAGAATTTACCAAAAATTACAGTTAACTATTCTTATAAGCATTTTCGAAATATTTATCATAAAACTTTTAAACACTAAAAAATTATTAAAAATAATAAACTTTATTTATTTAATCCTCGTCAAAACACCCTCAAATAATTATCTAGCATCAAATATAACTTTTCATAAAAAAGTCATTCTAAATAAATAAATATATATATATAAACTTAAACAACCACATTATTTACATGAACTATTAACTTTTCTATAGATTTTATTTCTAAACTGATTGTCAAAGGTATTAAGGTGCACACACACACTCATATATACAAACAAACAAATTGTCCCCCTTGAATATATTTATGACTATTACGGGCAGCATTTGGAGCAAATACAAGGACAACGTCAACAACAAAAACATACCTAACCTAAACACATACACATACATATAAAACACAATTTATAATAAAAAACCGATAAAAATGTTAAAAATACTATACAATCAGTTAAGTTATAAATAATAATTGCTTCTAAAAACTTTTTATATGTAATAGAAATCGAAAAAGAGGGAGAGTTTGATATAGTAGGTGAAGAAGGGAGTGAGAAAGGCTGAATGGTAAAACAAAATAAAATGTTACCATGTTTATGTAACAAGTTAAAAATGATATCAAATAGTTTTTGAACTCTTATATATTTAAATATTTGTAGATATGAGAAGCCAAAGTCATAAACAAACAAATGCAAAATTTACACACACACACAGACACACACTTGCATACATAAACGAAACAGGATGAATATAAACTATACAAAAAGTCCCTGTGGAAATAGATATGTAAGTATAATTTTTATTTAAAAAAAAATACAATATGACCTCATATGGTGAGTGGATGAGGATGTATGTTTATATGTGTGGAAGTGGAAATATTATACTATTTATTAGGTAAGTATAAAAATTTATGATAGGTATTCTCATTAAAAATCTATTTAAATTAAAAATAAAAATTTATATCACATAGAGTGGTGGTTACCACTTTAGCTAACCTCACTTGCAATTTGGTTGTCCTTAAACCTGGAAGGGCTTCGTTAGACGCTTTGACTAACAACGATGCTTTTTTGAGAGATATTTATTTATTTGTTGCATGTTTTGTGTGTGTGCGTTGCTATAACATCTGGAAGTGTTTTGAGTAACCATATTAGTCGTTTCGACTAATTTACTAAATTAATTTTAGAAATAAAATAATTTAGTATATATATAGAAAGTATTATTAATATTTTTTCCTATAGCGTGAAATATATTTTATGAGAGAAAGTAAATAAAATGTGACTTCCAGAATAGTGCTGGCAAATTCTACAATTTTTGAATACTCGAGTAGTATCAATACTTTTTCATTTGGGTACTCGATATTTAACGGATTTTTTAATTTGAAATTTTCAATTTTAATAAAAGTCAATAAAACTATTTTTATATATTTGAAAACTTACTTTTATCTTTATATAGAGTTGCATTTTAGCAGTTATATTTTTACACAGAAAAAAATATTTCAAATAATTTTTTAATAAAATTATTAATTAACTTTATATTGGAATTTAATTATACGATTTATTAATATAATTAATTTTCTAATTGGTTTTCAATTTTGTTTATTAATAAATTGACAGCTGTTAATAAAATATAAAGAAAAATTAAATATTTGTCTATAAAAGTACAGAAATAAAATAAATTTAAGCAAATTTTTAAAAATTTTCAGCTCATTGCATCTATTTAAGGAAAAGAAGTAATAATAATATCAATTATTCTAGTTATTAATATTATCATTTTGATGATTGGAGCAAAATCAATTAAAAATTAATTAATATTACAAATTTCGTAATTGAAGTCCATTTTTACTTTTTTCTGTGTAATATGACATCATTAAAGAATTATATTCTCAAAGTATTGTGTAACTACTTTACAGTATTGAGTACCCCTCCAAAAAAAAACGTGCAAATACTTGATGTACGTCTTATCGCCTGTGTACTTTTCCCAATGTATCAACCAAGCATTATAAAAATGTCGAAAACCTCTTATCTCAAGGCAAATATTATAACAATGATGAAAATTGTAGAGAAAAAAATTAGATTTGCAACTTACGCGGTTACAAAAACATTGAACTACTAAGCCGTTCTGTAAAAAAGCTTAAAAGTGTCATATGCACAGGATAAGCAAAAACAATTGTTTTTGCACCGACCATAAAAATCATCTAAGACCCCATAAAGTATATATATTCTTGGTCATCGGGAAAATCTAAGATCTAACGATGTCCGCCTGTCTATTAGGGTGATCGACGCGGTTTTCCAACCGGTTTTAAAACCGGTTTTTTCAGTCAATGTGCTGTCGGTTTTTTCAAAATGTTCATTTTTCGAATGTCGAATAGACCGGTTTTTTTAAACACAAAAAACCGGTTTTAAAAATAGCATTTTATTTCAGAAAACATGTACTAAATAGTGATAGTGATATTTGAAAATTTAGGAATAATTTTTTAAATATTCATAAAGACTGATTTCTTATGTTTTTAAAATATACAGGCCTGTCACAGAAAACCATTCCGATCGAAAGTGGAATTAATTCTTCTTCAAAAAACATGAAACGAAGAAATTTTTCGGAATGAAACCACTTTAAATTTTCAAAGTGGAGTTGATTTGTGGTGTCCACCCCAAAAGATGTCTTCGTTTCATATTTTTTGAAGAAGCAAAGTACGGAATTAATTCCACTTTCGATCGGAATGGTTTTCTGTGACATGCCTGATAGTTTAAGTCTAAATTGGAATTTATTCTGTAATATTAAACAAATAAATAGTTAATAATTATCCTGTATGACCCAATTTAATTTTTTTTATCCAATATTTCCTTTATTTTTTAAAGGTGTTGTGTTAAAAAAGTTTCACCTGCAGAATCGTTTCAATTGAGACTTAATTAATATACTATCTCCATATTAAGCCATGGTTTCTGTTAATGCTAACTAAAATTTAGATGATTTTTTCTACAATTTTGAAAGATAATTATCTTCTAGTCATCTAGATATATAATTTGCTTAGCATTTTTTCTCTTTCCAGAGCTTTCTGAAGCTACCAAACGACGTAGAAAATCAAAATTTGGCTCAATTATAAAACTTTTTGTCCAACATATCCTAATGGAGCCATATTTTGAAATTTTTATCAGGGAGCGGATATAAGAGGATTTATGTGTCTTTTTCTAAGAATTTTTTTCTCTTTCCAGAGCTTTCTAAAGTTCCAAGAAGACATAGAAAATTAAAATTCAGCTTAATTATAACCCTATTCGTCCTACAAATCCTAACGGAGCCAGATTTTGAAATCTCTATCAGGGAGCGAAAATACGTGGACCTATATATATGGATTTAAATATATCTTTCCTAAGCAATGTTTCCTTTCCAGAGCTTTCTAAAGCTCCCAGACGACGTAAGAAACTAAAAATCGGCATACTTATAAAACTATTCGTTCAACAAATTCTAATAGTGCCAGATGTTTTCATCAGGGACCAAAAAGTGCATCAATTTTGATAACATTTATGCATAAATTTTGATAACACTGGTCGACAAAAAATCCTCCCCCATAGACGAATAGTTGGAATTGATGTACTTTGATGAAACACGAATCTGCTTTCGGTTTTTATACCCTATACCATAGGTGGTTGGGGTATTATGCGTTTGTGCTGATGTTTGTAACGTATAGGGAAAGCCGTCCAACACCCACCTTAAAGTATACCAATCGACTGAGAATCACTTTTTAAATCGATCCAACGAGGTCCGTCCGTCTGGCTGGCTGTCCATGTAAACCTTGTGCACAAAGTACAGGTAGCAATTTTGAAGATAATTCAATGAAATTTGGCAGGTGGGACTTTTATGATACAAGATACAAAAGGTACTAAAAATATATTCGAATCACCTAAACTTTATTTTTTATGTGCTCAATAGCTTCGAAGTTATTTTGAAATAAGTGTCCAAAATAATTATTTTCATGCAAAATTTTAGAATTTTTTGTTTCTAAAATTTATTTTAATAAATGAAAGTATCAAAAATGTTTTAGTTTATCATTTTTATTTTAAAGCTGGTAATGCTGCAAATAAAATAAGGTATGTATCTTCTAAATTGATGCACAAATATTGATTTTATTCACAGTTAAGTAAAAATACCCATGTATACATAAAATTCAAAAGAAATACAATTGTGGGAAAAAAAAATTTATTGAAACAAAAATAAGTGGACTAGGTGAATTTTGACGAGCTAAACAAGAATCTGCATTCACCTTTTCTCTATCACGTACTGATTTTTTATGGGCATGACTAAGATCATCACCTATTCAGCAATCACACTATAAAATTCGAGAATGGTTTGTCAAATTTAGACTATTACTCAAGAACCTTTTACACAATTTTGATAAATGATACACCAAAATATGCATACGAAAATTGTCTTCAAGGTGTGTTAACAATATTTTTCATTCGCTGAAGAATTTCAGTTATGAATCAAAATTTTTCAACATTTTTCAAAAAATTCAAAATTTAATTTTTTCACTACTAATTACCGAATAACTACGGAAGTATTAACTGGACAAAAAATTATGTAAATTCAGATCAAAGACAATTTAAGTCGCTTTATATTGGAGATTAAATTTATCTTAATAGGACAAACCGTTCTCGAGTTATACAAGTGTGACTGCCTAAAGGTGGGGTCATAGTAGTAATGCCTATAAAAAAAATTAGTACTTGATAGAAAAAAAGTGAAAGTTGATTGTTGCAAGTGGAATTCCATCTAATTCAGCTACTTTTTTTTTTTACTAAAGACGAAAAAAAATTTGTTTGCTCACTAGTGTATCTGCACTTTAACTGTAGGTATTCATGGATATCCTAACTTAACTGTAAATGCAATCATGATTTGTGCATAAATTTTTATGACACGTAGCTTTATTTAATCGTAGTTTTACCAGCTTTGAGATAAAGATGATAAACTGAAACCTTTTTGATAATTTCATTTTTAAAAAGAAGTTTTAGTAAAAAAAAAAAAAAAAAAAAAATCTTGAATTTTGTATGAAAAAATTTTTTTCCGACACTTATTTAGAAATATCTCATAAACTGTTGAGTGGATAAAAATTTGATAGTAAAACGACTTAAAGCCAATTTTATTATTTATATAAAATTTTTATTTATATAAAAAAAAAACTTCCACCTGACGGGAGAAAACTGAAAGCAGATTCGTGTTTAGCATGGGGAATTCCACCTAGTCCACATATTTTTTGAAGCAGCAGGAAAAAATATTTTTTTGTCGACCAGTGTTATCAGCTAATTTTAACAGAGCTCATGTTTGCATCATATAAAGCCAAAATTCATCCAATTATCTAAAAAAAAACTGCGATTTCTAGCTTCATTAGAAGTTTAATATGGACTGCCAGACAGAAGGACGGACATCTCTAAAATACTCAAACATGTTTTTCTATATGTATTTACCGATTTACTTTAAGATAAGTGACTAGTTAAATGGTCGTAATAAATAATTTGTGTACAATTATATTTTTTTTTAATAAAATCAACGAAAATTACAGTATGGTATACAGATATTGACTAACGTTAATTTTTTTGGGTATGTACCGTAGGGTTAATGTAATTTAAAAATAATTTTCTTCTGCATCTTTGGTGATTCAATTGTCTAAATCGGAAAACCTATTCTGGAGTAATTTTAAAAAATACTCTGGTATTTGCCTTATTAAGGGGTGAGATGCCATTAAATTTATAACGACCTGATGGAAAAATTGAAAGCAGATTCGCGTGTAGTAGATAAAATTCCATCTAGTTAAAAAAAAAAAAAAAATTGTCGATCAATGTTGTGACAGAACTCTAAGCTTGAAAAATAGTATATTTAGATTTTTTAATAAGTTTATAACTTCTATAAGAAACTACTTTTGCCTCTACACCATAATAAGTAAAAATTGTAATATAAATGTATGTATTGGTCGGAAGAGGATTTGTATTTCGTATAAAAATGTTATTTTAATAACTACATACAAACACAAAAGTTCGAGTATAAATGTAAGTAGGTATGTATTTGTGTGTAAATAAAGTTCTAAAATACGATTATCTTGATGAATTGGAATTTGAGTTTTGTTGCTTTGCTCGCTGTTATTACAAGCCATTGACCATGTCAGTGGGATACTATGGTTAAAATTCTATATATGGGATTTATAATAACAACATACACATACAAACATATAAAACACTCTCACGTTAAACTAACACAAACATATATATCAATTCGCGTGTATGTGTGTTGACTAAAGTCAACAAAATGAATGTGGAATAAATGAGTCAACAAACTAAAAACAGTAGAGAAATAACCAACAGTAGTAAAAACGGTTAAAATCATAATAAAAAAAAGTCCCAAAGCATCTAAACTATATTTTTCATTTGATATTGCTGATGTTGTTGTTGCTGCTATTTTTGCTATCATTTATCGTTTAAATTGTTGTAGTTGTTATTATTGTTGGTGCTATTGCTCTCAATGTTTGTCTCATTTTATATTTTACCGCAGATATTTTGTCATGATATCTTTCTCTATCTTTGGCACACATATACATACATACGTATATACTAATGCAAACATACTAACAGACAAATATAAATACATTTTAACTGTAAATGTATATATGTGGATAATGGTATATAGATAAATATTTTTGTATGTATATAAGTGCTACTGTATAAAGATAATGTTATTACATAAATGTGTGTACATGTGTGTTTTCATACGTTTCATTTGTGCTCGTTTAGTGAAAATGTCCTTTGGCAAACATTACTAAACGATCCCTTGTTTCACACATATACATATGTATGTATATATGTATATGTATGTATGTTTTATTTTATGTGTGTGTTTTGGTTGGCTTCTGTGTTTTACATATGTATGTCTGTGTGTACGTTATACTTGAATGTTTGCTTGTTTTATTAATTTCCAATTTGGTCATTAAACTTTTGTGAATGTTATTTGTAGCTTTTCGTATTATGTTCATATTATTGTTGTTGTTAAATTAACCAGTTCTCATTTAATTTAAATTTAAATTATAAACTAACATTGTTTGTTAGAATCATTAAGATTTGTTTATGCAGTAGAAGATTTTAATGACCATTGGCACTTAATTTAAAATAACATTAAAATTTTAATTGGAATTTTAAAGATTTTCTTTTATGAAATTTATAAGTAATGAGGTTAAAAATTAAAATTTTAAGTTTTTATATGAATTTAATATGAGTCTTCTAGATCTATTGCTTTA
Organism: Protophormia terraenovae; assembly: GCA_951394005.1. Lineage (NCBI taxonomy): Eukaryota > Metazoa > Arthropoda > Insecta > Diptera > Calliphoridae > Protophormia > Protophormia terraenovae. The sequence continues at coordinate 98,185,577 of OX596076.1, forward strand.
ATATGACGTCATTACCATAAAATATGTCTGTCTCCATCATATCGGACCACTGTGCTACAAAATCATAATATTTTGTTGAAGATTGTGTCTCTAACTCAAATCTTTTATTTGTGAAATTAATTCGGTGTTAGGTCTTTATTTTATGCATTGTTTGAGAGGTCTTCCACCCATCAAGGATCTAAGAGGCTCAAATTAGGGTACCTCTAAAATAAATTTTTTTTATTCACTTGCCAAATTTTTGTTTCTCGTCTGATTTCAAATATTTGTAGGCACCGATAAGACCTACATGTTCTATTTATCTCTTATAGTTTTTGAGTTATTTGCATTTGAATTTTAAAGTACCTCAAGTTTGCATGTTCTTGGTCTATTTTTTTCATATATATCCTAGTATTTCCAACAAATTTTATTTGTTTTTTCTTTAGCTAATTAAAAAACAAAATTATCTGTTAAATAAAAACAATTTGAAGTCGATATCTCTTCCGAGTCCAAAAATAAACGATTTTGAATTTGAAAATTGCAAAAATGACGACTTTTTGTGTTTTTTTGGCCGAAAAAATATCTACACTCTTTTTTCTCTAAAATAAAATTTTCTTTAACAACGTATAATAATTTTATACTTTTCTGAAAGGTATATTTTCAGAGATGACTTTAAAATAAAAAACAAACCCAATAACTGAAGTGGTCAAGGTATACGCCTTCCCGAATTCGAACCATTTTATATGAAAGTTTTGACTTTAGTCTCTATTTTCTCAAATCCCAAAGCACGAATCGGCAAACGGAATGTCGTTTAGGAATCTATAATATGTTGTTAAAAGTTTTCAATCAAAATCTACGGCACTTCGGAAAAATGTGGATTTTATAGCCGAAAATGTGAAAAAACCCATTTTTGGGATTTCCGGCGTTTCATTGGGAATTGTGGAATTCCTTTTACAAAAATCTTAAAGTTTTTCACACTTTCTCAATTTATGCAATAAAGTCTATATTCACCGAGAATTTCGTTGGGGTATCTTTGCTAACATAGATTTTATTACAGATAAAATATTTACATATACACAGAAAATAGTCTAAGTGGTGACTTTAAATATGAAAATAATTCATTCAATTATAAACTTGTTTAAATTTGCACCTCTCACCAAAATGATTATATCAATTACTAAAAGCTTAAAAAATGTAAAACAGAAAAATATTCCCAATTAATAAATTAATTAAATCAATCAATGAATTAAAAATGTGTATAGGAAGTAAAATCATACCAAAATTTATTTTTATTTTATTTTTTCTTGAAAATATTTATTAAATTTTGATTCAAAATTAAACAACTGAGTTAATTGAAAAAAATACGGTAATACTTTTTTCTGTGTAGTTTCTCAAAAAAAATATTTTTTACAAAAATTTTACTTTAATTTCAAAAATCAAGAAAAGTATAAACTCGATTTTTTCATCTAGATCACATTGCTTAGCTGACATAATTTTTCGTTATATTGAAATCAATATCTTTTATTGAACCGAAACTACGCCACTTTAAATTTTATAACTCAAGGAAAATTCTGCTACGCCTATACCAAATTTCATGCAAATCCAAGCCGATCAGAAGTTACAGTTTTATTTCCAATAATTTTCGATTCTGGCTACTGTGCACTCTCATGTATATGAGGAATTTCAAAAAATTCTTTTAAACCTAATTTTAGTGTCTTGTATTTCTAAATATAAAATAACTAAAATGAAACTTTCAAGGATTTATTGTTTAATTTTAGTTGTGCACTGATAAAATATAGATGTAAAACTATATTTAAACCATTAACCAGTCGAGAGATAACATTTAGGCAAATTACATGCTATATAATTAGTAACCGGATTACCATCTGATAAAAAGTTATGCGGTAATAAAAAATGAAACCAAAAGTTTAAATTTTTTTTTTACAAGGATAGTATTATGAATAGTAATGTTTAAATGACTATATTTTCCAAACCAAAAATGATATTCACTTCATGTTTTCAGCAAGATATGTATTTATACCTTACACCACCATAGGTGGGGAGGGTATAATGCGTTTGTGCTGATGTTTGTAACAGCCAAAAATATTGGTCTAAGACCCACCTTAATTTATACCAATCGGCTTAGAATCACTCGACAAAAATAAGTTTTATATGAACATAAATGATAGTGCCAAATTTTACAAATATCGGTCCATAATTTACCATAGCTCCCATATAAGGCCTTCTTTCGGGAATCACCCAAAAGTGAATAAATTCATATACATGTCAGCATCAACATAATATTCTGTATTCGTATGTTTTATTTTACATTTATGAGTATCGGTCCACATTTGACTCCAAGTCAAGACCCCTCCCCGATTTATAATGTACACAATGGTGTAGGGTATCATATGGTCGGGCTTGACCGACTATATCTTTTTCTCTCGTTTATTACTGACGAGCTGTAAACTCGCTACTTCGTTAGCGGAAATAAATTTATTTCTATGCTTCTATGAAAAAGTACCACAAAATCCCTTTTAAAGATTCTGATTCACTTAGGACCTTGCATCTTAAATTTAGTGTTTCTAGGATGAATATAACAGAACATTCAACTAGTACTATTAGAAGAACAAAAATGTACCACAATGTCTCCTCTTATGGATTTTCATTCACTTAGGATCAAATATCTTTAATTTCATGTTTCTGTGTTAAATATTACAGAAAATTCAAGAAGTACCTTTGGCAGAACAAAAAAGTACCACATTCACTTAGCACCACATGTTCTTAGTTTCATGTTTCTAGATACATAATTACAGAAAATTCAAAAAGTACCATTAGAAGAACAAAACAAGTACAACAAAGTCCCCTCTTATGAATTATCATTCATTTAGGACTATATAACATTAATTTCATGTTTCTAGGATAAATATTACGTGGAAATTCAAAAAGTACCATTAGAAGACCAAAAAAGTACCACATTCACTTAGCACCACATGTTCTTAATTTCATGTTTCTTGGTTCATAATTATAGTAAATTCAAAAAATACCATTAGAAGAACAAAAAGGTACCACAAAGTCACTCCTGTGAATTCTCACTACGTTAGGGTCACATATCTTTAATTTCATATTTCTAGATTCATAATTACAAAAAATTCAAAAAGTACCATTAGAAGAACAAAAAAGTACCACCAAGTCCTCTTTTATGAATTCTCATTCATTTAAGCCACATATCTTTAATTTAATGTTTCTAGGTTAAATATGACAGGAAATTAAAAATGTACAATTAGAAGAACAAAAAAGTACCACAAAATCCCTCCTTTTGAATTCTTACCCACAGGACCATGTATCTTTAAGTACCACAAATTCCACTCTTATGAATTATTATTATTATTATTATTATTATTATTATTAGATAGGACTACATTTATTTAATTTCATATTTCTAAGTTTAATATAATAGAAAATTCATTATTGAATTTGAATAAAATGAATTTTTCCGATTTTACCCTCTTTTTGGTACTTTTTTCCCCCATAGATATAACAAGAAAATGTATTCCAAAAAATTCCTAATTTATAGTGGGATCCCATATTAAAATACTCATATGTTTATGTTTTATGAAAAAAGTACCAAAAGTAGGTACAATTTTTACCCCTTAAATGTTTTAATTTCGAAAAAGTAACAAATTTTTATTAGTCATTTTTCGATAAGTCACGAATACGATGTAAATTTTATCTGTATGTTGATTAGTTTCAAAGATACATATGATGCCAAAAAAGTACCAAAACCCAGTTTTTGCCTGTTTTCTCCCTATAAGGGCCGATTTAAAAAAAAGTACCAGACATCTGTCCGATTATTTTTCAAATGAATAATGGAGATATAAGGTTACCGATTTTACCCGATTTTTTACCCCTTAAACATTCGAATTTCAAAAATTCCCGTCTTAGTGGATCTATATGGAGGGAGACCTTCCTATGTTTCAAATTTCGTCTTTCCAGTTTCAGGCGTTTAGGCTGTGTGATGATGAATCAGTCAGTAAGTCAGTCACGTTACTCTTTTATATACATAATATAGATAGTTTTGCGAATTTTTAAACAACTATTGTTTTCTTGCTATATGAAATTGTAAAAAAAGAAATGAAATTAAACATTTTTCTTTCCAGTTTATTTCGATAAATATTGAAGATTTTGTAATAATTTTGACATGTGCTGATGGCACCTTGGAAGTTCTATAAAATCTCGTTGTTTTAATTTTGATAGAGCAAAAGCTCTATTTTTAAGATTTTATTTTGAAAGTTTCAAATTCAAATTTCCACAACTTTTGCGAGCATTAATAAAAATGATTAGCACGAACAGATTTTGTATGCATATATAGTCGTTAATAAAGCTACAAATCGAAAGATTAAGTAAATCTTAATATAAATTACGTCACACCTCTAATATCTTCTGATAATTCCAGAAAAACCCTTAATGTTTCAATATAATACTTCCACTAAATATAAAATAGAAATTAACATTAAATACTCCATTAAGATTTAAATATTGTCAAAACCATATAAAACAACCATCATCATCATCATCAACAACAGCATACGTCCAACCTTTCAATCCAACTCAAGCATTAGACGACAAAAAAGTAAAAGTAAATAGAAAGTTAAAGCAACAACATTAGTAACACATCGTAGAACAGCAGTTTTACTAAAAATGCGTAACGTAATTGTCATTAAAGGACAAACCATTCCCCTCCCCCCAAAAAAGAAAAAAAAAAAAAAAAGTTAAATAAAACAATTTGTTAAGTAAATTCTGTAGTGGTGATTTAACACAGAAAATATTTTACACAATCAATTGACAAAATTGTATAATTTTCCACCTGGTGGCAGAAGAAGAAACATGTTGAATAGTGATTTTCATTACTTTTTGGGACATTTAGAGAAAAGGGTCTAGTTGTTTAATGTCAAAGTGTCCTCAAAATAAAAACGTAATGGTCTAATGATTTTTGTTGTAAATAAAAGTGAAAATTCGAAAACTATACAATTTAATTAGTTTACACTTCATTTATTTTTGGAAATTTAATTAAATAAATTCTTTGCAGATTTGATTTATTTTAAGGTATGATTTTGAAAAAAAAAAAAAAAAATGAGATATTGCAAAAATATAAAACTCTGTGGTGTGTAAGCTATTTTGAGGGCTTTTTAATTGTCATCTTTTAATGATTTTTTTACATTTCATTATTTGAAAACCAATTTGTTTATTACACCAAAAGGAACAATATAAAAAATAATAATAATCATTGGTAAGACAATATTTAGTTGCCTATATTTTTGCCCACCTTAATATTGTATATCCTTTAAAATTTTGTACTTTTTATTTGTACTATAATATATAACAATATAATAATTTCGAACACTGCTATATTTGTATACATAGCTGTTTGTTAAATTGACTGTTAAAATTAAATATCGCTCAAAATTTTCTTTCTATTCCTTATCGGCGAAACTATTACGTTGTATAAAATTAAAAATATTTTTTACACGTCGTTTAATAATGTCCATAATGAATTTAAAAAGTTATTGCTTTTACTAACTTTAACTGAAGCTGAAAATGTATATTTATATACAAAAAATATATACAATAATAAAAATAAAATATAATTGCTTTTAACCTTATGAAGTTATTAAAGGACTCAACCAATATTGAATTTATATGATTAATATAATTTGCACTTTTGTTAGTTTTTCGAAAATAGGTACTCCTTTGAAAATTAAATTATTGTCGTTCCCTTTATAACATAACAAAAATATTCAACTATATATGTATATTATGCTTAAGGAATGCATCCCGGGATTTCCCGTCCCGGGATTCCCGGGAATTTAAAAGTTTTTTAAGTCCCGGAATCCCGGACAAAATTCCCTGGAATTTTAAAAGCACTTAAATGGAAGAAAACTGCTTGAATTTTAGCAAAAATTTTATACAATTTAGTAACTTTTAAACAAAATTAAACTAAAAATCCAGCTAGGAATTAAATCTTAACGACAATTCCATTAGTATGTTTTTGTGTGCAATATATAAAACGGTTTATTTGGGATGACTTTATGGCATTAATTCAATGAAGCATTTTAATAAGATGTCAGCACTAAAAACAGCTAGTAAAACTGATTAATATAATATTTTATACATTTTAAATATGTACCTATTTGTTATAAGTTGTCAGTAGTATAGACAACATTCGGAATTAGTCTCATAGAAATTTGACAAAACATTAACATCAAAAGTTAAGAGAAGAATTAGCACATGAGTTCAATAAATCCTTAATTATTCATATAATTTTAAAATGTAAAGCTACAGATAATATTATTTGTTATGTATGAGTCTGGACTGATCTATAACATGAAATTGAATGTTTTGTTAGGAATATTAATAAACAAGAAATTGAAACTTACTGGTCCAAAGTTTTATTTTTTTTTTAAGCTAAATTTAAACCTACCTTAAAATATGAATAAGATAATTATTTGTAACATTTTAGTCAAAATATTTTCAAAATATAAGCTACTATATTACTACTATATTGAAGCTACAAACAATTTAATGGCGTTTAAACTCAAGTTTGAATCACACCTAGGGGTTATCATTGTTTGAGTAAATATTTTTTAGTCAATTTCTGACATTTCCATTTTCTGTCATAAATACATTGTTTTATGGTTCATGTCATAGATTAACAACTAGATATTTATGTGAGAGAAAAAACCTAATTCAATTGTCAGAAACCTAATTCATACAACAACAAAATACATGTAGTCACATATATTTTGTTTTTGTATTTTCAAAAAAATGAGTAAATCTTTTGAAAATTTAGTATAGGGTGGCTCTCACATAAACTCCTAGTTCTATTCTATGGTTCATGTCTTTTAAATAAAAATAAAAATTATTTTTTTTTGCTTAATATTGTGTTGATACCCATAAAACTCTTTCACGATTGTTTAATTTTCTCGCTACATTTACAATCCCGTTTCAAATCTGCTAATGCAAAGATTCATATCCTATTTGGGTCTCAATTGATCAGCTAATGAGAGTAATGATAATTATAGTTTTTAGTCCGGGATCCCGGGAATCCCGGGAAGACGAAAATGTTTTCCCACTATCCCGGGAAATCAAAAAGTCCGGGAAATTGCGATCCCTAATTATGCTGCACCAAAATTTACCAACTTTCGAATTTTGACCGTAACTCCCTCTAGAATTGTTCTTTGGGTTGCAAAAACATGATGTGAGAAATATTAGTGAAATCGGAAATCGTTAACCCGTGCCGCATTGGACCTGAAGTTTGTAGGGTGCGTTTGTATGGGAAAAAATGGTCTTTTTACAGTTTTTAGAAAAATTTTACTATTAAATTGTTTGTTTTGTACCTAAATGTTAAAAAAGTGTAATCTACACATAATTATCTATCAAATTACATATAAAAGGAGAAAATCGATTGAAAAATGTTAAAGTTTTTACAAATTCCCCAGATCATTAATGTATTTTAGAACACTTGTGTAAGGAGTGTACAACGAAATTTTTAATTTTTTCATAAATGTTTAAATAAAAAGCTATTTTCAATGCAATTTGAACCATAATTACAGAAAAATACATTTTTGTTTCCGCAGGATAATTCAAACACTTTATTTTCAAACTTTAAAAAGGTTTGTTGAACAAATTTCAAAAGAGTTCGAAAAAAACTTTGCAGGTTTATAAACAAAATTAAAAATGTTTAAATTTTTTCAAAAAGTTATTTAAATCTTTTATTTTTTTTTTCAATATGTTGTTTTGTATGCTCAATATTTAGATCCCTTTGCTACACTTTTGCAGTTGTTCTGAAGTTTATAAAATCGATTTTTATATATATATTTATGACCATATACTTTTCTAAAATAACCATATAATTCAAACATAATATGTTGCTCTTCGACTATGTTTACTACAACCACACTTTCACATAATCGGATAGCAGCATATTATGATTGGATTATATGGTTGCTTTATATATATATAATAATAATTTATGACTCATAAATAGTAAACATGAATATTATAATCATAAAATAATCAAACCTTTCATATTATGAATCTGTGCAAATACCAATAACATAATTTTTGTTTTAAATTAAATGTAAATATATTGACAAAAAAAATATAACACCATATACGAATAGTTGGACTTGATGTATTTTAATGTGCTAAACACGAATTTGCTTTCAGTTTTTCCATCAGGTCTGGATATTTTTTTTATGGGCGTGTATAATATTTCGCCCATAGTAAGACCATTACTCTAGTATATTTCCTTATAACTATAAAAATATCTTCAAATCTCCTAAACTTAATTTTTTTATGTGCTCAATAGTTTCGAAGTTACTTTGAAATAAGTGTCAAAAACAAAAACTTTTCATGGAAAATTTTAGATTTTTTTGTTACTAAAATTTTTTTTTATAAGTGAAAACATCAAAAATGTTTCAGTTTATCATCTTTATTTTAAAGCTGGTAATGCTACCAATAAAATAAGTAATGTATCTTTAAAATTGATGCATAAATCTTGATTTTATTCACAGTTAAGTAAAAATACCCATACAATTGTATAGAAATACAGTGGTGGGCAAAAAAAAAAAAAATATATATTATTTTTTATTTTTTCTTGAAACAAAAATAGGTGAATTTTGACGAGTTAAACAAGAATCTGCGTTCACTTGTTTTCTATCATGTTCTGATGTCTTTTTATGGGCCTTATTAAGCGGTCACACTATAAAATTCGAGAATGGTTTGTCAAATTTAGGCTATAACTCAAGAACCGTTTACACAATTTTGATAAATTATGCATCAAAAGACGCATACGAAAATTGTCTTCAAGTTATGTCAACTTGCTCAAGAATTTCAGAGTTATGGATCAAAATTTGCACGATTTTTCAATTTTTTTATATTTTTTGCTATTAATTACCAAATAACTACGGAAATATTAACTGAACAAAAAATTATGTTAATTCAGCATAAAAACAATTTAAGTCGCTATATATTGGAGTTTAATTTATTGTAATATAACAAATTCACTCTCGAGTTATACAAGTGTGACTGCCTACACAGAAAAAAATATTTCAAATAATTTTTTAATAAAATTATTAATTAACTTTATATTGGAATTTAATTATATTATTTATTAATATAATTAATTTTTTAATTGGTTGACAGTTTTGTTTTTTAATAAATTGACAGCTGTTAATAAAATATAAAGAAAAATTGAATTAAATTAAATTTAAGTAAATTTTAAAAAAATTTCAGCTCATTTCATCTATTTAAGGAAAAGATGTAATAATAATATCAATTATTCTAGTTATAAATATTATCATTTTGATGATTGGAGCAAAATTAATTAAAAATTAATTAATATTACAAATTTCGAAATTGAAGTCCATTTTTACTTTTTTCTGTGTAAAGGCGGGGTCATAGTATTCATGCCCATAAAAAAAATCGGTATGTGATAGAAAAAAAGTAAAAGCTGATTCTTATTTAACACGTTAAATTCTATCTAATCCACCTATTTTTAGGAGCACGAAAAAACATTTTTTGTCGACCAGTGTATTTAGTTAAATAAAGTTTTATTTAAGATTTAAATGTAAGATTTCATGTTTGGTTAAAAAAATGCAATGGAACGGCCTTAGGTTATCTTAAAATCGTAAACTGAAGACTTTAGTAAAGGACAATTTGGTTAATGATGTTAATATAATTCCGAAATTCTTACAATTAATATACCATTCAATTCCGATTTAACATTTAAGGGTTAAACATACTTAAAAAATATTTCTCCATTATTGGTCAAAACAATATATATGCAAATCAGTTACACACAATGAGTTTTTAACATGACGAGGGTAAGAAGCAACAGTGAAAAAGGGGAATGTCATCTAAAAAGCAACCATGGAATACAAAATATAGTGGTACTTATATACTCAGTCATTTGCTCTTGCTCTTAGTAACCGGTTTAGTACTTCATGGCTGAGAAGGTGTAATAAAATGCACTAGAAAATGTTTTTTTTTTTTTTTCTAATGCACACACACAGACACTCCTACACAAATACTTACTTAATAAACATCAACATAAATAAAAATAAATTATAACAATAACTATAATGCAACTAACATTAGTAGTAAAAACGTAAAAATTTTATTTTTGGAAAAAAGAGGAAGTAAGTAGAATTTTATAAAAAAAATTTTGTAACATACACAGAAAAATTATTCGATAATTAAAAAAAAAATTATTAATTTGTTTTATTTTTCCCAGCAAAAACTTGGTAGTGACATGTAGTTACGTATGTAGTTACTTTGTAATGACAACAACATACTGTCTGCATTACATAGAAGTTGTTTAGTAAGTAATTATTTATAACCCGAGTGTAAATAATTATTTATGATTAGATTTTTGAAAATATTAATTTTAACTGATTTTTATAATGCAGTTACCAATTCATATGTTTGAAGAAGGGATACATAAATGAAAGGCAAAATTTCCATATGAATTAATGTGTAATCTAAAATAGTTTATTTTTATTTCATTTATTTTAATAACATTTTTGGTTGTTGTTTAGTTTTTTAAATCAAAATTGATATAAAATATTTTTTTATTGTTGAAAAAAACAATAAAAAAATATTTTATATCCTGACATTTCATTACTTATTTATAACCTAAAATGTAACTAGTTCCTATTGTTACTACTAATCATGACTTCAGTAATGCTTTAAAATCAATACTCTGTTTAACAGCTTGGAGTAATCAGTTATTGCAATGACATCTAAGTAATGTATAGGGTTAGTAGTTGCCTCTAATGTCATCACCGTGTTAAAATAATGAGTTATTCAGCTAATGTGTAAGTAGTGGAGAGCCATTATATTAGCTTCTTAACTCATTACATGGCAACCAAAGTTTTTGCTGCGTTTAACTTTAATTATACTACAAATTGTTTAAATTAACTTTTTTTAATAACTTGAAAAAAAGTCAACAACACTGAAAAAAAAAAAAAAATATTAAAAACATTTCAAAATTGGAAAAATTTAAATTTGACTTTCCCCAGCTTTTAGAGACAACTTTTAGGATAGATTTAATTACTATTTGATGAGTACACTTTGTGAATGTTTAGTGAGATTAATAAGCGTTTGGATTTTATTGCAGCTGTTTTCGTCATTTGCCGCTTCATATAAAGTTCAAAGTCTGTACTGTATTTGGCAAAGGGTAAGTACGATTTCTTTGAAAATTTGTTCCGCAAATAAGTTATGTCACTTATTTGTACTTATTTGGGTGTCTACTTCTAGGATGGGAGAGAGTCCCAGAATCTTTGTTGGAATGTCCCGAAAATGCGAACTGACTTAACAGACTGAAAATCCAGAGCTACGGAAATATATTGTATACCATATATGGGAATATTTCATTGAGCATTGAATTTTCATTACCATTACTTAAAAAAATGATAGTTTAAAAAATTTGACTACCATTTAATGATACTGATTTTTTTTTTTAAATTTCAATTTTTTAAGTAATGGTAATGAAATTACAAAAAAATGCTTAAATACTAATTATAATTACTGAAGAAACCATTGTTTGTATAAAAAAAAAAACAATTTTTTCAAATGTGTTTCTAGTATTTGTGGAGTAATTTAATATCGTTTTAATAAAAAATGTCAAACCATTTAAATATAAATCTCAATTACAGCATCATTTAACAATTATAAAATGCAGTATTTTTAAAAATTATGCAAAAATATATGTACCAAATAGAAGAGTAAACGAATACAAATTAAATATAATTAAAAAAGTAGCTAGAATTATACGAAAAATTCTGCTACACGCAGAGAAAAAACATTTCCCAATATTGTTGCCCCAACAATATTACTTTCATTGCAGTGAGATTTTTCCGTCGCAAACATACTTATTGTTGAATATATTTTATTTTAAAACCACTTTTGTTGTAGCAATTATACATTTGTTCTCAACTCACAATTATATTGTTTGGCAAAACATGTTAAGCAATATGTTTAAATTAGAACCACATTATTGTTGTTAAAATTTCATGTGCAAAAAAAAAATATTTTCAATTCCTGAATATATTATTTTGTTTGTAATTTTGAATTGACAACAAAATGTTTGTTTTATATTGGCAACAATATAAATTATTAGTACTTGACAATAGGTATACTTGTTGATTTTTATTCAGTTTAGTTTGCTTCTTTCATTGAGCTAGTTGTCTGTCGGCAAGTTAAAAATATATTAGAAAATATGCTGAATATATTCTTAAAAGTGAATTATTTAAAATAAATTATTTTAATTAAAATTAAGCTAGAAATAAGTGTTTAATATTGTGAAAATATTGTAAACGTATAATATACAAAGAAAACTACAAAATTGGTTATCTTCGGAGTGCTAAAAAATGTGTCAGCTTGTACGAGTATTCAAGAAATTTCTCAAGTTTCATCATTCACATTTGATAAATTTATCTTTTTATAACAAAGTGATTTATTTTACGTAACTAAATCCTAATTAATTTTAATAAAAACTTCCATACGATAAATTAATTGGCTTTTATTTATTTTTAGGCATAATAATTGTTTCTCGACGCTAAGTACCGTTATTGTGATTCAACCTTATTATTGCTGTTTACATGAATGGAGTAAATATACAATAAAAATATTGTTGTAGATCAGCAATATTTTTATTGTGATTTAACCATTTTATTGCTGTATACATAAATCAAGTATATATACAACAAAAATATAGTTGTAGATCAACAATATTTTTATTGTGATTTAACCATATTATTGCTGTATACATGAATCAAGTACAAATACAACAAAAATATAGTTGGAGATCAACAATATTTTTATTGTGATTTAACCATATTATGGTGCTACATCTAACCATAATATAATTTACAAACAACCATAAAATTTAACCATACTATGACAGTACTCGATTATGGTTGCTATTCACCATATTTTTTCTTTGCGTGCGTGTAAATAATGACAATGAATTTATAAAATTAAATCATTATTTAATGATAATGATTTTATTTTTTTTAAATAATTATTGATGAAAAGATATCATTAAAAAACATTACCATTATTTAAAATAATGGTAATGAAAAAAATTATAAGTACCATTGTTCAATTTAATGGTAATGAAATCGGCAATTCATTAGTCGATTTAATGAATTACTCCCATGTATGTTGCATACATACATTTAATACATCAAATATGTACATTATTTACAATACATAATATTGTCCACGAAGAGATACGTATTGATAAGCTGACTATAGCAAAAATATTTTTAGAAATTTTAAATGTCTTCAATTCTCTATCAGCAATAATATCTTGCACATTTGGACAAAAACTGTTATGGGAAAATATTAAATAATACATTTCGATACCCATTTAGAGACATTTTTTTTTTTAAATTAGCTTGACCTTGGATTTTCAATCGCTTGTAGTTAGTTGAAGATAAATTTGATAAGTAAATGGTTTTAATACTTTACCTGCATTCAAACCTTCAATACGTATTATTAGAGTGGACTTCCTGCAAAATATTTTTTATTGTTACACTACTGTCCATACATCATACAGAGTTATATTCATTTTATTTAGTTTACTCACTAAAAATATTGTAAAAAGTGTTAACAAATTTTATATATTTTTATTATATCTATATTTTAAAATAAAAATGTATCTTAAAATTTAGATTTTTTAATTAAAGGATGTTTTTTTTTGCAATGGTATAGATTTAGTTAATGTTAGAATCTATTTAATTAATATTTTAATTAGTTTAATGTTAAATTCCAAACATAATTCTACTTGTTTAGATTAAAAAATTAATTAAAATTAAAAACAAAAATCAATTATTTCTTATTAATTAGCATTATCATTTTGGTTATTGGAGCAAATTCAATTAAAAATTTTATTGATGTAATGAATTTCGTAATTGACATCCATTTTTATTTTTTTTTTTTTTGTGTACAAAATGAACAGAGAAAATTAAATTACTTTAAATAACTGACAACTATTTTTTGGTGATTGTAAGGTGGAGAAGTATGTAAGTCTGCAACCAAATGAAGTAGAATTTATAGTTTATTTTTTTAGTTAATTTTTAGTGCAATTTAAGCAACGCCAGAAGTTTATTACACCTTCAACGGTACTAAAACCATTACGGCAACAATAATAAAGGAATAAGTCACAATTTCTTGCTTCCCTTGTGAGAATGTATTTGTTTATTTCCGGTATTACTGTTAGTGTTGTTGCTGTTCCTTAATAATATTTTCAAGTAGCTGTAGTCAGAGAAATTTTTTCCGGTCGCTCAGGATTATGAAAAGTAACTGGAATAAAAATTAGTACCCTTATTGAAACTAGTAGCTACTTTTCGATATTTTCTAAAAGCAACTGGAGAATAATCAATAACTTAGTAAGGATATATAGTTTAAAATCATGTTTATCGAAGCAGTTCGATTCTATGAAATTTCTTTAAACATTGGAATTTTATAGACTAGAATAATTGCTTTAAATTTTGGTACTTTTTACAATAAAAAGTCCTTAATAATTTATTCCTCTTTAGTTTGTATTTATTCTGTTTTTTTACGGTTAGTGCAGTACATTGGCATTCTTAACTTGTTGCCAATATCATTTTTCACTTTACTCACCAACACCTGCATTTAAACACTCTCACACAGATATTAAGGACTTACATACAGTTAAATGGTTGCTGTTGAACTATTTTCATTTACACTCATACCTACAACAATTTTTTGCTTACACTTACACACAAACACAAAATTTATAATGTTTTTTCAATGATTTTTTTTTTGCTATTTTAGTTGGTTTCATTTAGTATGACCGTAGTAGAGGTGAAGTCAGTAACCACAGGCAACTGTATTGAAATTTGCAATGGCATCATTATATTGTTTGCCACCGGAGAAGTGCATTTGTCGCATTGCATCAGAGAGTCTGTATGTAATGACAACACAACCAAACAAACTAACCAAATAGCCAGTCAGGCAGCCAACCAACCGTCCAACAATTCAAGCTGACAGCCAAACCCAACTAACTATTGGAGACTTAAAGCACCTGGCAGCGTGAAAACCATTTATCATTTCCTTAGAGTTGTTGGTTTCTTGTTTTTTTTTTTTTTTTTTATTTTGTTTTCTCTTCTTCAATTTAGTTTTTTCCTTTTGGTTCCTGTCCTTATTCCTATATTTTTCCATTTTTTGTCCTAACAGGTGGACATGATAAGAGGATTTGGTACGCTCAACTTGAATTTTTATATAAAAAAACACAACTAAGTATGAAAAATTTCTGCATTGAAATAAGGAAAAGGAATGAAATACAAAAAAAAAAAAAAAAAATGAACTGTTGGTTTTCTAATTGACAACTTGAAAGTTCTTTTTATGGTTTTGAGGTCAAAAATTAAGGTTTTAAAATTGCAAAAAAATATTTGCCACAATTTAAGGAATTTACTAAAGAAAAATGAAAATGAAATATTTTTGTTAAAATTTTAATGTAATTATTTTCTATATTATCTAAAGTGTTAAAATTACATTATGCAATTATGTATTATTGTATTTTCTTTCTGATTTTAACTTTTCATTTGCATAATAATTAAATTTATCTTAAATATCTATTCGATATTCAATAAATCTAAAGAAGCATAGCAAATGAGAATAATTTCATAATAAACCTTATTTAACTGATAGCTTACATTGTCCTAAATATGTATATGCTTTTGTTCATCACTATTTTAATCCTACATGCTGTCATTTTTGTTTTTTGGTTATAATTTTATAGTGACATAGACTCTCTAAACTCCAATACTTATATAAATAACATATTCATCATCAATCGTAAGTCATTTTGTTAGTTATTTATTCAGTTACTTCGTCATTCGATTTGATTAATTAAATTAATATATTGTACTAATTTTTGTGAGTCTCATAGGAATAAAAACCCTTTAGGATAGAATAACACTATGTTGCAATGAAAAATTGTATAGTGCATGTATTTGGTATCCTTGACAGAGCTTAGGTGTTATTGAGTTGATTTGGAGGAATATAGATTTCTTGCGGGTTAGGAGAGTAGAGGTAGATATCCAAAAATTCATTTATGATAAGACAGAATAGAAATTTTATATATAAATAGTCCTTGTAAATCTCTACAAAAAACACGCTTTCAGTTTAAGAGATATTTAGGTCGAAATAAATTTTCACCCCATTTTTTCTTCGTTTTTTTTTATCTTGGCAGGTTTAATATTGCCCCTAATTTTTTCAAAATATTCGTCAGATTCCATATAAAATTCTAAATAATATTGCTGCAAGAATCATATAAAAATATGAACCCGTTAAATTTATTTTAATTTGAAGTTGGAACTCTTTTCCAAAAAGGTGTAGATAAAGAATCCTCAAATGACGTAGATATTTGTGATATGTTTGCCGCTTTCTTTTGATGTATAAAATTGTTCACCAGTTCGAGTAATACTCCTATTGGAACCAGATAACGCAACAGTTAGATATTGGCGAAAAGTATGAAGTGGAGTTATGACGAAAACAAGTTTTTTCTAGTATTTGGTACATAACTTTTGCGTTTATTAAACGATTTTTTTTACAAAAAGCAAGTCAACGAATTTAATGCAGTATTTCAAAAAACCTGGAGTAAATTTCTATGATGGATTTATTCGAAATTTATATTTAAATCCGCTCTATCAATATTCACTGATATTCGATGAATTTCCTCAAATTTATCGTCATAAAGCGTTACTTATTTATTTTTTTTTTATTTATTTTATTTTATGTCTATGGAATTGTATCCTTACAGACATTTTATAATAACGTATAAAAATTTACAATTAAATATAAGTATAAAATTAACAAATTAGTTTAAGAAACTTATTATAGATTTTTTTACAATATCAGGACTTAATGAAAAATCGATAAATCTGTACAGTTGGTTGAAAGTATTGCACATTCTTCTTATTGGATCAGCATCGGCATAATTAGATCTAAAAAATGTCACCATTAAGGGAATAAAGTTACGGGAAGGACGTCGAGGAATGTTGAAAATAATTTCATTAATTATATATAGTATCTATATTAAATATAGTATCTATATTAGAAATTTTTTTTTTATCAAGACCAACATCAAAATTAACTCGAATTTATGGAAGGACACAACAGTGGCATTAAAACAACAATAAAGCGAATTCAGCTATAACAACAAAAAATAATATTCACTCCGTTTAAATAAGGATTCCGTGTCTAGATTCGGACTGATTTTGACGTTTGTCTTGATAAAAATTTGTCCAGTATAGACAATACGTTAAGAAGCACTCATTTATTGCAGTAAATTCTTTTAAAAATTTGTTTTGTTGCTTTTTGGCTTCAATTTGTTGCTTTTTTCTTAATACCTTTTTGCTGTAAACACCATTTTTATCACATTTTTTTGTGTTTTCTGGTGATAGCTAAAGGACTTTCATTTTCAACGATCTCATAAACTCATGTCAAATCTTGTTAGTTTAGTTCGACCTGATAAACATGAATCTGCTTTCAGTTTTTTTTTCCATCGTGATTTTTTTAAGGGCATGTCTAATATTTCCCTCTAATGTTTAAGGCGAATACACGAGTATATTTTACCATACCCGATTTAGATAAAACGTCAAAAGCCATCGACATATTTATCGATTGTAGAATCGTTACTGAATTGCACTACAGATGAAAAAAAAAACTGAAAGCAGATTCGTGTTTAGCAGATCAAAATCCATTGAAGCCAATTATTCGTTTTTTTTTTTTTTGCCGACTAGTGTTATAGAAATATTTTTCAAATAGCCAAATACTAGAAGATTAATAAAATAAAAAATATTTATAAAGACACAAAAATTATATCATTTTAACATCTACACTCGAATGGCGAGCTTTGGCTTGTTTTGAATAAGTTATAGTATCTTTAACATAGTGTACCTTTGCTCCACAAAATTTTGTATTTATAAAGTTGGTTTTATTTTATAGTCATCATTTTCGATACCCTACCAAATTTTTATATTTACTTATTTATTATATTTTTAACGCTACCTTCCGTTTTAAAAAAGAAGATGAGTCAAATGAAGTTAAAATTTGTTTTAATTCCATGACAAATATATTTATAAGAAATTATAAAATGGCTAGTCTACGTCACGATGAAATTAAAGGCAACATTTCTGCCTTATTAAAAATACATACAGTGTCTCACTAAAGTATTTGAATTTCATAAATTAATAATTAAAACGGTTTAATTACGTGATTAAAAAAAAAATAATTCTAGATTTATTAACTGAATTGTGTTTGTCTATTTGTTAACTTTATAATGCAAAAAACTGCAATCAAAAATATTGCATTGTATCCAAGTTATTACAGAAATAGTATGAAAATTCATCGAATTTACCTCACAAAAGTATTTGAATTTTTATCACCTTTGTATTTAAAAATGTCAAACAAAATAAAAATTGGAGAAATTCATGTATTTTTTTTTATTAATAATAGGTCATAGGTATCACAATTAAATGTTTACTAATTTATTCCCCAATTTTGAGCAAAATTTTGGTGGATTTTTGGTCCAATTTTATATTTAATGGACTTAGAAGGTTGATTTAGAAGAACAAATACAATATTTTTTTGTCATTATAGTAAAAAAAAAAAAACAATAAGGTTTTAGTTCCTTATAAGTTTTTTTGTTAAAACGCTATATACGAAAGGTCCAAGTCGTTAATTATGATACATTGCACCATTAAAAAAATAAATACCTTAAATATCAAGCCCACTTTGGTACCCTACGTATCAAAAATTTATTTCAAATTGTTGGGGAATATCTTCCCGATATATAGCCAATTATAAATTTGGAGACTAAAATACCTGACTTTATGATATAGCTCCAAAATATACCCCGACATAATTGTACTTGGGTTTATTTTTCTAATTACTTAGCCATATTATTTTTGGATCAATAACTTGCACTCCAGAAATGTTGGAGCGAAAAATTTTCAACTTCATTTTCATCAACATAGATAATATTAACAGAATACTAAACTTTTGTTAAAATATGTGGACCAATACTTCAATAAAATAGGTTCAATGTTGAAGATTTTTAATTTTTAACAACATAATGAAAATGTGTACGCCGCTTGGAATTTTGTGCTACTTTTTGCAGCATTTGGTAGAAGACAACTTTGGCAAAAAAATCCCATTCATAAAAAAATATATTATTTTTTATTTACCTAATTTAATAACTAAAAATAACTCATTTTTTATTTAAAAATTAAAATTCACTAACTTATATGAGACACTGTATATGACCAAAAATTATGCAAGTGCTTGAAGGCTCCGTTACTCTACCGTAAATATAAACGGAACGTAATTGGATGGTTACTCAAAAAACGTACATGTAGCAAGAACTTTGTTGTTTTGAATACATCAACATCGGTGATGTCAATTAAACATATTTCTAAAAAATTTCAATCAGTTTGAAAATCGCTAGATGTATTTTTGCGATTTGTATACAAAACACAGTTTGCGCTTTTATGACTAAAATATTTAATTTTAAATTATTGATTCAACTTTACGCTTTATTTCAATTATTTTAATTTTTTTTTAGTGAAGAAAACAGAACGCAGATTGAAGATCCAAACCTACTGCAATAACCGATCGAATCGAAACATACAATACCTACCATAAAATTAACTGTGATTTTTTAATTTTTATACCCACCATCAAAAAGATGAGGGGGTATATTGATTTTCATCTAAGACCCCACAAAATACATATTTTCTGGGTCCTGGTTAGATTCTGAGTCGATCTAGCTATGTCCGTCCGTCCGTCTGTCCGTCTGTCTGTTGAAAGCAGGATAGAGCAACGGGGCAACGTATAGGGACGAAATTTGGCACAAATATTTATCTTATATCTTGTTTGGTATTGAAAATGGGCAAAATCGGTTAATAAACAAAAAATTTGTGGGCTAAAAACTAAAAACACAGGGTGTCCGTTTCATACTTTTCTGCTGATATCTCTTCAACAAAAGCATGTACGACAACGAAATTTTGTATGTATAGTTCGAATATAATTCACGCTTGTTTAAATTACAATCCTATAAAATACTTCTTATATAATTTAAATGTAATTTAAAAATTTATAAAACTACATTCTTATAAAAGAAACAATATTTATTTTATCTTTATCACTATCTAACGTTTTCCTACAATACTGCGCATAGAAAAAATTTACTACAAAATATTTTACAATTTCTATGTTTCATTTATTTACTGTGATATTTATCGATATTAAAACGTTTAATATTTTTTTCTATCATTATTTGTTCTTCCCACAATTTTTAGCAAAATTTTCCACTGGCTCTCATCTGTCACTTTTATATAATCATGCACATCATTATGAAATATTCAACATAAAATGTAATTAAAATTTTTAATACTTTAATCTGTTTTATTATCAAATATCATGATTTATATTAATTAGTCCAGAATCCATATTCATACATACATGCACAAATAATTCTAGATACTTTATTAGACATTCTATACTTTATGAATACCAATATATTTTGTATAGATTTAATTATGTGTACTAAATAAACACTGGAAGAAATAAAAGTGATTGATGTCAAAATAAAAAAAAAAAATAATACATGGATCTTGAAGGTATATAAATACTTTAGCATCAAAAAATAAAATTTGTTAAAATTATTAGAGAAATTGTGGTTTATATTAATGAAACTAAGTATTTGGAAATTCTAGGTGATAACTCTTATATTATAACCTGTTCTACTTGGAGCTTGATAATTATTTCTTCTAAGTGTATTTTCAAGCATAAAAACTTTTCAAATAAGTTTATATATGTGTAGCTATGTTAAAAATTTACACATGTGTCCTGTACTAAATATACATTTATAATAGACACATTCATTTATAAAATATACTTTATTCTTGAAACATACTAAACACCCAAAAAAAAAACACACACACATTTATATCTACTCATATTCATATACATACTTATATATATAAATAAATAACTACAGTAAAATATCTAATAAATAACAAAAACCATATGATATCAAAGTACTTTCTAAAACAAAAGATAATTCTTTAAAATTTTCTATTTTTATCCTTTGATCAAATGGTCCTTTATTACTAGCTTTTGCTGTAAAATGAATTTCTTCGAGTATGAGTGTGGTATGTTAAATGTGTCTGTGTGCTTAAATTTGATAAACAGTTAAGCTTGTTTGTCAACAATACCATTTGGGAAGTATTTAACCATTAAATTTATGCAAATGTTTAGTATTCAGTTTTTTTCCTTTGTTGCTGTTGCTGCTGTTGTTGTTGTCATTTGTTGTTAACAAAAAATAGGGTTAGATAAAGTTTTTTTTTTATGTTATTAATATAGCAACAAATTTGAAAAATGTAAAATTGTTAAAAAAGTAATTGTTGTTATTAATTTATGTCATAAAATACTGATAAAAGTGAAAGAGTGAATAATAAATTGGTTTTTGTGCATTTTTTTTTTTTTTTTGTTAAGGATACAAAATTTTATGAACAAATATTTGCTTAAAAATTTAAACTTTGATTTTATTTAAAGTTTGTAATTGTTTGATATTAAGCTTTGTATGTATATTTTAAAAAATTTAAGCAGAAGGTTGGCAAAAAGTTGCTTTAAGTTTTCGGTAATTTTTCCCTTTACAGAATGTTTCAGTGAATTTTCATTTTATACAAAATTTGCAGTAAATTCTCTCTTTAAAAAATATATTCAGCGAATTTTCTCTTTCTCTTCCTTAATATAAAAGATGTTTATTAAATTTTCTCTTTATGAACAATTTTCTATTAATTTTCTTTCTATTTTAGAAAATTTTTGATAAATTTTCTTTTCATAGAAAATTTTCGATAAATCTGCTGTTTATAGATAATTTTCGAAAAATGTTCTGTTTTTAGAAAACTTTCTTTTTATAGAAATTTTCAGTTAATTATTTTTTTTTTTACCGTAGAAAATTTTCGATAAAATTTCTCTCTTTATCAAATCTTTGATGAATTTTCTCTCTATTATATTAAATTTTTGATACATTTTCTCTCTATTACAAAAAATGTTTTATAAATAATGGAAATTTTCGATAAATATTTTCTTTATAAAAAATAAATTTTCTCTTTATAGAAAATACTCAGAATTTAATTTTAATAGAACATTTTAAGTGAATTTTCTCTTCATAGAAAGTTGAAACTGAATTTTCTCTTTATAGAAATTCTTTAGTGATTTTACTCTTAATTATACCCTGCACCACCATAGGTGGTTGGGGTATAATGCGTTTGTGCTGATGTCTGTAACGCACAGAAATAATTATCGGACCCCCACCTTACAGTATACCGCTCGACTCAGAATCACTTTTTGAGTCGATTTAACGATGTCCGTCCGTCTGGCTGTCTGTCCATGTAAACCATGTGAACAAAGTACAGGTCGCAATTTTAAAGATATCTTGATAAAATTTGGCACAGATAATTATTCTGGTACAAGGACGAAGCCTATTGAAATTGGTTATGATCGGTTGATTATTACACTTGGCCCCCATACAAATGTCCTCCCGGAATATGGGTTTAACGATCATAAATGCCTTAAATTTAGCAATATTTTAATGAAACAAAGGAGTTTTATATAAGTGTCAATCTTTGTGCCAAATTTCATAAGGATCGGTCTATAATTGACCAGAGCTCCCATATAAACCCCTCTTCCGAAAATCACTTTAATGTGCATAAATCCCATACGAATGATAATATCAAGTTAATATTCGTCACAAATAAGTTTTATATACGTAGAAATAACATTGCTAAAATTTATGAGAATCGATCCATAATTTACCATAGCTCCCACATAAACCCACTTCCGGGAATCACCCTAAAGGATATAGAATCATATAGATTTTAGTATAAATGCATTGTTCTCTACTTGTATAATTTATTTTACATTTAGTAAAAGTTTTGATCTACAATTGGCCACAGGTGTAGGGTATCATATGGTCGGTATTGACCGACTATAGTTTCTCTCTCGTTTTTTAGTGAGTTTTCGGTTTATAAAAACTTTTCAGTGAATTTTCTAAATACTAAAATTTTACATTATTTCAATAAAATTTCTTTTTCACAATTTAAAAATTTGTTTCAACTTTTGGGTCTGAGGAGAGGAGAATTTGTGTAATTCAATTTGGAGTGGTCCGAAGTGGTCGAAATACTCATTCTATGGTGCCATTAAATTCGTAACTGGAAAATAACAAAGTCTAGTGTTCATTCTCTTATTGAATTGTTTAAGGTACTCTCAATTTTTAAAATAGTTACTTTTTATGAATCTAATGAAGTGAATTACAGCAAATTCGACTCAAATATGCTCTATAATTAAAACAGTTTCTTTACCAACAACGACGCCATCATTACTCCTATTTTGACACAACTATTTTGATGGAGGTACAAAGTCCCAAACTTTAGGTTGCCAAGATTAAATGGTACTTGACTCGCTCAGTCTACCAGTACTAAATATCTGGGCATAATACTGGATAATAAACTGTCCTGGAAGCTCAATATGCAGGCAAGAACATCGAAAGCTATAACAACGATCTATATCTGTAGAAAGGTCATAGAGGGCAAATGGGGTTAAATTAAGGACAGAAAATAATCATTATTCTTGAAATTTTAAAGAAAAATATCAGATGCAAGGAACGACCGGATAAAAGTGTTAAATACAGAAATGTAATCTTCAGAATTTGGCCCATCGAATCAGAATCACTTTTTAAATCGATCTAACGATGTCCGTCCGTCCGTCTGGCTGGACGGCTGGCTGACAAAGTACAGGTCGCAATTTTGAAGATATTTCAATGATATTTGGCAAAGGGGACTTTTATGATACAAGGACGAAGCCTATTGAAATTGGTTATGATCGGTCCATTATTTCACCTATCCCCCATACAAATATCCCTCCTGAATACAGTTTCAACACTAAAAAAAAAAATGCCTTAAAAATAAGAATATTTTAATTTGGTGCAAAGAAGTTTTGTATAAGTATCAATTTTTGTACCAAATTTTATGAAAATCGCTCCACGATTGACCATAGGTCCCATATAAACCCCTCTTCCGAAAATCATTTTAATGTGAATAAATCCCATACGAATGTTAGTATCAAGTCATAGTTCCAATATAAACTTACTTCCGGGAATCGCCCTGTAGTGCATAAAATCATCTAGATGTTACTATTAACGCATTATTCTGTATTTGTATATTTTATTTTAGATTTAGTAAAAGCGTTGGTCTAAAATTAGCCACAGGTCTAATATAAATCGCCTTTCTGAATTTTTATGCTCATATGCAATGGTGTAGGGTATCATATAGACGGTCTTGACCAACTATATCTTCTTTTCTCGTTTTTTTTTTTTTTTTTTTTTTTTGATTTATCAGTAATGAAAAATCAATTGTCCTACATACTTAAATGAACACTTGTGAATTCAAGCTTTCAGTCCTTTAAAAAAACCCTTTTTGACGACTTTTTATTTTGAAATTTCCTTTTTTGAACACTTTTCAAAAATTCTCAACGGCAACGCTGAAACCACCTTAGAAACTGATTTTTTAACCAAAGTATAAACAACTTAAAAATAACTTAAAGCCTAAAAAATATGGACGACAATAATATTTAAAAACATGATTTTTATTCAAGATTAAATATTTTTTAAAAACCTTCACTTTAGTATCCAGCACACATGTGTTATTCTCAACAACAGCAACAACTATAATAAAGATATGCGTTAACAGAAGTTGTAGTAGCGTGGAAGGAATAAAATGAAGACAGAGCTGATGTTATATTTTTTGTTAAACAAATTTACATATAAATTGCGTCTGTGTATCTCGCCGCATTATTATTTTCATTCATATTCGATGGTGTTGTTTTGCCAATGTTGTTGTTGCTTCTTAACACATACACCCAAAAATTTGTTGTCGCGCTGAAATGTAAATAAAATCAAGGATTTTATTCTAAAAAAAAAAAAAAATTGTAGCCACACACTTGTATTCTGACATACGAATTCACATGAAAGAATAACATTTGTAAATATGTACACTCTCACACCTTTAAATTTTTATGGAAATATTATATGGGATAATCCATGTTGAAACATATTTGCAATGTACGAATTATACTAACTCTTATTGAAGAAGGAAAATTTTAATAATAACGCTAAATCATAAGTGTGATAATCGGGTTAGGATTATTTTATATTTACATACATCTTACATGCACTACAATAATATTATGTTCTCATTGTTCATTTTAATTAATTTTTATAAAACTATGTTCATCTTAACAATTTTTTTGTTTTAGTTACAACGTTTAATGTTTATATTTAATAAAAATATTAATATAGAAAAAAATTTTTATTAATACGAAAAAATATTATTTCTACAACTATTTATATTATAAATCTTTTTCCTTGTTCTTTAACCATATTTTGTTTTTAAACCATATGGCTAGAAGCAAGGAATTTTTAATCTCATAATAATAAAAGGTTACAAATAGATATGTACTTTACAAATATGGTTGAAAAAGTCATAACTTGTTTGTTTGCGAATATATTTTGT
Source organism: Protophormia terraenovae (assembly GCA_951394005.1). NCBI lineage: Eukaryota > Metazoa > Arthropoda > Insecta > Diptera > Calliphoridae > Protophormia > Protophormia terraenovae. Next base: position 98,211,229 of record OX596076.1, read on the forward strand.
TTTTAACATTTGTTTTCGTCCTTCATTTTAATTCTTATTTAGTATATAGACGAATAAATAAAAGTGGACAAGGTTCAAAATATTTCAAGGAAATTTAACATAGTTATTACTGAGGTATTTTTCAAATATTTTGGAGAAGTACAAGTTTCTAGCTGGTCAGTGGGCAGGAGGAGAACCTACGAAAATGGCAAACTCTTTTAATTATTTCTTATATAATATCCAAGGTGAATCATTTCGGATGTCCTTTCCCCTGCTCCAAGACCACTTAGAAACTTGTGCTGCTCCAAAGCAGTTGGAAACTACCTTAGTAATAACTATGTGAAATTTCATTGAAATATATTGAATAATTCAAAAGTTACACAAAGTTATTTAAAAAAACACGTAGAAACTGCTGTGCACTTATGTATATAGAATGATGTAGCACACATTTACTATGGAAATTAAGGAAAATGTGCACATTTCGCTGAAGGGGGTCAAGTTTCAGTTAGTATTTAAACGATTGTGTAAAGGAAAACATGTCCAAAAATGGGTAAAAATTTTACTTTGGTCCAAATATCTCTTAAAGTAAAAGAGATAACCCACACATATAAGTGTATTTTGTGTAGAGAATTATAAGGACAATCTATGTGTAAATTTTTTTTTAATCAAATCATAAATGAAATTTTGGCGATTTTTTAAAAAAATTTCATACCCGAGGTGACCAACTTTGGAGGTCCACCCCGTCCCCCAGACCTTCTAAGGCCCTGTGCTGCTCCAAATCAATTGGAAAACACCTCAGGATTGTCCATGCAATTTCATTCAAATTTACCCAGCAATTCTAAAGTTGCAGAATTATTACCAAAAAAATCAGTTTTGGGACCACTGTGCAATGAAATTTAGACGAAAAAGTCGAATTTATACTTTTTCTGATTTTTGCAATTAAAGTAAAATTTTTGTTTTTTTGAGAAACTACAAATATTTTATCGGTTATAAAATCTTTGTTAGTAAAGATATCTTAACGAAATTTTCGGTGAATGTAGACTTTATCGTATTAAATGATAAAGTGAAAAAAAGGCTAAGATTTTTGTAAAAAAAAAAAAATCCCACAATTCCCAAAAAAAAAAAAAAAACGAAAATCACAAAAATGTTTTGTTTTCACATTTTCGGCTATAAAATCCACATTTTTTTCGAAGTCCAGCAGATTTTGATTAAAAACTTTTAACAACATATTATAGATTCCTAAACGGCGTTCTGTTTGCCGATTCGTGCTTTGGGATTTTAGAAAATATAGTATAAAGTCAAGACTTTCATATAAAATGAGTCAAATTCGGGAGAGTGTGTACCTTGACCACATAACCACTTGAGCTGTTGGGCTTGTTTTTTATTTTAGTTATATTTGTAAAGATACCTTTGATAAAATTATAAAATTATTATATGTTGTTGAAGATTTTTTTTTTTTTTTTTTAGAGAAAAAAGAGTGCAGACACTTTTTCGGTTGAAATTTTAAAATTCAAAATCGTTTATTTTTGGACTCGATAAAGATATCGACTTTTTATACTCAATAGGTAATTTTGTTCTATAACTAGTTAAAAAGAAAACTAATAAAATCGGTCGAAAATACAAGGATATATATGAAAACTATAAGAGAGTAGATATTATCAGGGCCTACAATAATATATAAAAATAAAAATCGGACAAGAAACAAAAATTTGGCAAGCGATTAAAAATTTTCAGGAGTATCCTAATTTCAGCCCCCTTAGCTTCGCTCCTATCATAAATATAATATCATAAAATCATGAAATAATATGTTATGATAATAATAAATTGGAATACATATGATAGATTGGAATAATAATATGATAAGATGGAATAATATAATAGAATGAATTTATAATCTGATAGAATGAAATAATATTGTATTAAGACATTATATCTATTTTTGCTGTGATCATATATTCCATTCATAATACGTTGTTCTTAGATTATGGTCACTACAACTATATTTTTTCTATACGTGTATAGTATATACGAATCGTTCTTTTCGGAACTTCTGGTATATATAGTTGTTTAAAAGCTGTCTGACATATTTAGAAAAGACTTTATTAAATCATAAGTAAATTCATTCATAAGCTGAGGCATTAAAAACTTTATCTTCTGTGTACGATGATTTGTTGGAAATTACATCATTCGATATGGATTGAAATTTCAATTGAATATAAATAGTCATCATAGTCGCATAGATTTTGGTAATATATCTGTATCTCCTAAACTACTAAACGAGTCGACTTGAAATATATCGAAGATTGTGAAAAAAAAGGCCTGAGTTAAAAAAAATATATTAAATATTTTTTGAAGAAAAATATGATTGTAGTCACACTGTAATAATACGAGATAAGCTTTCATTCGACGTGGATACAAATTTAGAAAAGTGCGTAAGTTTTCAGAAAAGTCTCCTTATAATAAATCTGTAATAATACGAAATAAGCTAAAGGGTATCAAAGTTTACCACATTGAGTATGAATTTTCTGAAAACTTAAATACTCCTCTAGAACTCTCTGATACATTTCAATTTGATATATCCAATAATTTAGGCTAGATAGTTTAGGATAGACTTATAACCAAAATTTTGGCCTCACTGTCAGTATCTTAAATTTTGTTAAAAGTAACTAAAAGGTTAATTCAATCCTTTTAAATTTTTATTGAAAAACTTTCTTTATAGAATTATTGAAGAAATATATAGATTCTCCCATATGACAAATTTACATTTAAAGACAAGCGAAAAAATACTACAATCACACAAATGAACAAAATAAAAACCGAAATAAAAATTCAGAGAAAAAAGTAGCAACAACATTGAATAAAAATATCAAACACGATTTAATTACAGATACACGTAAATATATTGAGATGCAAATACATACTCGCAGATACAGAAAAACACACTCATTCGTAAACGCAGTACTCACATGTGTATGTTTTCTTAATGAAACACTGATAAAATATAAAATAAAAGTGGATCTTCGTTAAGTGTAAATGATGTGAAGTTTTTTTTTATATACATACATATATTGAACTTCATACAATTGTTATATTGGAAATATAACGCGCGTTTTCCGTTTTTTGTTTAACATTTTTTCCCGTTAAAATTTGTCCGACAGACAGTAAGTCGGAAAAAAATTGTATATTTTTCTTAAATCTTTCAAACGATTGAATTTTATGTGTAAAACAAATAAAACTCATGAAGGTATTTAAGTAAAAGTTGTATAACTTTAACATATAAATTGGAAAGTAATTAAAATAATTTAAATAAAATTGAAATGTAAGTAGCGGAACAATCAGATAATTGAGGGTAAAATGGTTGAACTAAGTATAGGCGCATTAAGCAAATATTGTTAGGAATTAAATTTAGTAGAAGCAGATAAAAAAGTCACTTAATTGAGCAAACTCTAAAACCTATTCTTAATTCTATACAAAGCTGTAACACTTAGTATAATATAAAAAAATCTATTCCTAGTCATTGTTATATATTAGCGCATTACTTTCTTACAACAATTTCCTTCTCCATTAAAATAAACACTTTAGCTCATCAAACTATAAAAACTGCACATTCCTGCTGCTTTTAAAATTGTAAAATTTTATCGTCTGAAACTTATCCAATTCTAACAAAATTCCTCATTATAGTTGTAGCTTAGCACAACAAAAACAGATACTATTTGCCAACGAAATACAAATTCTTATTACTTTTTTAAAAACACACACACACATACATACATATATGTACATTTAAAAAGAAAACTAAACAAAACAAAAAGAATTAAAATATAAATTGTTTCATTTTCATTCGTTAAAGTAATAAAATAAATGAAAGTCATTTAGAGTATTAGAAGAAAATCCCGCAAAATGCAAATTTTCTTAATGCAACATATACACACATTTGTGAAAAAAAATAAGGACTGAGATAAGTTTAATTGGTCCAGAAATATACAATTTCAAAGATTAAGATATTTATTTCTAGTTTAGCCTTAATATTTCGCCTTAAAAAATATTTTATGGTTTTGAAACTTTAAGCGATTTAGATATTTTTGTTCTAAATTTAGATTTCACTATCCTTCTTTAAAAAGTTCCTCCTTTATCAAGACATTCTTCTTATTGCAAAATCGAATTCTAACTTCGTAAACCAAAGCCGAAGCTTTTTACGATCCTTAGCCGGTATGGTTTGGACTTACTTATTTCAATAAAAAATTAACAATTTGTCTATAAAAATATAGAAATAACATAAATTTAAGTAAATTTTCAACAATTTTCAGCTCATTATCAGTGTTGCCAGGACTTGAGAAAAAAAAGAAAAGCTAAATTAGACTTTAAAAAGATTAGAAAAGACTAAATGTCCCAGAAAATAAAGCCAGAAAAAAGCTAATATATTGTTTTATTTAAAAACCCATTTATTTTTTGTTCTCATTGGGTTTTGATATTTCTTAAAGATAGTTTAATGAATTTGTAAATATAACTTAAATAGTTTCTATGGGTAACAAAATTTGTTAAAAAGTATTTATAATATTTTTGTAGAATGAAGCGCCGCAGGCGAAAATTTTCGTTAAAAATAAATAATTTCAATTTTTTTCTGCGAATTAATACACAAAAATGCTTAAATTGACGATTCTGTAAAATAAAATGAGTAAATTTTTAGCCTTTTTAAGGCCTTTTAAGGCCTTTTTAAAGCTAGAAAAAAGGCTAGAAGCTAAAACGAAAATTTTGAGGCTAAAAGCAAAACAAAAAGGCTAAACTGGCAACACTGCTTATTATATCTATTTAAGAAAAGTAAGTAATAATAAAATCAATTATTTTAGTTATTAATGTTATCATTTTGATGATTGGAGCAAAATCAATTAAAATCAATTAAAAACTAATTTCGTAACTCAGCAATAGCGTTAACTTTTTGCACCAAATAGTCAGGGTACTGAGCTAACCGGCCTGCTTTTCTACTAGATGTGTTTAGAGTTCTCCTGAATATGCTTTCAATTTTCCTAGCCTTCCCAATATCATGTGGACATTTTTTCTTCTCGAATCAGGTTTCAATAGTCGAATTCTCCTGATACTGTTTAATAACCTTGGAAAAAGTTTGACAGCGGAAATTTAATTCTTTGACCAATTATTTGTGGGACCAATTTAAATTTTTTTGAAATTTCTTAATAATTTATAGCACGTACATCATTTTCGTCACTCATTTTGATCAAAATCGCTACAAATCAGCATGGTTTTCATTACAAGTAATAACTGACATATTTTTCAATGATTACTATATCAAAAAAAATTTTAAATATTGCTTCGGAAAAAAGTTATGAAGCAAAACGCGTGTTAAGATTTTTTCGATCGCACTCCTTAAGTAGGAATATAAAACAAAAAAATCATTTAGTAAAGCACAACTAAATGACGTATTTTTACTTATATAAAACTTTGTATTGCCAAATTTCATTTAAATATTCCTATTTTCAAGGTGTTTATGAGTGTTAAAACTCTGTTCCGGGAGGACTTTTTGGGTGAAATAATGGACTGATCATGACCAAATTCAATAGTCTACGTCCCTATGAAAAATAATCATATGTACCAAATTTTATAAAATTATCTTAAAAATTGCGACCTGTACTTTGCGCTCAAGCTTTACAAGCCAGCCGACAAGAAGGACGGACATCTTTAAATCGGCTCAGAAAGAGATTTACACTGGTCGGCAAAAAAAAAAAAAAATTGTCCTTTTTCAAAAAAAGATGTGTAAACTAGATGGAATTCGACTAAACACGAATCTGCACGCAAAGAAAAAATATGGTGAATAGCAACCGTAATCGAGTACTGTCATGTTATGGTTAGATTTTATGGTTGTTTGTAAATTATATTATGGTTAGATGTAGCATCATGATATGGTTAAATCATAATAAAAATATTGTTGAACTACAACCATATTTTTGTTGTATATATACTTGATTCATGTATACAGCAATAATATGGTTAAATCACAATAAAAATATTGTTTATCTACAATAATATTTTTGCTGTATATATACTTGATTCATATATACAGCAATAATATGGTTAAATCATAATAAAAATATTGTTGATCTACAACAATGTATACATGTATACAGCAATAATATGTTGAATCACAATAACTGCACTTAGCGTCGAGAAACAATTATTATGTCTAAAAATAAATAAAAGCCAATTAATTTATCGTATGGAAGTTTTTATTAAAATTAATTATGATTTAGTTATGTAAAATAAATCACTTTGGTATAAAAAGATAAATATATCACCTGTGAACGATGAAACCTAAGAAATTTCTTGAATACTCGTACAAGCTGACACATTTTTTTAACACTCCGAAGATAACCAATTATGTAGTTTTCTTTGTATATTATGCATTTAAAATATTATCACAATAAGAAACACTTATTAATTTTTAATTTAACTTAAATTAAAATAATTTATTTTAAATAATTCACTTTTTTATATACATTCAGCATATTTTCTAATACATTTTTAACTTTCCGACAGACAACTTGCTCAATGCAAGAAGCAAACTAAACTGAATAAAAATCAACAAGTATACATATTGTCAAGTACTAATAATGTATATTGTTGCCAATACAAAACAAACATTTTGTTGTCAATTCAAAATTACAAACAAAATAATATATTCAGGTATTGAAAATATTTTTTTTGCACATGCAATTTTAACAACAATAATGTGGTTCTAATTTAAACATATTGCTTAACATGTTTTGCCAACAATATAATTGTGAGTTGAGAACAAATGTATAATTGCTACAATAAAATTCTTTTTAAAATAAAATATATTCAACAATAAGAATGTTTGCGACAGAAAAATTTCTCTGCAATGAAAATAATATTGTTGGAGCAACCATAATGAGAAATATTTTTTCTCTGCGTGTGCTTTCAGTTTTTTCCCATCAAGTCGAGATTTTTTTTGTGGGCGTGTCTTACTATAACTCGAGAACGCTGGGTACGATTTATATAATTGAACATGCGGAATAAAAATGACAAGTACAGTTTATCATCTATATCTTAAAGCTGGTAATGCTGCGTATAAAATAAGTAACGTATCTTTAAAATTAATGAACAAATCTTGATTTAACTCACAATTAATTAGAAATACACTGGTGGGCCAAAAAAAATATTTTTCGTCTTAAACAAAAAAAAAAAAATAATAAAAAAAATTTGGTGTATTAGATGAACTTTAACGTGCTAAACAAGAATTTGCTTTCACTTTTTTCTATCACGTATTGATTTAGCTCGTAAAATTTGTGTTTAAAGAAGAAATAAAAAAAATGTTTGCCCACCACTGTATTTTTACTTTACTGTAGATATACATGGGTATTTTCACTTAACTGTGAATAGAATCAAGATTTATGCATCAATATTGAAAATACGTGGTTTATTTTATACGCCAGTTTTAAGATAAAGATGATAAATTGAGAAAATTTTGGTGTTTTCATATATCAAAAGAGATTTTAAATTTTGCAAGAAAAATTTTTTTTGGCACTAATGAATTTGGGGTGGCAAAAACTTTATATCGGTTGCAAAATATTCAAAATTTTTCATTTAAGTTAAAAGTTTGCAAAATTATGTTTCTTAATATTATATGTGCAAAATCTTAAGTAAAAAATATGTCATTAGCTAAAAAATGCTCTTAAATAAATGTTTTTTTTTTTTATCAGAGTATAACAAAGTATACAGCTTAACCTAAATATGCAGTTAGAACTAAAATATGCAAAAATATGATATAACAAATCGATGTCAAAATTCATAAAGTTGCCTGAAACGTATAAATACGAGTATTGAACAGTTTGATTAATTTAAAGCACAGCAAAAAATATAATTTTGCATATTTTTGGTTGCCCTAGTAATTAAAAAGAAATATATATGAGGTAAAATTTTGTTTTCAATTCCTAAATTTTTTTCTCAAAAACAAAACCCAATTTCTTTCATCTCTTACCTTAAATCCAAGAATGCAAATGTAGCTCGACAATATATAAATGAAACAAATACTAACACATTTATGGCACCATTTATAGCATATGTATTTGTGTGTGAAATTGTGTTTTGTATTTCTTTTTATTTTCTTTAGAGGGAGTGTTGTTTTGCATTTGTTAAATTAAAAGAAAACAATAGTAATAGAAACAACAACAGAAATAATATAAGAAAATATATACCATTTTCAAACAACAGCACACTCATACATACGTACATAACATTCTACATCAGAGTCAACAACTTTGGAATTTCACATTCACACATATTTGTGGGTAATAAACTCTTATTACAACCATATATAATCCCTTGTTATCTCGTTCATTTTACCATAATATTGTTACAACTACCTCAGTGACGCCTGGTAGAGCGAGCTGCTAGCAAACATTTAGATAATATCCTTTATTTTCTTAACTAAATCGTTCCCTTCCCCCCTAAATATACTATATACTTGGGCATGTGTAAGAGAAGAGAGAGAAAGTGGACGGGTTGTTTAGCGAGTAAGTTTGTCTCGACACATGTTTGTCGCCTGCCAAATCCCACAAGTGTTTGTGTCTTTAAAGCTATTAGGGTAAATTAGAAGATTACTTGCGTCTTACCCACCAAACAGCCGGATTGCTTTTAAATATGGGATACCTTTGTTTTTAGTCCTCTAGCCTTAAACAGCTTTATGTTAGAATGTTTTTTTTTTTTTTTTTTTTTTTTGATATCCTGCAATTATTCCACTCCTCCCTCCTGGATGTGTAGTAATGAACAAACTGCGTATTGAAAATGTAAAATTTTGCTGTTGTCGCAATTACGTTAATTCCATTGAATGTATAAGTGTGATGAGTATGTGTGATTGAAGATGCTACCACTACTGCTGCTGTTGCATTTATTATATCTTACCTCTTGGCTTTAAGGACTATTTTTATTTAATGTTGTTGTATTTGTGTCTTGGTATGTGTAAAGTATATTGAAATTCGTTTATGAAGACACTTTGCCAGTATAATAAAGTTTAGTGTTTATAGTCTTCTGTTTGATTTTAACAACCATTTAAAGTGACTCTAGCTATTTACAATAATTAAGCTTCGTAAGTAGATTGGCACTGAGTTTAGTTGGTTGGTTGAATTATGTGGGTTTTTAACAAAATTAAAATTAAACTTTTATGGTAAACTTGAGGCAACTTTGGAAGAGTTTAAGTGAAAGTAATTTTGAAACTTTTTACATACATGGATAGCTACAAAGTCAGGTTTGACAAAGATTTATTTATACGAGATAATTTGCCAGTATTTTAAAAGGAATAAGAATTTAAAATCTATAAGCCAAGCATACATATGAATATTTGACACACTACCGTACATTGGGGTAAAAGGGGCGCTTAATTCAAGGAAAGGTGATATCAGTATTTTAATGATCACCTTTTATTTTCCAATTATTATTAGGTAAAAAAGTACATTTTTAAAATTGTGTGCGTTTTTTATTTTTGCAGAATTGTAATATCCGTTCGTTTATCTGTACATTAGATTTTAAAGGTTCGAAAATGATGCATACTTAAGGAAAAGGTAATATTACTATTTTAATGATTACATTTTATTTTTCTATATATTTCTTAGTAAGTAAAAAATGCAATTTATGAATTCCAAAATTTTTATTGGTAGAATAGTAATGTCTGTCCGTCTGTCTATACATTAATTCAGGTAAAGATGGTAGCAATATTTTAATGTTTCTATTTGGTTTTTATATGTATTAATCGAAAAGTAAACAATATTTTTTTTGGGAGTTTTTAATTAAGTTTGTAGTTTCAATAATCAATCAATAATTTTCAATTTTACTACTAACAATCATAAAACTAGATAGCTTAACTGATACCTTTCAGCAGTTTTATTCTGCTCGAAGTAAATTTAGGTCGTCCCCAAAAACAAGACCGTGTTCAACTTTAAATAAACAACCTCTTTGCTATTATCACCTTCGTTTTTAAGATAAAGCTAACATATGCGTACCACCTTGTGCCTTTTTAAACAATTCGGAAAACTTACTGCCCCAACACTAAAGACAACGAGTGAACATGGGAACACTATTAATAGTCGTCGCTTAGTAATCTTTACCTTCTTACCAAATTAAAATTTCTAGTTTATTCTGGAGCAGATGTTTCTGTTATTCCTAAACGTTTTGCAAACAATAGCTTTTCAGAATCCATTCCAATATATGCGGCTCTAAAATAAAAAATTAAACCTTCCAATCAAATTTTTATGGACATTTATTTTGGCTGATGTAGATGACCTTATCCTTGAAAATGATTTCTTGCATAATTTTGGTCTTCTAATTGATATTAAGAATAAACTGCTTATAGATGCAAAGAATAAAACTTCCACAAAGGGCGTTTGATTTACTTACAATTAAAACTTGCAACATAACGGATTGTTTTCAGAAAATTTTAGCTGAATTTCCAAATATAATAAGAAATTTTAATAATAAATTTAATAAAAATGAAATTGAAAAAAGATTCGGCTGTGCCGAATCTTTGATACCCTTCACCATATTACCATCTTACCATCTTACCATCTTATCGACATCATATTACCATATTACCGACAATTAATAAAATTTTCGCCTTAACGTATGCTTGCATATTTTCTAAATCTAAATTTTTTTCAAACTACGAAAATTTGAATATGAAAAAAAAAAACAATCATAACAGGCTTTGCTTTTAAAAAAGAAACAACAACAATTCAATATATATTTATTTTTGTATGTACAAACTGACTGAATACACAAAGAACAACAACAACACTGTTATTCATTATATTACTGCTGTTGCTAACTAAACTACTTGTCTATACAAAAAACAAAAAACGTCACTAATAGTCATTACAATGCTTAATATACATGTTTGTGTATGTATTTATGTATATGTATATTCTTAACAGATATGTTTTAGTTTTTAAAAATAAACAACTACAATTCCATATCTATTTATTTTTGTACAGACTGCATATACAAAGAACAACAACAACAACAACACTGTTATTCATCATATTACTGCTGTTGATAATAACTAAACTACTTGTCTATACAAAAAACAAAAAACGTCACTAATAGTCATTACAATGCTTAATATACATGTTTGTTGGTGTATTTATATTCTTAACAGATTTGTTTTTGGGCCATAACTCTGTTGATTATGAACGAATTTGGTTTATTAAAAAAACCGAAATTTTATAAAAATATTTATGACTGATCTATATAAAAATAAAAATCTGTAGCTTGAACAAGGGCTTCAAAAATAAAAAATTCGTTTTCCCCGATATCTCAGTTATTACTGAACCGATTTATTTATTTTTTTCAGAACAAAAATTCAGAAAATAATTTTCGAGCCCCCTTTAAAAATTCGAAGTCCCTGGTATATGCAGAGGCTTCAGAAACTAAAAAACCGGTTCTAAAAACCGGTTTTTAAAGCATATCTCCACCATTTATAAACCGATCTTCCTGATTCAAAAAACTGAAATTTTATAAAAATATTTGTGACCGATCTGTATAAAAATAAAAATCTATAGCTTAAACCAAGGCTTCAAAAAATAAAAAATGCGTTTTGTCCGATATCTCAGTTATTACTGAACCGATTTATTTCATTTTTTCAGAACAAAAATTCAGAAAAAAATTTCCGAGAATTCTTTGTAAAAACGAAGTCCCTAGTATATACAGAGGCTTCAGAAACTGGAAAACCGGTTCAAAAAACCGGTTTTTTGAACATATCTCCGCATTGTATGAACCCATCTTGCTGAATTCCAATAGCAAAATTCTCGAAAGCATTTCCGATCGTTTGACATACATATTATATATGTCAGTTATCGGTGGGCTTCATAAACGCCATTTCAACCGACACACGGACGGACGGACGGACGGACGGACATGGTCCAATCGTCATCGCTTCTTACAAGGATTCCGAAAATATAAACTTTTTTGCTCTCCGACGAAAATTGTGGAAATTACAAACGGAATGACAAACTTATATATACCCTTTACACCTGTGGTGAAGGGTATAAAAAAACAAAGATTATTACCAATTGTGCTACAATTAATTGCAAAGTTCGTCGATTAGATCCATATAAACTCCAACAAGCTAAACAGGAATTTGAACAGCTTTTACAACTTAAAAATGTTCAAAGAACAATCAAATTCACAATCCAAATATAGTGTCTAGGGAACTTTTTGCAGTTTATGAAAGTGTGAAGCACTTTATATACATATATGATCGAAGGAAGATTTTTCCAATTTTCTAAAACAATTTGCCATATTGGGGGATCAAAAATAGCGTGGACGACAGTTTATCTCAAGAATTAGAACCCGAACTACCAACTTTGTTGTCATCCGATACATCACTTAAGTTAAAAAAGAACATGTTTTCTAATTCCCAAAAAGCAATTTATTGTGACCATTCTCACGGCATGATACGTCCATATATATCAAAAACCCTTCGCAGATATTTTTGAGAAAATTTATAATTTATCACATCCTGGAATTCGTGCAACATCCAAATTAATAATACATCAAGTGGTTTGGACAGGAATAAATAAGGATATTCACAGATGGGCAAGAAACTGTCTTAATTGTCAAAAAGCAAAATACAAAGGCATATCAAATCACCAGTTGGATTGTATGAAGAACCTACCGCCCGTTTTGAGCATGTTAATATTGATTTGATAGGACCTTTGCCTCCCTCAAATGATTTCAAATATTGCCTTACTTGTGTAGACAGATATTCAAGGTGGCCAGAAGTAATTTTTTGAAAAAACATTATTGAAGAATCTGTAGCAAAAGCTTTTTATGAAAATTGGATTTGCAGATTTGGACTACCACTTAAAGTTACCACAGATCAAGGTTAACAATTTGAATGTGCACTTTTTAAACAATTGGTTCGTATATATTTAAATATATACGAACAACACCTTATCATCCAAGTTCAAATGGTATGGTTGAGCGTTTTAACAGAACATTAAAACAGCTAAAAAATAGCATGCAAATGAAAATCGAACAGATTCGATTCCCACAATATTATTTGGTTTAAGATCAACCATTAAGGAAGATGTTGGATACTATAGCACTGAGCTAATATATAGTTCTCCAATTAGACAATTTTTTTACAAAACCAACTTTAAAATTATCCCATTCTGATTTTATGAATAATCTTAAACATCAATTTAGATTCATAAAACCAACTTTTAGTAGTAATCACGCAAGTAATAAACCTTTTGTTTCTAAATATTTAGAACACTCAACACATGCTTTTGTTCGTTCGAATCATATATATTCTACACTTGAACCTCCATATCAAAGACCATTCAAAATTCTTAAACGAAACAATAAAAATGATACCCCATTCAAAACAAACCAAAATGTATATCTATAGATAGACTTAAACCTGCGTTTACTGAAAACTATAATCAAAATATTAACAAAATTAAATTTTTATTAATGTAACTATACTAAATCACTTGTTATAAAACTTTGTTAAAACTAATTTTTATATTTTTTTCATTAAGTTTGTAATTTCAGTAATCAATCAATAATTTTCAATTTTACTATTAACAAAAAAAACAAGCGCGAATATATTCGGCCCGGCCGAATCTATATACCCACCATCAACTTTTTCAAATTTTACGTTATATAGGAAGGGGCGGTAAAGAGAGCGGACCACACCCATTTTTTGTTTCCGAGTTTACATTGGTCCTTGAACTATTTCAACAAAATTTCGTTGATTTTCACCTTATATGGGAGGTGGGCGGTAAAGTGGGCGGACCACGCCCATTTTTAGTTTACGAGTTTATATCAACCCCCGAACTATACGTACAAAATTTCGTTGTCGTACGTGCCTCTGTTGAAGAAATATCAGCAGAAAAGTATTTAACGGACATTCTGTGTTTCTAGTTTTTAGCCCATAACTTTTTTGATTTTTAGCCCATAACCGATTTTGCCCATTTTCAATACGAAACAAACCTTATATAAGATAAATATTTGTGCAAAATTTCGTCTCCCTACGTTGCCCCGTTCGAGCTATATCCTGCTTTCAACAGACAGACAGACAGACGGACGGACATATTTAGATCGACTCAGAATCTAACCAGGACCCAGAAAATATATACTTTGTGGGGTTTTAGATAATTCCTTCGACATGTTACACACGGAATGACAAAATCAATATATCTCCCATCTTCTTGATGGTGGGTATAAAAAACGTTTATGAAAAATAAAATAAATATTTTTTATTTCCATATATGAGTCACATTATTCAACCGATTTAACTAATACTTGGGATGTATATACATCGAGTATCCTTTATAAGGAAATATTGGATATAATATTAATCAAAATGTCACACCCACTTTTAGTAAATAATTCTTATTTTGGAAGTTCAAATTAAATTTCGCAAATATATCATATATTTTGTGGAGAATACTATAGACTAAAATGTAAAATGGCTGCCACGTCCAGTTTAGCCCACTTTCAGTTAAAGTCAATTTTGCTACTTTCTTGATATATATAACTAACATAAAATTTGACATACGTAAGCAGTAGAATTATAACATTTAATATGTATGAAAACCACGCCTCTTTCTCGACCACTTTTTTTATGCTTTGTTTACCCTTGACATCAAAATGTTTATGAAATTTGAAATTTACTTATTACAAAGCAATCCTTTCTTAAAAAAGTAGGCGTGGCATCCAGTCAATACTTCCTTCAGAGGTATATGTATGTCTCATGTTTCATTTTAATCGGTTCAATAGTTTAGACATAAGGTCAAGTCAAATAAATTTAACAATATTATGGCAAAAATGGGCGTTAAAGGGAGTGGTATCCAGCAAAAATGTATTACACAAATGCTAGTAGTCTATGAAACAACAACATATAATAATAATAATAATAATAATAATAATAATAATAATTAAATTTAATAAATTTAATGATTTTTATATCTAATTATATTGAAAAATGGGCTCCAAAAAATTCGAACTTCAAAAGGCCACAAAACCGAAATTCGATATAACTTTAAAAAACCCTTTGGGGGTTTTACTATATTACCTGCACACTTTCATTTTGCTTTGGAATTATTAAGGCAATTTTTTCTGAAGTTAATAGTTCCATAGACTTTTTATTAAAAAAAAAAAAAAAAATACACCGAAAATTTATTACTTATTACTCAGTTTCTAAAATTTAAAAAATATGTTTAATTTTTACAGCTCCGTACAGCTAAACAACGCAACATAGCTTATTGATTGTAATTTATGTTGACAAATAATTTTGTATATTTTTATTCCCACTTTATTACGAAAATTTTCTTTTTAAATTTTAATTAATCGCTACTTTTCACTATGAGATGGCTTCAAAATATTCGGACATAGTTCGATTTTAACTCACCTTACAATTCACGAACAGAAACATAAAAGTGTTACAATTATTTTACTCATTTATTTGAAACTACCCCCAAGAATTTTGATTATAACAAGTTAATATTTATTTCAAGTTTACTTATTTATTTAAACAATATATTTGTCCAACTAATGCAAGTTATTTCCCCCCTCAACTACCAACCAAAAAACAGCAAACAAACACTTTGTCAAAATGCTTGATGAGTCTTTTTTGGTAACAGATGTATTTGTTTTGTGAACATTGACAAATATGTATTTATTTGGTTTTCATAAACAAAACCAAACAAAACACAATTTATATTTTTTATCATCTTTTAACAGGCAAAACAAACAAATAAATACACCCTTCTGCCAACTTCAAATAGTCCTTTGGCTATCAAATGTCCTTAGCAAAGAAGGTCTTTTACAAAAGCATTTAAAGTGGCTCAAATAAACGGAACATTATGGACATCCTTATGATTTCCTTTCTCTGCCACTCTCTCTCTATCTCTTGCCAAAATGCATTCGTGCGTTGATTAAATGAAAATGTTCAACAACTTGACAGACAACCATTCGATAGTTTCAATTCTTGTAAAAAAGTAATAAACATCGAATGTTTATCTTTAAGTGTTATAAACCATCATTCCAATCAAATCAAATGGCATTTTAAGCAAACACTAAATATGGCAAATTTTCTATTCTTATTCTACTTATGTATAACATCTTCCTATTGTTATTCCATAGATAAGACATCTATGGTCATTCTTTATTCATGTGACATATAAAATTTATAAAAAAGAAAAGAAAACATGGTAACAAAAATAAACAAAAGTGGTTGTTTTTTATCGAAAATAAAAGAAATGTTAGTTGTTTATAGCAAAATAAAGGAAACATCAATATTATTGATACAAATTCAAATAAATATTTATAATGTGTTGTAGTGTAACAGAAATATAAAAAATACTAAAAGAATTTTAGTTTGCTTATTTGTACACTTACCAAAAAAAAAACTAAATATATAGTACAGTACACAGTTGAGACTTTATAAAACAAATATACATTTCATAATACGTTGAAACTAGGGTGGAGCTAAAGCAAAAGAAAAAAAGAAAATATGCAATTAATTTTATAATTTTTTAATTAAAAATATTAATGCTCGTATTATAAAAAAGTATACACAAAAAATTGTTGACATAAATAAAATAATTACATTAATGAATTTCAATTCCAAGAAAAAAAAAAAAAAAAAGAACAAGAGTTTCCAAAAACTAACATTTTTACCTCTTAACCCTACGGTATATAACTGGGTACATGCTTTTGTTGAAAAAATATCAGCAGAAAAGTATGAAACGGACACCCTGTGTTTCTTGTTTTTAGCCCATAACTTTTTTGTTTATGAACCCATTTGCCCATTTTCAATCCCAAACAAACCTTATATAAGACAAATATTTGTGCAAAATTTCGTCTCCCTACGTTGCCCCGTTCGAGCCCTATCCTGCTTTTAACAGACGGACAGATATAGCTACATCGACTCAGAATCTAACCATGACCCAGAAAATATATACTTTGTGGGGTCTTAGATGATTCCTTCGACATGTTACACACGGAATGACAAAATCAATATACCCCCCATCTTTTTGATGGTGGGTATAAAAATCATAATATTTTGGAAAATTATATTTTTAATGGACTGGAACAAAAAAGTTCTAATGAGTTCCAATATAAAAATACGATTGTTATATAAAATAATATCTATAAAATTATATATGAGAATTTTGACTGCTACTTTTTGCGATCTTTTAAAATATTAGAAATAAATATGCGGTACCTCCCATTAGCAAGTTTTTAAGAATTATTCAAAGATTTTAAGATAATGGCCGAAAATTTGTTATGCAAGTGTTACACTAAGATTGTTGCGATTATATCTTGCCACGACTACTTTTAAAATATCTCTTATTTAAACAAAATTTACGAAAATATTTAGGAAATTTATAAAAATCACGTATTTTTTCAGTATGGGAGTGGCAGTGATTCCCTCCGTCCATTTTTAGTGGGAATGTTTACAACCTTTTCTACTAACAGAATATACAATTTCAGACCAATACCACCAAAAAATGGATTTTTGTCGTTGTAAAACTGCCAAATGTGACACTGTGCAGCGTCGAAAGTTTTGTAGAAATTGAATTCCGCTTACGTTAGAAATAAGTACATATTTTGCACTTTTTATTAACTTTCGCTGTCTCAAAGAAAATTATATACGTAAACACCCGAAGCACATTCAGATGGGTACAATAAAGTGTATTTTATATCGGTAATGTGTATTTAGGTTTGTACATATGCTTGTATTCAACATGTCTGCAGAAAAATGTTATATGGGCCCATCTTCTGTTTATGATGAAAAAGGCAATTAATTTCAATATTAATAAATAAAACAATGATATTGTAATACATATATGTATATTTTTACTTATAAGGCTATTTTTGTTTAATAGTATTAAAAATGCAAAAATCTAGAGCAACCCACCTATGTGGATTTTCAGGTTTAGACATAAAAATAATAAAAAATCTTAAACAAATTTTAGAGGAAAAATTCTGGTATTCTACAATACAATCATTACTAGGGGACTGATTTTTATGCATTGTCTTGTTAATATAAACAAAAATCAAATTGCTCAAAAGTAATGATTATATAAAATGTTAAAATTAAGTTTTCATAATAATGTTTTGTGTCTCCAGCAAATAGATAAAATTCTGCATCACTTATTGTTAAAAGCAATTATCTACGTAATTAGCAATAAAATTTGACAAACTATTGGTGTTTTCGTATACAGTAGAAAAATATAATTTTTGTTGAAATCGACTATATTTATTTAGTAGTTTTGTTATCCAAAAAGTATATCGAGGGCCTATATTCAAAACGAGCCTCATGCAAAGCACCATTGTTCAGGAGAACATAAAATCTGTTTATTTCCCTCATTTTGTAATCCGTTCTTCTGCGAGTTATTAATATTACGTCTACTTTATCTCACACTAAAAAATAAATCTTTTAACTCCATTATTCGCGAAGTTATGGTAGATAGCCCGTTTTGTCTTAATTATTTTTAATGTTTGTAAAAAAATGTTCATATAGCCCGTTTTGTTTATTGGAAATTAAAGAAGTAAAACATAATATTTTTGGAAAAAAATTGACAATATATTGAATTTTTGATATCATATATCATAAAAAAAAGCTCAAATTTGTGGTTGGCTGGACCATTTTTAATCATTAGAAATTTCAAATAACAGGAATGTTTACTAAAAGGACGAAAATGTGTTCAATATTAAAATTAGAAATAAAATTTTGAAAAAAATTGCATGCAAAAAAAATTGCAAAAAAATTTTTTGCAAAAAAAATTTAAATCAATTAAAATTGTATTAAATTGCATATCAACAACTCAAAAATTATTAAAACCTTTAAAGACGATGTTTATAGCACTTTTTATTTAATTATCATTTGTTTAAGAAACTGCTTTTGGTATCTAATATATTTTGCTTATAATCACGAATTTTATAAATTTTTGTTTTCATTTCTGTCTTTAAATCTAATGATAGGTGTACCCGCGTATGATCTATAAGCAGCCAAAAAAGGTTAAAAATAGCAAAATTTGTGTGAGATATATTAAGACTCTAATTTAAAAAAAGTTCAAATCGCAACGAAAATTCTCATTATTTATCAATTTTTATTTTTACATTTCTTTGAAAATCAAACAAAAACTTGCATATAGCCCGTTTTGCCTTAAAAAAATATACTGTTTGTAGATAGCCCAAAAACAAAAAGTGAAAAATATAGTGTTTGAATTAACTTTTGACTCCATAACACCATATATAAAAAATAGAAAACTGAAGAGTCTGACACAAAAAAAATTTTTGTAAATCTGCATGATGCCCGATTTGAATATAAGCCATAGATGCCCACTTCAAGCACACATATTCTTATTCTCTTTCATTTATTCTTCGCTGAGAGAGCGATGAGTACACAAATGCACTGAAAAAAATTGTACATTATGTATGAAAACAATTTTGAAGCTTTCCAGTTAAAAATTGTTTTTATAAAATTGTATTGTATTTTCAACACATTAGATCAGAGATGCACAATTTTCAAATTTCCTGACTCGCGAGTTTAGACTACAAATGCTGCTTACGAAACGCTGCTTCACACGTACACTATAAACTATTTCGTTCGACTGCTGCTCTCTTATTAATGTCAATGCAAATCAAGCAGAGTTTTTTTTTCTGCTTCACACACACAAGCGCAAATGTATAGTAGTGTGTGTGCGCTTCACTGCATTAGATATAAATGACTGGACAAGGGAAAATATTTTAACAATACATGTTTATAATTAAGCCTTCTAAATAATACAAGGTTAATACTTACATTATATTTTGTTATATTAAATATAAAAATAACATCATTTATTTCCTTATTTTTTAAATTTAGCAATGAAGTTTCAGTAAATATTATTTGTGTTATTTTCCGATTGTTTAGTATTTATTTTTTAACCATTAAAGTTGATGACATATTTTATTTAATTCACCCATTTTCTCTTTTAGTGCATTTTTTTTTTTTTTTACTAACACAACTACATGTGTTGTGTTAGTATGCGTGGGCATCTATGATATAAGCCCTCGAATATTCTTATTACTGGATATTGTGTATAATTATTTTTTTTATTTTTTTTTTTAAATATCAAAATTTCGAGTGTTTTTCATATTTGATGAAAAAGATCTTTTATATTAGGCGCTATTGGGCTTAGATATGTACATTTAAGAAAGTATGCTTATATAAAAAAATATAATGTTGCGGATATGTTGTGATCTTTTCAGATATTTTACCTTATATACAAATTTATGCTGAAGACAATCTAAAAATTTAAGTGTTCAGACTTCTGTGATATCATCTCCCTCACAGCTTTCAGGCAAGTAGATTCTTTTTGCTAAATTATCATAACCTAATCGCAATTCAACAATAAAATTCTTTACTAAATATGACTACATTCCGTATTATTACCATTCATCAATAATGATTTTTGCCTAATTAAATAATTAAGTATGCAAATAATGAAAAAAAAAATGTAACAAAATAAATAGTATTTATTTTGCATGTGTGTAAGTGCGTATGTAAAATAAAATGATTTACATAACCCAGATAAATGCAAATAATTTTTAATTCTTTTGAAAAAAAAAAAACCCTACACACATTTTTACAAAATGTTTAACAAATATAATGTTTTGTAATATAATTGTGGTCATAATAACAAATACATGTACAATTGAAACAAATAAATACCAATATTAATTAAATGTTTTATGACACAAACAGACAAATATACTTATACTTTGACACTATTTTTTTTTATTTTTTTTGTTTTACACAAATATAAATCCATTTACATATAAATATTTATATGTGTGTGTATTTTTCAATTTTTAATTACAAATAATTATTAATATTTGATGTAATAAATAGATGGAGGTATCAGTACATTTAAATGCCTCGATATTTATGATTATTTATTTGTATGAATGTACATTGTACAATTTACATATGTATGTATGATGTAGAAAATATTTTTTGCGTAAATGTATTTATTTCTTTATTGTTATTGTTTTATTTTTTTCTGTAACTAAAATAAAGTTTGTGTGCTTTTTTTGACACAATTTAGTGGAATTAAATAATGTGTCATTATAATTATGTGGTCATTGTAAATTATTTATAAAATCAATTATGCACAATGGTATTTGCTTACACATAAATACATACTAACATATGACCGAATTTGTTATAAAAATTGCATAAAGTAACAAGTAAGAAAGTTATAGTCGTTCAAGCCCCACCATATAATACCCTACAACATTTTGTATTTGTGTCAAATTAAATTTTGGAGAGGGTCTTAGATGGTATCTGTGGCCAACTGTGTAGTGATTCTTGTAATACGTGTGATTTTAAGAGAAACGTGTATTATGAAGGCTGTTATGAAGATTACAATGGTTGGTAAATAAAAAAAAATTTCGTCGTCCTTAAAAAAATATTTGGACCAGTTTTTTCCCATCAGGTAGAGATTTTATGGGCAAGACTAATATTTCGCCCTAAATCACCCGTGATCGTGTTTAGCACGTCATAATCCACCAAATTCGTCTTTTAGAGGAGGATTTTTTTATTTTTATAGCTAGGTTCCTGTATGTACTATAGAATTGTATAAAACAAACTAGGTATAGTTCGTAAATTAAATTAGTTCGTGAGTCAGACGTTAAGACAGTTGTTAAGTTGCATGTCTATTTTTATATTAAGTATTTATGTCCTCCCGCTATAATGGAAGGACATTTGTATTAGGACTAGATGAAATAATAGGCCGATAATAACCAAATTCAATAGCTTAATTTATGTATTAAGGTAATTATTCTTGCCAAACTTCACCAAGTTAACTTAAAAACGAGAGAGAAACTATAGTCAGTCAAGACCGACCATATGATACCCTACACCATTCTGTATGAGCTAAAAATTAGATCTGTGGATAATTGTAGCCCAACACTTTTATTCAATGTAAAATAAATTATACAAATATAGAACAATGCATTGATACTAACATCTATATGATTTATACCCTTTAGGACGATTCCTGGAAGTGGGTTTATATGGGAGCTATGGTAAATTGTGAACCGATTCTAATAAATTTTAGCAAAATTGTTGCTACTTATATACAACTTATTTGTGTCGAATATTAACTTGATACTATCATTCGTATGGGATTTATGTACGTTAAAATGATTTTCGGAAGATGAGATTTATAATGGGAGCTATAGACCGACCTTAATGAAATTTGGCACAAAGATTAACACTTATATAAATCTCCTTTGTACCTAGTTTCATTGAAATATTGCTATATTTAAGGCATTTATGATCGTTAAATCCCTATTCCGGGAGGATATTAGTATGGGGTGAAATAATGAACCGATCATAACCAATTTCAATAGGCTTCGTCCTTGTATCAAAATAATTATTTGTGCCAAATTTCATCAAGATATCTTTAAAATTGCGACCTGTACTTTGTTCACAAGGTTTACATAGACAGACAGCCAGCCAGCCAACAAGACGGACGGACATCGTTAAATCGAATCAGAAAGTGTTTCTGAGTCGAACGGTATACTTTAAGGTGGGGGTCCGATAATTTTTTTCTGTGCGTTACAAACATCAGCACAAACGCATTATACCCCAACCACCTATGATGGTGTAGGGTATAAATATTAGCAAGACTTGGTTCACCAAATTTGAATGGACGGACAAATGTTTAAAAGGAAAGACGGATGGATATCGCTAAATCGATACAAGCAATGATTTTGATTTGAACTTTAAAGTGGAGTCCGAGGATTTGTTTCTGTCATTACGTATTCCGCTTTTCATAATAAATTTTGATTTTAAAAGCGGTTATAAATAAGTATGTTGACATATTATTTAAGTATTCGCATTTTTAGTTCTATTAAATTTATTATTTTCCTCAATTTCTATTGGAAAGTATGTGTATATATTTTTAATTAATAAAAACATATGGCTATACTCACAGAAAGTAATAAAAATAGATTTCAATTACGAAATTGATTTTATTTATTAAAATTTTAATTGAATTTGCTTTAATAATTGTAATTATATTAATTACTTTTATTATTAGATAACATAATAAAAATATTAAATAGATCTATACCTTTTGCAATTTTTTTTTTTTCGCTCAATATAAAAATCAACATTTCCTCCGTTACTAATACTACAAACATATTTATTTAAATTTACATTATTCATTCAGTAATAGTAAATAGTAAAAAATATACAGCAATTTTGGGTTTTGTCGAGAAAACCAGACATCTGATAGAGCCACCCACTGAATTGTATGTACGCAATAGATTGTTCGAAAAAATCAAGACATTGCAATGCATTGATGTTACTTACTCGGAAATATTTTCGGAAAGAGCAGCCGAAATATGTGTCATGTGAGGCGGCTGTAATTACAATCAACCCGAATCTTGATATTTATATTAGCATCATTTGATAATAGATATATGTATAATAGTGTCCCGAGGAAGCCTTTTTCATGATTTTGATGTAGGAAGACCTCTCAAACGATGCGTAAAAATTAGCTTAATACGAAAAAATTATTTAAAAAATTTTTAAAATTGGTCTTCAATTCCCTACCAGGGATTGAAAAATCATGGGTCTCATACATTTTGATAAAAAAAAGTTTGGATTTTTTAATCGAAATGGGTATCCAAAATTTTTTTGTTTCGCTAGAAGACTTTTTATGGCATTTTGATGAACAATTTTTTGAAAAAATTTTAAAAATTATATATTATCAGCAGTACTTACTTCAATGCAAATTTTTAATATTTTAACCATAAAGGGAACAAAATTATAAAATTTTTATCAATTTTTTTAAGAAAAGTATAGAAATTTTTTTTGCGTGATGTAATAAAATTACGGTTTATGGATCAAAATTTTTGCGAAAATTTTTTAAAATATTTTTTTAACATACATAATATTCAATAATTTGGAAACGGTTGATCTTAGAGTTTTCATTATTTTTTTTAATCATTTGATAATTTAGCACAGATCACAGAAATATATAATTTTTATGGTTCTAACCACTAACTATAAAATTGTGGACCATTTTTGAAAACCCTTTTTTGGAGATTTGATAGTTGCTTCAGTCACTTTTTTGGAACAGTGTGCACATCTTCTGTTAAAATCTTCGGTATTTTGGGACACCTTTTTTGTGCTCTTCAATTCACTTTTCACAAGAGCTCAATATCTCTCCACTGGTCTAAGCTATGGACAATTTTGAAAATTTACCTCTCTTGGTACTAAAACTATGTTATTGATTTGGTACCACTCCAGAGCTTTCTTACCGAAGTGACATGATACCAAATGGGTCCAAAAATATGTGGACACGTTGTGCTTTCTTAAGAAAAGAAGAAGTCTTTTTTGCAAATATTCCTTTATGCATATTTTGGTATTTATAGATCCGAATGTAACAATGTATTTCCTGTTTTGCCGCGACTGCAAAAAGCTTGTCATACCATGAATTTTGTAAGAAAGTTTTACTGCTTTTGGGTCTTAAACTTATCCCCAACATTGCTTCGAGCATTAGCAATAAAAATTTTTGAGACACAAGCTGCGAAGATTCTGCCAGCACCTACGTTTCTTCGTCAATTATACAGCTTGAGTATTTTTGTATGAAATTTGGTTTTAAATTCCGAGTCCTGTTTTTGGCTTGTAATTTTTTTTGCAGAATTCCAGTTTGGAATTTTCTGAACTTTATATGTTATCAACTTTTCCATTAGCTTTAAATTTTCGCACCAAATAGTCGCAGCACTGAGAAAACTGAGCTGATTTTCTACCAGATGTGTTTGGAGTTCCTTTCAATATGCCTTCAATTTTCTGGCCTTCACAATATCATGTGGTCCTTTTTTCTTACCGAACTAGGTTTCCTATCAATGGTCAAGTTCTCCTGATACTGTTTAATAACATTAGAAACGGTTTTACGGACGACATTTAATTCTGTGGCCAATTATTTGTAAGACCTATTTGGATTTTTTGAAATTTTTTAATAACTTGTAGGACGTAAATTTTTTTCGTCACTTATTTTGATGAAAATATGGACACATTAACATGGCTGTCATTAAAAATAATAACTGAAGTATTTTTCCATGATAACTAGATCAAAAAAAATTTTGATTATTGATTCCGAAAAAAGTTATGAGGCAAAATGTGTGTTAAGAATTTTTCGATCTCACTCCCTAATTGGCTAAAAATTACGAATTTTTTAATACCCATTTTAAGAAAAACTCAATACTATTTTTTCTATGAAATGTTCTAGACCCGTGACTTTCAATCGCTGGTAGGGAACTGAAGATCAATTTTAACAATTTTTTTAAATATTTTTCCCATATTAAGCTAATTTTTACACATCGTTTGAGAGGTCTTCCTACAAAATGTTTGTCTACGGGACACCCTAATGTACAATAGCATGAAAGACTTATTGATACATATTCCCAATTATTTAAATCGTATAATTAACGCATTATAATAATAAACTAATGATTAAAGGTTAAACATTAACATTTGAGGGAAACTTCACACATCTTACGTCTTTTGTCTTTATCAATTCCCAAAAGTACCAATAAGTTGGAAATTTAATTAAAATTTTGTATCAAATTTTATAAGTAAAATCAAAAACCAAATTTATGAAAAAATTATATACAAAAATATCTGCTGGTTGGCAACGAAATCCTCCTTTAAAATATGTGAACTAGGTGAAATTTGAAGTGCTAAACAGGAATCTGATTTCAGATTTAGAAATGTCCATAAGGAAATATTTTTTTTTTTTTATTTTTAAAAAAAATTTTTTTGGGAGATACTAGAAATATTTGATATCTAATCAAATGTAGGTTTGATAAGATATCTTAAAGAAGTTTTCAGCTATTGTTGAATTTATTATTTGAAATGGTATAGTGTAGAAAAATTTAAGATTTTTTGTAAAAGGAATCTCATAATTCCAAAAAATAAAAATAAAAAACACGAAAATCCTAAAAATTTATTTTTTTTTTTAATTTTTCCCATAATGTCCGCTATTATTGGAGGTGTAGAAAAAGTCTTTGGCAAACTCTTTGGAACACATTAGAGGCATTTGTGGTTTTAGAACATATATAACAATTAAAAATTTTGATTTGAATTAGGTCAAATGCGGGATGGTCTGTACAAGTCCAAATATATGGACTTGTTTTTAATTCTAAAATCAACCGCGTAAAGATACCTTTAGGAAAAGTATAAAATTATTGTATGTTCTTAAGTAAAATTTTGTTGTAGAGAAAAAATCAATTGTAATTTTATGTAAATCTAATCAGGCGATTAAAAGTAATAGATTTATTTCCAAAAAATATCGAGTTTGCCCCATTGTGATACGAAAATGAAGAGGGCAGGCTTAGGGGGAGTAATAGCCGCCATACAAAGTAAATCTTAATTGTTAAATCTCAAGACCAGTTAAAGTCTTAAGATTTTGTTGATATGATTTTCTTAACCATAATTGAGGCGGACAACTGTAGGTTGAATTTTAGCTCACATGAAAAGCAAAATTTAATTATTGCATATATAAAGAACTGTGGAAGTAAAATTCTTAAGATTTTATGAGAATTATATTCCTATAAAGATTTACAAAGTCTAGGGGGATTGGTAGTTCCCATACAAAGCAAATATTCTCAATTTGGATGAAAATTCTGTAAATGGATTTAGCTCATATTGAAAAATATTAAAGAAAATATTATCAATATAAATTTATATGTTTACCTTAATATTAGTTAACTTAAATATTATTGGAGAACTTTAAAAAAAAAAGATAAAAATATCTCTATAAGAAGCAGAACTGTTAATATTACTACATACATACATATTATTTTAATAAATTTAAAAAGTTTTGAGAAAATTATTAACTTAATTTATATATATTAATACACTTTTAAACTTTAATAATAATAGAAAATATTAATTCAATATTTCTTATAAAATTTATGGGCAAAATCTCAACATTTCCTAAATTTTCCTTAAAATAGAACAATTTATTGTCCTTTAATAATCGCATAAAATTAATAATAACAATAAAATAACTTTTAGATCTAAAAGAAGCAAAAAGAAAAGCACTAAATGAAAATAAAGAGACTAACTGCTTATCATTAAAGCTTAATATTTATACACATTGTCATGTATTTTATGACATTTTAAGGCATCATTTTTTCAGAAAAGGAAAAGAAAAAATAGGAATTACACAAGAAAACCATATTAATACACATAAACAAAAACACTCTCTTACATACACACATAAATGTATCATAAGAATTACAAGGAAAAAAAAATATAAATGTTTGCATGTGTATGTTAAATTATGAAAATGGTTTGATAGATTTAACTGGTAATAGGATTGTGAAGTTGAATAATAAAGGCTCAACCACCCAAAACATCTAGACATTTATTCAACCATTCATTCATTCATACACACATACATCTATCCATCTATATATTACTATACATATTCACATTGAATGACAAATGTATGGGACAAGTTAATCCGTAATAATCTGCATCATCACCAAAACACACACTCATACTTACAATTGGAGATGAAGTGAAAAGAACTATAGGAAAGTAGGAAAAAAAAAGAAATACTAAATAAAACTGATGAGAGAAATATAAAAACAGCAAGTGGTATTCGCAAAAAAAAAAAAAAAGCATGAAAAGAAATGAAGAAAATAGATTGGTGCTAAGTGTCAAATGCGTCATGAATCAGTGTCAAGTACACTCACACAAAACGGTTCAACAAACCAACCAGTAACCAAAGACAACAACATCAACAGCATCATCATACTCATCAGTACCATCATGTTCATCAACAACAATAACGATACCAGGAACATCAACCAAATCATCATCAGAATCATCAGCAACAAAATAAACTTTTTTCTATATCAAAACAACAAAATAGTAAACAAAAAAATTCTAGTAAATTGTTGAGAGTGGGTAAAAAAAAAAAAAAAATATATTAAATAAAAGGCTAAAAAACAAAATGTAATCTGACATATTCCTTCTGGTCGAATGACAAAGTATTGTGTGGTTTTTCAAACATTAATCCTTGTGCCAGCATTTTTCGTATTTAAACTCTCACCCAAATGTTTTGTGATACATTTTACAGGTCGTCTTAATATGCTAAAGATTTTATTTATATAAAAAGAAAATTGAAGTGAAGGCTAGAAAAAAAATCAAATTAAAAGAAGACCAACGCTGTTAGTTATGGTCCTTATGTTGGTAGGGATATTTCATAGTGAAAATATTTTAAAGCTTTCTATCAGTTATTGGGAATGAACATTAGTTGCCATCATTTTTTAATGGAATATTACTGTTTATTGCAAGGAAAATTATAGCCTATCGGAATGCCCAGATAGGACACTCTGAATTGAACGAAACAGTCTTCAAAATGGTCAATGTCTAAACTGTACGGCGCACGTTGGCGTAAAAGGTGTCAAAAGTGACGATTAATTGAATCTTGAAATTTAAATTTTTGTAATAAAGTTCGTACCAAATAAAAATATGTATCAATATGTGTTACATGTGTTGTTTTCTTATAAGGAGCTGTCAAAATCAAATTTTCAGTG
Organism: Protophormia terraenovae; assembly: GCA_951394005.1. NCBI lineage: Eukaryota > Metazoa > Arthropoda > Insecta > Diptera > Calliphoridae > Protophormia > Protophormia terraenovae. The sequence continues at coordinate 98,239,861 of OX596076.1, forward strand.
TATTTATTTTAAATAAAAAGTATTTTAAAGTAAAAATTTAAAATGGAACCATCAACTTCAGGTATTTAAGTTTACCTTTCTTCAAGTATTTGTAAATTATATTTTGTTCTAATATTTTTGTTATTTTTTTGAAAACTGTCCTAAAATACACTAATTTTAAATTTTCATGGAATGCAATATAAAATTTTATAGGATGTTTGTTCTGAAATTTTTCTGAAAAATAGTATATATTGTCCACTTTAATATTACAGAAAAAATTGTGCGCATATATAGCCCGATTTGAGAAATTTACTTTTTTTCGAAAAAACTCCAGTAGATTTTGCTTTATCAAATATAAAACAGTGGGGCAGAATCGTAATAAATCTGTAACTTCTAATCGGTTGCCTGGATTTACATGAAATTTCACATAGGCGTAGCAGAAAACAGTAGCATTTCGATTTGAGAAGCAGAATCCCATATACTCTTCAGGAGTGGAGCTAAGGGGGTTAAAATTAGGGTTTTAATGTTAAAATAAAGTTTAACCACAAGCGAATTTTTGATCCTTACCTGATTTCCAAGATTTTTATATCATCTTAAATTCCTTGATAAATCCTTTAGAAAACGTGCTTCCACGTACTATTTCTCTTATATATTCTTCGAGATATATTCATTTAAAGTTTCAACAATCTCAACTTTGCAAGATGTTGGTCAAGTCTTTTCAATATATTTCATTTTCAACCGACTTTATCATATTTTTTGCATTTTATTAAGGAATAGGATTGTCTACTGAATAAAGAAAATTTAAAGTCGTTATCTTTATTGAGTCAAAAGATAAACAATTTTGAATTGGCAGGTTTGCAAAAATTAATAAACAGATGGACGGACGGAAGGACAGACATTAAAATTGTTTTAAAAAAAATTTTAACTCCAAAGGTATACTTATTATTTTTTTAGTTCTTGACCAATATAAGAACTATCCATTTAACCCAAATGTTTAGACGGAGGGACGGACATTACCATTCAGTCAAAGAACATCTTATAATTCTAAAAATACATTTTTTAGAAAATTTAAACGTGATCATTAAAGTGTTGATATCACCTTTCCCTGAATTATGCATAATTTTCGACTCATTTAACTCTAATGTATAGACGGACGGACATTCTGCAAAAAAATAATCTTAAAATTCTAAAACTAATTTTTTTTTTACCTAATAACCAATAAAAAAATAAACCATGATAATTAAAATATTGATATCACCTTTCCCTGAATTAATCGCCATTTTCGACCTCTTTTGCCCCAATGTTTGGTGGGTAGACAAAACTTACCAACTACTTTCCAAATAGTTTTTAACTGGTCGATAAATAGCAAACTGGGAATTACTGACATTAAATTAAATTATTAATACCAAATCACCAAGTTGTCTTTATGTCTTACTTATCAAATTGAGAACTCATTGGTGCAATTGCGTTGCACTAATTTTACAGCAGATGCATTGTCTTTTCAACTAATTCAAAATAGACGATCAAGAACGAATCTTTATCTTTCGTAAACCAAAACCAGTAGTTAGTCGACCTAAAGCTAAAGTAACTATCTCGTCTCATTATAGTTAGCAGCTATTGTAACTCAATCAATTTGTTTCATAGAAATACTAGCTTTTACCTGTGCGCTTCGCTTTTCATTTTAAGGCGATAAGTAAAATCTTCTTTATACCAACACTACCCCTTGACCTGTTCGATATATTTGATATAAAACTTATTTCTAATAATGTTTAAGACTTTCACTGTAATACTCCTTTAGATATGCGAAAATAAATATTAGCTTTGCATGGGGGCTATCTGTCCCCCTAGACCTTTCCATTAAATTTTTTTTTCTCCATAAATGCGGTATGATAAAGTAGTGATTAAGATATGATAATGATATAGATAAGATATACGATATTTAATATTATCTTTTATAGGGGATACAATTTTCCTTAGTCTTATCCATTTTATTTTTGTTGTAAGCTTAGGAATTGATGAGGAAAATATTTCCATAAAGTTTTAAGACTTTAGCCGCAATTGTATTTAAGTTATCCCATAATTAGTTCTTTAGTTTTAGTTTCTTTAGTTTAGGTTTAGTGGTCCATAAGGTATAAACATATGCTTGAAGTCAGCGTTACCGTTGAGAATTTTTAAAAAGTGACCAAAAAAGGGAATTTCAAAATAAAAAGTCGACAAAAAAGGGAATTTTTTGAAAGAAAGGGGCCAACTGCTTCAGAACCTACAAAAACTCATAAACATTTATTTATTTGATAACAACAAAAAGAAAAGAATTTGTATTAAAACAAAATTCAGTTTTGTAAAAATATATATTAAGATATAAATATTCATCGAATCTTTTTTTTTCAATCCAGTTCAAAAGGATTCATAAACTTTTTTATTAATTTTAGTTACTAACAGTTTCAGTTCATTTATAAATACTCCGCTGTTTTTTATATCACTATACTGTGAAATAATCTCAAAATTATATTTGTTGAAATTAATATATAATGGGTCGATATGTTTTAAACAACTTAATTTCTCGTCATTTAGCACATAATTTTAAAAAGTCGCATTTAGTCGCCATTTAAAAAAGGGGCCAAAAAAGTGGCCAGGTGGTTGAAAATGGGGCAATTGGCGACTAAAGTTGCCAAACGGTAACACTGCTTGAAGTCATATTTGGACCAACTAAAATTTGTAACACGAATTAATGAAATAAAATGGGAGCATGTCATAATGTCCAATAAGAGTAAAGAACACTTTTTGTGTCACTTTAAATTAACATTTTAAACAAATCTCCCGAAAATTTAAAAAATTTAATTTAAGTTATTTTGTAAAAAGTCAAAAAATTTACTTTATGTGGTCTGAAATTAATATTCTGATATGCTACCAATGGAATGACAAAAATATAACCCCATCTTTTTGGATTGTGGGTATAAAAATAGGTTAAAGATGATCCTTGTTTAATTACGTTTACCTACACAGGAAAAAGTAAAAAATGGACATAAATTACGAAAATGATTATATTAATTTTTAATTGATTTTGCTCCAATCATTAAAATGATAATATTAATAACTAGAATAATTGATTTTATTATTACCCCTTTTTTTAAATATATATAATAAGCTGAAAATTGCTGGAAATTTACTTAAATTTATTTTATTTCTATATTTTAAGATTTATCTATATCTTTCATTTTTCTTTATATTTTATTAACAGCTGTCAATTTATTAAAAAAAAAAAATTGAACTAATTAAAAAATTAATTATATTAATAAATAATATAATTAAATTCCAATATAGAGTTTGTTCATAATTTTATTAAAAAATAATTGGAAATATTTATAATATTTTTCTGTGTAAGTAATAAAGTTTTTTTGCTCAATTTTATTTGATATATTTCATATTATTGCGCTTAAAAAAAAAATGGATTCATCATATTACAATTTATAGCAGATTTATAATATGTATTGTAAAAACTTTCACTTATAAGTACTCTATTTAATAATTTTATTAAATAAAACTATGAAAAGCTCCTCATATGACTAATGATATGTAAAACGTCTACACGTGTAACAACGTTTGGCTGGAAATAAAAAACGTTCAATAAAATTATGCCGGCTCATGATGACCTCAAATATATACTTACATACATACATGGAGCACATCATTATTTATAAAGAAAAATATCTGCAATAAGTTTATCTATTAAATACACAGCTTTATTTATTCAAACCAACAATTGAACAAAAAGAAAAAAAGGAACCATATGACTTTGCAAATGATGGTAAATGACTACAAAAAAAGTTACACAAAAAATATAAGAAAACTCCAAATTACGCATATAAATCAAAAAGAAATCGAAATTATATTTTATTTCTTCTTGCATAATTTAAAGCCATTTAATAACACTTGAATGACCAAGAGAAAGTATTTTCTTATTATTTTCTACTTTAATCAAATTATGCAATATTTTGCGATAAAACGTTTTATAATAAAATTTAATATATTTTTCAAATTGAATTTTTTAATCGCTTTTGTTGATATTTTCCTATTTCCTTATTCTAACAATGATAACCATTTAATTTTTTGTATTGCGGAGGATGAATAAAAGAAAAAAATTTTTGTAAATTGTTGAACTATTTCATTGCATTTTAATACGATTAGAATTTCCAGTGATTTACCAGCAGCACATTCATTTAGATTAAATCGTTCTGATTTCGATTGCGTTAACAAATGGTTTGAGAGTTGAATGGAAGAAAAACAAGTTGAAGAAGTCATAAACAAATTAGGAAAATGGACTGAGTGGGATTAAAAATGACCTGATAATAACCTTTTTTGGAAATGAATGTAAAGGAGATTAAATTTATTTTTCATCAAATTTAAAAAATTAACTTGATGTATTTTGCAAGAGTTTAAAGAAGATTTGTTATAAACTTCATAAACTATAGAATATTAAAAAACGTCTATTTATTAAACATTTTTATATCAAATAGATTTTATAAATGCCCTATTATATAGGATTTTGATTAAATATTATTGACATATGCAATTTCTATTTGATGCCTTATTGTATTTATTATTAAAAATCATTTAATTATCCTCGGGACATTTATTTAATTTGAGATAATGGATGAAAAAACGAAAGAATAACAAATATAAAAAGTAACAGCAGACTGTAAACGGATTGCCTCTAGGTCATCATACAAAATCAAAGTAAATAGCGGAAAAAAAAGTACAGAAAATCTACCAAATATAGCGACATTACCTACACGTGCTCCAAAATACAGTGGCAAACAAAAAAATAGAATAGAATAGAATAGAATAGAATAGAATAGAATAGAATAGAATAGAATAGAATAGAATAGAATAGAATAGAATAGAATAGAATAGAATAGAATAGAATAGAATAGAATAGAATAGAATAGAATAGAATAGAATAGAATAGAATAGAATAGAATAGAATAGAATAGAATAGAATAGAATAGAATAGAATAGAATAGAATAGAATAGAATAGAATAGAATAGAATAGAATAGAATAGAATAGAATAGAATAGAATAGAATAGAATAGAATAGAATAGAATAGAATAGAATAGAATAGAATAGAATAGAATAGAATAGAATAGAATAGAATAGAATAGAATAGAATAGAATAGAATAGAATAGAATAGAATAGAATAGAATAGAATAGAATAGAATAGAATAGAATAGAATAGAATAGAATAGAATAGAATAGAATAGAATAGAATAGAATAGAATAGAATAGAATAGAATAGAATAGAATAGAATAGAATAGAATAGAATAGAATAGAATAGAATAGAATAGAATAGAATAGAATAGAATAGAATAGAATAGAATAGAATAGAATAGAATAGAATAGAATAGAATAGAATAGAATAGAATAGAATAGAATAGAATAGAATAGAATAGAATAGAATAGAATAGAATAGAATAGAATAGAATAGAATAGAATAGAATAGAATAGAATAGAATAGAATAGAATAGAATAGAATAGAATAGAATAGAATAGAATAGAATAGAATAGAATAGAATAGAATAGAATAGAATAGAATAGAATAGAATAGAATAGAATAGAATAGAATAGAATAGAATAGAATAGAATAGAATAGAATAGAATAGAATAGAATAGAATAGAATAGAATAGAATAGAATAGAATAGAATAGAATAGAATAGAATAGAATAGAATAGAATAGAATAGAATAGAATAGAATAGAATAGAATAGAATAGAATAGAATAGAATAGAATAGAATAGAATAGAATAGAATAGAATAGAATAGAATAGAATAGAATAGAATAGAATAGAATAGAATAGAATAGAATAGAATAGAATAGAATAGAATAGAATAGAATAGAATAGAATAGAATAGAATAGAATAGAATAGAATAGAATAGAATAGAATAGAATAGAATAGAATAGAATAGAATAGAATAGAATAGAATAGAATAGAATAGAATAGAATAGAATAGAATAGAATAGAATAGAATAGAATAGAATAGAATAGAATAGAATAGAATAGAATAGAATAGAATAGAATAGAATAGAATAGAATAGAATAGAATAGAATAGAATAGAATAGAATAGAATAGAATAGAATAGAATAGAATAGAATAGAATAGAATAGAATAGAATAGAATAGAATAGAATAGAATAGAATAGAATAGAATAGAATAGAATAGAATAGAATAGAATAGAATAGAATAGAATAGAATAGAATAGAATAGAATAGAATAGAATAGAATAGAATAGAATAGAATAGAATAGAATAGAATAGAATAGAATAGAATAGAATAGAATAGAATAGAATAGAATAGAATAGAATAGAATAGAATAGAATAGAATAGAATAGAATAGAATAGAATAGAATAGAATAGAATAGAATAGAATAGAATAGAATAGAATAGAATAGAATAGAATAGAATAGAATAGAATAGAATAGAATAGAATAGAATAGAATAGAATAGAATAGAATAGAATAGAATAGAATAGAATAGAATAGAATAGAATAGAATAGAATAGAATAGAATAGAATAGAATAGAATAGAATAGAATAGAATAGAATAGAATAGAATAGAATAGAATAGAATAGAATAGAATAGAATAGAATAGAATAGAATAGAATAGAATAGAATAGAATAGAATAGAATAGAATAGAATAGAATAGAATAGAATAGAATAGAATAGAATAGAATAGAATAGAATAGAATAGAATAGAATAGAATAGAATAGAATAGAATAGAATAGAATAGAATAGAATAGAATAGAATAGAATAGAATAGAATAGAATAGAATAGAATAGAATAGAATAGAATAGAATAGAATAGAATAGAATAGAATAGAATAGAATAGAATAGAATAGAATAGAATAGAATAGAATAGAATAGAATAGAATAGAATAGAATAGAATAGAATAGAATAGAATAGAATAGAATAGAATAGAATAGAATAGAATAGAATAGAATAGAATAGAATAGAATAGAATAGAATAGAATAGAATAGAATAGAATAGAATAGAATAGAATAGAATAGAATAGAATAGAATAGAATAGAATAGAATAGAATAGAATAGAATAGAATAGAATAGAATAGAATAGAATAGAATAGAATAGAATAGAATAGAATAGAATAGAATAGAATAGAATAGAATAGAATAGAATAGAATAGAATAGAATAGAATAGAATAGAATAGAATAGAATAGAATAGAATAGAATAGAATAGAATAGAATAGAATAGAATAGAATAGAATAGAATAGAATAGAATAGAATAGAATAGAATAGAATAGAATAGAATAGAATAGAATAGAATAGAATAGAATAGAATAGAATAGAATAGAATAGAATAGAATAGAATAGAATAGAATAGAATAGAATAGAATAGAATAGAATAGAATAGAATAGAATAGAATAGAATAGAATAGAATAGAATAGAATAGAATAGAATAGAATAGAATAGAATAGAATAGAATAGAATAGAATAGAATAGAATAGAATAGAATAGAATAGAATAGAATAGAATAGAATAGAATAGAATAGAATAGAATAGAATAGAATAGAATAGAATAGAATAGAATAGAATAGAATAGAATAGAATAGAATAGAATAGAATAGAATAGAATAGAATAGAATAGAATAGAATAGAATAGAATAGAATAGAATAGAATAGAATAGAATAGAATAGAATAGAATAGAATAGAATAGAATAGAATAGAATAGAATAGAATAGAATAGAATAGAATAGAATAGAATAGAATAGAATAGAATAGAATAGAATAGAATAGAATAGAATAGAATAGAATAGAATAGAATAGAATAGAATAGAATAGAATAGAATAGAATAGAATAGAATAGAATAGAATAGAATAGAATAGAATAGAATAGAATAGAATAGAATAGAATAGAATAGAATAGAATAGAATAGAATAGAATAGAATAGAATAGAATAGAATAGAATAGAATAGAATAGAATAGAATAGAATAGAATAGAATAGAATAGAATAGAATAGAATAGAATAGAATAGAATAGAATAGAATAGAATAGAATAGAATAGAATAGAATAGAATAGAATAGAATAGAATAGAATAGAATAGAATAGAATAGAATAGAATAGAATAGAATAGAATAGAATAGAATAGAATAGAATAGAATAGAATAGAATAGAATAGAATAGAATAGAATAGAATAGAATAGAATAGAATAGAATAGAATAGAATAGAATAGAATAGAATAGAATAGAATAGAATAGAATAGAATAGAATAGAATAGAATAGAATAGAATAGAATAGAATAGAATAGAATAGAATAGAATAGAATAGAATAGAATAGAATAGAATAGAATAGAATAGAATAGAATAGAATAGAATAGAATAGAATAGAATAGAATAGAATAGAATAGAATAGAATAGAATAGAATAGAATAGAATAGAATAGAATAGAATAGAATAGAATAGAATAGAATAGAATAGAATAGAATAGAATAGAATAGAATAGAATAGAATAGAATAGAATAGAATAGAATAGAATAGAATAGAATAGAATAGAATAGAATAGAATAGAATAGAATAGAATAGAATAGAATAGAATAGAATAGAATAGAATAGAATAGAATAGAATAGAATAGAATAGAATAGAATAGAATAGAATAGAATAGAATAGAATAGAATAGAATAGAATAGAATAGAATAGAATAGAATATGAACTATAGTAAGACGTCGCATATTTTTTCCTCACCACTTTAAATTGACACACAAATATTCGCAAAAAACAAAAGCGTCTATCTCCACAACATCACAGTGGGGCAGAAATAAATCTGAAACTTCGGATCCCAAAAAGATATTGATTTTCTTTCAAGAAAAGGAAATTTTTTTTTTTTTTTTTGGTTAAAATAGTCCCACAATTCGCAAAAAAACGCCGAAAATCCCAAAAATAGGTTTTTGCACATTTTCGGCTATAAAATCCACATTTTTCCGAAGTCCCATAGTTTTTGATTGAAAACTTTTAACAACGTACTATATATTCTTAAAATGCATTGTGTTTGCCGATTCATGCTTTGGGATTTTAGAGAATATTGACTAAGAATAAAACTTTCATATAAAATGGGTCAAATTCGGGAGGGTGTGTACATATATAAATAAAAAAAAACTGGATTAATTTGGCAAACGATTAAACATTTTTTATGTCAGAGGTACCCTACTTTGAGCCTCTTTAGCTCCGCCCCTGAGTGGTCTCTTGGGTCTCCCTTCCAAACCTAACATTGTACACTTCTATGTATATACCTAATTTCACACAAATCTAAGCAGCCGATCAGAAGTTACAGATTTATTTCCAAAAATTTTCGATTCTGCCCCACTGTACAACAGCTCTATAGCAGACACACTCATTGATTTGAGATATTTTCAGAAGTTAAAAATAATACGAATAATTAAAAGTATATTACAGCAAAATAACTATAAAATGTGTGAATAAATTTTGATAATATCGAAGCAGGGAAAACAAAAAGGAAATCTATAGAAACTTATATGGAATTTAAAGCAGCTTACTTTGTTTCAACAAACAGCAAATACACAATTCTTACCAAGAAAAAGTTTTTCTCAAATGAACTTAAATATTTTTTTAAACTCTTGAGAAGAAGGACTTATAGTGGAAGGCCAATGTACGCGTCACGCGGCAACGGCCGGCAGCATTATTACCAGCTTAAAAATTAATCAATTGTTTACAAAAAAGTGACAAAGGAACATTTGAGAACACTGTCATAAATTTAATCTGGCAATGCAGTTACACGCGGCAACGCGTCAAAGTTGAATTTTTTTTAACTTTTTTTTATATGGATGCGTGATTAGCTGATGGCCGCGTGTGCCGCGTACATTGGCCTTCCACTATTATTTTTAATTTTTGTTGTACAGATTCCAATTGATGTCTCTTGTTTATTTTTTGGTGTTATCTTGTCATAATCTCTATTTGTTAATGTGAATGTTTTGTATTTTAAAGTGCTGGTTGGCAATAACGACAATAATGAAAAATTTGGTAATCCAATGAAGTTTTTTTTTTTTTTTTGCTTTATTTAAATTTAAATTCTTACATTTGAATGTGTCATGACAACCTGAACAAATTGGGGAAATATCGTATTGGTATTTAATAGAGGAAAAGAAAACCATTGAATTTTTTAAAACTAGCATAAGGTATCAGTTTGTGTAAAATTAATTTGGAAACCGATTTAACTCTATAATTTCTTGAAATTGATCAGTACTTTAATATTAAATTATTAATATGGATAGATCTCATCTTCTTTAAAACTATATTTTTAACTACTTATACTAGTCACTTAAGTAATGTATATTATGAAATTGTATCAATACGAACTTTTAAATATACTTATATTAAAAATCAATGAAGTTTTGAGCCCTAACTTAAGATCAAGGAAAAACTAATTGAGAAAATCTTATTATCGTTGTGGCTGTTGTTTATGTGGACAAAATGCTGATGACATCAAATATATATTTGGAAAAGAATGTTAATTTTCTTATAATATTTTCTCTACCTTCTTTCTATATATTGATAACAAAGACAGTGATTTGGAAAGAATATTTTTAAAACACAATTAAAATATGTAAAGCACTGATGTTTTAACAATTATTATAAATGTTCATATATTTGACAATAGGATGCCATCGAAAAATTTTGTGCACAAAAAATAAAATTGATATTTTTAACGATTTTTGACATCATTATAAGCAAATAATATGAAGTAAAATATATGTAATAAAGAAAAAGTTTTAGAATAAATAAAATAAATCTATGAATTTTAGTTGAAGAAAAACTAATAATAAAAAATAAAGTCCAACAAATTCCAAACAGGAAAGGTAAAAAAAATTTGGAAGCCAATTTAGAACGGAAGTTAAAACCAAATTTCATACAAAAATACTCAAGTTGTATAATTGACAAAGAAACGTAGGTGCTGGCAGAATTTTCGCAGCTTATGTGTCAAAACTTTTATATTGTAAATTCTCAAGGCAATGTTAAAGATAAGTTTAGGACCCAAAAACAGAAAAAATTTCTTACGAAATTCCTGGTAGAACAAGCTTTTTGCAGTTGCGGCAAAACAGGAAAGTTATTTGATACATTCGGATCTATAAATACCAAAATATGCATAAAGGAATATTTGCAAAAAAGACTTCTTCCTTTCATAAGAGAGTACAATGTGTTTACATATTTTTGGACCGATTTAGTATCATGCCACTACTGTAAGAAAGCTCTGGAGTGGTACCAAATCAATAACATAGTTTTTGTACCAAGAGAGGTCATTTCTCCAAATTGTCCATGGCTTAGACCAGTGGAGAGATATTGAGCTCTTGTGAAAAGTGAATTGAAGAGCACAAAAAAGGTGTTCCAAAATACCGAAGATTTTAAAATAAGGTGTGCACAGTGTTTCAAAAAATGACTGAAGCAACTATGAAATCTCAAACGCAAGGGTTACCAAAAATTGTCCACAAGTTCATAAGTAGTAGTTAGAACAATAAAGGTTATATTTTTCTGTAATCTGTAATAAATTATCAATTAAATGAAAAAGAATAAAAACTCTAAGATCAACCACTTCCAAGTTATTGAATATTATATATGTTAAGATTTTTTCGAACGCACTCCTTACATAATTTCCTGAGCATTTTTTCTCTTTCAAGAGCTACGTAGAAAATTAAAATTAGTCTTACTTGGATATTTAATCGTCTTATAAATCTTTTTAAAATTTTCAAATTTTTATCAGGGAGCGGGAACAGGTGGATTTATGTGTAATTTTCTAAGCATTTTTCTCTATCCAGAGCTTTCTGAAGCTCCTAGACGACGTGAAAAATTAAAATTAATATTACTTACAAAATAAAAATATTTATCCTACAAATCCTAACGGACACATATTTTTAAATTTCTGTTTTCATATAAAACTATTAGTCCTACAAATCCTAATGGAGACAAATTTTGAAATTTATATCAGTGAGTGAAGATACATATATTTTATATTACTTTTTAATTTTCTAAGCATGGTTTCACTTTTCAGAGTTTTCTGAAGACTCCACACAACATAGAAAATAAAAATTCGGCTTACGACATTCGACATACAAATCCAAAAGGAGAAATATTTGAAAATATCAGGGAGCGGAGATTCGCGGATTTATTTTTGATGTACTTGGTATTTTTTAGTGCCCAATTATAGCAAGCAGATAATTTTTTTTATACGAAGATTTGACATAAAACATAACAGCGAAACCGTCCAAAATTAAAATATATTTTATTTCCACAATGGTTTCTCAAAAGCTCTCAGTTTTTCACTCTCCCTCTCTGTCGGTGTTGCCGTTGTTGCAAAATTAATCACATATGTTTACATTAATTTTATATAAGAAGGAAAGAGATAGAAAGATTTGTTTTATATTTTTTATGTAAGGAATTTAAGAGAGGAAGAGAAAAATATTGTTTAAATTTTATATACATGTTTATATAGTTTTATTACCATATGCAGTGTTGTCAAAACTTTGAGGCCATGTCCCACCAGAGCGCGTTTGAAAAACCGCTAGAAACCACCTACACTTAAAATAAAATCTATTTCATCTCTTCAAACATGTTCAAACATTTTTGAAAACGTTGTCTTTAATTAATTTTAATATCTTCATATTTTAGATAAATTAGAAGTAAAAGTAGAAGTATAATAATAAATAAATTTTTCTTACTTTTGCTTTAAAACATGTTTTTACAATAAAGAAAAGTCGCTAGAAACCGCCAGCTAGAAAAATGTTGCAACCAGAAAATCCACTTAGCGGTTTTTTATTTAAAGTACCCGCTATGCACAACAAAATAACTCCAGATCTAGCGGGAAAACCGCCGTTTTGGCAACACTGACCATATGCAAAAAATATAAATAAATAAAAACAAAATGTATGTGAAAACCGCTTCTTGTCGCCGTCTTCATTTTTTTTTATTATTTACATTTCTCTCTGAGAGCTGAAAACAACAACCGCTGTGTTTGGGCTCTTCAACCAGTTTCGGTTTAAGAAATTTTAATTTGCTGTAGTCATTGTTTTATCTCCAAATCCTATTGGAAATTAATTTAGTACTTCGGTCAGGGAGCGACATTTTTTCGCTAATTTTTTTATTTAAAAAGTTTACTATCTCGATATTATTTTTAAAGATTTTCCGATTTTTTGTGTATACTTTTACAAGTATAATATTAAATTTTCCGGTACCGGATAAAATATTGTAAATATTATGAAATCTTTCTAGAGATATAAAAAATCTGATTGATTAAAAAATAAAGAATTGACTTCTTAGATACTTCTTTCAATTAAATACCACTGTGCCGGCTCTAATAACGTTTTTACTTACATACATGCATACCCTTTCTACTTTTAAAACAACTTACCTATACAAAAATTTCAAACGGAATTTTTGTACAACTTAAAGATGGAAACAAAATAAATATAAAGAAGTATATAATCGTCCTTAAAAACTAACCACTTGACTGTAACAACAAGAACAACAATACAAGCAAAACTTTTTTCCACAAGTAAAAGTACTTGTAAACACCAATACATACATACGTACAGACGTCATAATAATAAACCCAAACCTAGATAAAACGAGAAAAGTAAAGTCGATCAAGACCGATCATATGATCCTCTACACCATTCCGACCCACATAATTTTGTTTTTACTTATATAAACCTTATTTTTATTAAATATTAACATAATATCAACATTTCTGTCGGATTAATGCACGTTAAAGTAATTTTTGGGAGAGAGGTTTATATGGGAGCTATGGTCAATTATGGATCGATCTTCATGAAATTTAGCAAACGGATTTGTGCTAAATTTCATAAAAATGTTCATATTTTTAAGGCATCTTATAAGTGTTAAGACTCTATTCCGGGATGACATTTGTATGGGGACTAGATGAAATAATGAACCGATCATGACCAATTTCGTCGTTATGCCAAAATAAATATATGTGCCAAATTTCATCAAATTATCTTTAAAACTGCGACCTGTACTTTGCACACAAGGTTTACATGGACAGACCAGACAGCCAGCCGTCCAGCTAGACAGACGGACGGACATCGTTAAATCAACTCTGAAATTTATTCTGAGTCGATTGGTATACTTTAAGATGGGTGTTGGGATATTCTTTCTGTGCGTTACAAACCTCAGCACAAACGCATAATACCCCAACCATATTTGGTGGTGTAGGATATAACTACCTCTACAAACAACATATTACTTTTTATTTTTATACATTTTTCTATAATTTTTTGTTTTCTTCTTCGGTGAGCTCATCCACTACTTGGAAAAAATGTTGTTGACAATTTTGTGAAGTGGTTTTCAACAGCATCTCATCTTCTATCTTTGTGGGTGTATCTGTGTGCGTGTGTTTGAGTGAATGAAAGTATACTTTTTTTTACCAGTTTGAAGACCTTATCAAAGTAATAGCAAAAAGTACTTTAGTCAGCAAAATTTTATGATATGTACACTTAAAGAAATAAATTTTAGAAATAAGTAATTGAAAATGGAGCAAACAAGTCTTAGTACTAAGAAATCCTAAAAATAAAGAAAAATAAATTAGAAAATACATATCATAAAATTAAAGAAGATTTTTACTTAAAAAAATCCTTCTTTTCAATATAATTTTTTTCTAAGTGTCCCTTAGGATTTTAGTCATTTAGTATTTTCAGTTAGCTACTATCGTTTTTTAGCGTGATATTCTATAACAAAATGACACATTTTCATTAAATGACAAAATGTACTATAGAATATAACGTAGTAAAATGTTGTCGAAAAACTATTTGTAAACTTCATTAAAACTTAAATAATCGTCATCTCTTCAAGCATCTCTATTTTATTGTATGACATTCTAAATAACATTGAAAGCAATAGTAGCAACAAGAACGACTACAACAGCTATAACAACAGCAATAACTACAACAATAATAAACCATTTCTATATTCATAGAGAAAGGAAAATAGCCAAACAGTCGATATGTTTCTATTCAACCGTGTTGTAACGAATATTAAACTTTCTCCCTGCCGCAACAACTCGCCTTTTGTTGTTGAATACGAAAAGAAAGTCATTTTATTTATGGGCTGATATGGATGGGAGTATATATGGTAAATTATATCAGAGATGGGTGATAATGAGATTGGAGGGCTTTTTTTTTTTATTATGATTAGTTTTTATTGAAACTTTCTTTATCTGAAATTTACAATAAGTATTAAAATCTTAACCTAAACTTAAGTTAATGTTGATATTGCCACTGCAAAATCCAACGTATAGTTTTTATTAGTAGTGTTGTCTTCCAAGGTCCAATATTTCCAATCTTCTTAGACGTCTGTGATCCCCAAATGTAAGCAGATCCCTTGCAAAGGGGTTTGGGTGTTCCGTTAATTTCTTCATGCAATTTATGCAGCTGTTTTTTATATCCTTGTGGATATTACTATTTCTGACGTACCATGGTGCACCTGTTATTATTCTTAGAAGTTTCGACTGTCTTCTCTGTATTTTTTCAATGTTTGATGAAGAGGTTGATCCCCAGAGCTGGATGCCATATAACCATATAGGTTTTATTACTGCTTTATAAAAGATGGAGTTGGAAAAATTTTAGTTTTATTTGTGTAACTTTGGATTCTATGTAACGAGACCATATTAGACGCCGATCCAGATGAATGCCAAGATACCTTACTTTGTCCTGTTCAGGGATTTTGATATTGTTGATTCGAATGGGAGGACAACTTTCCCTGCGTAAAGTAAATGTAACGTTGACATATTTCGTATCATTCACATTGATTTTCCATTTGTGTAGCCATTTCTCCGACTCAGTGATGTGGGATTGCACTTGTTCGAATGCTATAACGGGATTTGTGTGCACACTTAAAAAAGCAGTATCATCTGCAAAAGTTCTAAATAACATTGAAAGCAATAGTCATGGGACTCGTGGGCATATCTGCCGTATAAAGTATATAAAGAAGTGGCCCTAAAATACTTCCTTGAGGTACACCTACGGAATTTTTCTGCGTGAAGAAATCACATCTTTTGATCTAAATTGAAAAGATCTGTTTAATATATAGTTTTTTAGTAACTTATGAACGTTTTGTGGAAGTAACGTGGTCATTTTATGTATAAGTCCTTCGTGCCAGACTTTATCGAAAGCTTGAGATGTGTCAATAAATAACGCAGAGCAAAACTGCTTGCTCTCGAAAGTTCTTCTGATGAGAGTTGTAATTCGATGCACTTGTTCAATAGTACCATGTTTTCTTCTAAAATCTAACTGATGGTTAGGTATACTGTTATTACATTTAAGATATAATAGGTTCTCAAGGAGCAATTTTTCAAACAATTTTGAAAAAATTGATAGGAGGCTTATTGGACGGTAAGAGGTTACTTGAGTGACGTTTTTTCCGGGTTTGGGTATCATTACTATCTTTGACAATTTCCGAGTACTTGGAAAGTAGCCAGTATGTAAAATGGCATTGAAAATAAATCTCAGAGCCGAGTTTGGCAAGAAACAATTCATAGTACTTGTAATTTTGTCCATTCCAGGAGATTTTCCTGCCTTAAGACCTTTTACTGCTGACTTCACGGCAGAGAGCCGGAACTTTATTGGATTGGGAGTTTGGTCGCTAGCTACTACAGGTCTGAAAATTGAGCCTGTGTTATTTGGAGTGAAAACGGTTTCTACTTTTTCATTAAAACTTTTGGTCCATTGGCCATTTTGGAGGCGTATGGGAGATTCATATGCATAGATTCATATGTAATCAGTTTTATTAGTAGGATCTAAGTTTTGCAGATATGTTTTCAATTCGGATTCATTTTGATTCTTCAGAGCGAAGCGTATTCTTCTGATGCGTTGATTAAGTTTAATTTTCTTTTTTCCTTAATAAGAGATTCGACATTGGAAGAACATTTAATGTATCTTTGCCTTCCTGAGAAACATGGAGGTGTAGATACTATAGCAGCATTAGTTAGGATGTCTGTGAAAATATTAACGGCAGATTGTATTTCGTTTTCACTTTTCAGTGAAATATTTTGTGGTAAGTGTGAGCTTATGTATATTTTGTACTTCAACCAGTTTGTTTTTTTTTTTTTTTTTTTTTTTTTTTGTTAGGAAAACGAGTGCTTTGGGTTTCCAGTTGACTTGTATCATTAATTAGTCTCAGGATAGTAGGCGAATGATGCGACGAGAGATCCAGTGAAGGGATCACTGATATAAATTCGCGTTTTATATTTTGGATTATTGCAAAGTCAATAAGATCAGGAATTTTATTGATGTCTGCTACTGATCTCGATAAATATTTTATTTTGAAGAACAATATACTAACGATCTTGTTGTTTTCACATAAGGTATATTTACTAAAGTGACCTGGATATGATCTGTTTTATTTACTTTATTTACTTTATTGCTCATAACTTCTAAAATATACATTGTACAATTTTTATTTTTGTTTCATTTAATAGAAAAACACATTGAATTTAAAACGACAAGTAAAAAATGTATATACTTTGAAAGTTCAAAGGTCAAAATCGATAATATAAAGATTAAAGCTTAATATCTCAAAAAATAGTATTTTAAAATTCTTAAAAAGTATATTGATAATGTAACTCTACTCTTTATTTGTGTTAATTTTCAAGTTGGAGCCTCCTATGGTTTAGGAGTTATGAAGCAAAATTTAAAATATTTACAAAAATTATTTTGAAATTATTTTTTCTACGAACACATATTTAAAAAAAAATAAAATTTGACTATAGTTTATATTTTGTTACATAACTTCCAAACTAAAGCAGTGTCCAATATGAAACTTTGCACAAGTATAAAGAAGAGTTGTATTAATATTGTGTATTATTTTTTTAGCATTTTAAGGATATCGTTTTCTGAGATATTGTTTTATTTTTTGTAAGTCTTATTTTGTCCAACTTTGACCTTTGAACTTTTTATGTAAAAAATTTTGTATATATCATTATTGTCTTTAATATGAAGCAACAACTAGTGACCTGAAAGAAACATGGGTCTGAAATTTCATTTTTTCGGAAACACTTTCAATGGTCAATACCTTTAGTGAATTTCATTGAAATCAGTGATATCAAATCCGATTGCGGTCCGTTATGACATGGAATAACTCATTAGCAACATATTTATTTAATTTTAATTTCCGTGTCCTATCCTTATCTTCAAAAATTTTTGGAAAAATCCTATCTGGAACTTTTTGGACTTTGTAGCCTGCATTAGCTTTAACTTTTCGCATCAAGTAGTCAGAACACTGAGCTTACTGGGCTGCTTTTCTACCAGATGTATTTGGAGCTCTTTTCAATATGCTTTCTTTGGCTTCCCAATATCATGTGGACCTTTTTTTCTTCCGAAACCAGGTTTTCTATCAATGTTCTAGTTGGATAACACGCAGACCTTTAATACTTTGGCATGTCCATTCATAATTTTAGATGTTGGACCACACTACTGTATATACTTTGTATACTTTCATTTCATGTTAAAACCATTGAGGTACGATTTAATGACTTAAAATTTGTTGCACATTATTATTGGTCCCTCGTAAATTAAGTGCTTGGACAGCTCTTACATGAATATAAATTTTCATTACACAAAAACAGCGTAACTTCAATAACAACAAGAACAACACCAGCACCAATAAACACAACTAGTATGACAAAGTCCTTAAGTAATCAGAATTTAATTGTAATGTTTTCATAACAATTTTCGGTTACAGAACATAGAAGACAACAACACAGCAACGACAATGGCAACAACAATAAGAAAAGGTATAAAAGTTCTTACAGACAGAAAGTTAAACGGCTTTTTCTACAATCTACTCTGTCAATAAATACTATAACTTGAATAAAACTGACTGTTATGAGGTATTTTTTTGTTTTAACAATGAGGTTGGTTTTAAGGTAAAATTATCTTAATGATTTTATGTCTCTAGATGTTTTTCTTCTGCCTGGACAAAGTGTATTTTCTTAAATAAAATGTCATCAAAGATTTTTATGGCATTTAACTTAAGTGGTCTTGGTCTTAGGTATTAGACAACAGCAAACAGTCTGTTTATTATTTTTTTATTTTTTGGTTTGCAAAACAAAATATTTATCAATTTATTAAAATCTCTGAGGTTTTTAAGATTACACAGGAAAACATAAAAAAAGGAAAATATATTTACAATCAAATTAGTGGATTTAATATAATTTGGCCATAATTTGTTAAACAAATTATTATAAAAAAAAAAAAAAAAATGATTATGATTTTTATGTTTACCTTGTTTGCTAATGTTATTTATTTTAAATCTAATAATTTTTATTAAATATATTTAGCATTTTTTGTTAATAAAAAATATTATGATTACAATAAATAGCTTTTGCAAACAATTGTGTAATTATTATAATTGGATTAATTGATATAAATTATAATCAATTTTTGTATTTATTTATATATTTGTTCGTTCGTTACAATATCTATTAAATATTGTAATATGCCTTTAAATGGCTGTTTAAATATTTTAGTTAATTTATCTAACCATTTAGCGTTTTATTTATTTATTATTATTTTTTTTTCGTCTGTTTCTGTTGTCTGTTAAAATAATTTAGAGTTTGAATAAATAAATTATACATTTAGCATTATTTAAAATAGCATTATCAATGTATAAATAGATTAATTTTTAATAAATATAATTAAGTGCAGAAAACAAATTGAGTCATAATTATGTTGATATTTTAATTTAAACATATTGTTTGTTAGTTATTTTATTATAATTATTTAATTTTTTTATGAATATTTTTAAAGCAATTTATGTGGCTAAAAACAAAACCTTTTTAAGAAAATATAAACTGCTGCGAAACTATTTAAAAAATGGAAGCAAATTATGCAAACAGTATTCAAAAATTTATATATAAAGAACATAC
The DNA here is from genome assembly GCA_951394005.1 of Protophormia terraenovae. Lineage (NCBI taxonomy): Eukaryota > Metazoa > Arthropoda > Insecta > Diptera > Calliphoridae > Protophormia > Protophormia terraenovae. Next base: position 98,259,814 of record OX596076.1, read on the forward strand.
ATATGTTCAATCCTCTATCTTAAATTTTCATGAAATTTAATTTTCGTTGCCTCACAGTGGTTCCAAAACATTTTCATTTGGAAATAATTCTGTAACTTTTGAACCGTTAGAGATATCTCAATAAAGTTTTATATTGCCATAGATAAGGAGTTTTTGAGTTGATTTGGAGAAGTACAGATTCCTAACCGGTTAGGGGCGTTGTGTGTGGTCCTCCAAAGTTGACCACCAAATTTATGATGTAACAGAAAAGAGGAGCTTGTGATAAAGGCATTCCCAAATGGTCTAACCAAACTTTGTTAATTTTGAAAAATTTTAAAATTTTTTTTATTATTATTATTATTTTTTTTTTTTTTTGTTAAATTTTCTAATCACAAAGCTGGGATTAAATAAATACCCAAAATTTCTATCGGAAGCCCCTTATAACGACAGAGTAACGATTTCATTGAAAGAAGTCAATTATTGAAAGTGGTTTTCCTGGATTGAGATTTTGGGCCTTTTAGTACAAATAAGTGGGAGTTTTTCTAATTTCTAAAGTTTAAGACAAGTTTATTTATATTACATCTAGAGGATATTTTTGCTCGTTTAAATTTTATTTCAATTTAAATATTAACGTTATATCCCAACAAAAAAAAAAATCTTAATTTTACGTTTTTCGAGCCATAACACTGTGTCATATTTAATCAAAGTAGAACGATAAAATACGGAAATAAAAGCTTATTAATTGAAGTAATTCTTTTCGTATTTATTAGTAAACATATAATATATTATGGAAAGAATACTTAAAGTATTAAAGTATTGGAAAATGTCAAGCACTTTACACAAATAAAATCTTTAAAATCGGACCTGACTTGTAGAAGTTACGATTTTTTTAAACTTTTACATACTCGAGGTAGTCTATTTGGAACCCTGCAGCTTATCTTGTGTTATCACAGGGTGACTAGAATGATTTTTCTAAAAGCTTTGGTACTCCTCTACAACTCTTCTATACATTTTAATTTGATGCGAGCAGTAGTTAAGACATACAGATTTATTACCAAAAAATTTGCGTTTGACCTCGCTGTACCCTCAAAAACTATTAAATTATTTATATTGTTATATTTTGTAGTGAATAATGTGATTAAGAAGAACGAAGAAATACCACAAAGTCCCCTCTAGAGGATTTTCATTCACTTAAGACCTTATATCTTTAATTTCATGTTTTCAGGTTTAATATTTTAGAAAATTTAAAAAGCAACAAATCCTCTTTTCTAAATTCTCATTCACTTTGAATCATATATTTTTAATTAATATTCTATACAGAATCATATATCTTTAATTTCATTGTAGAAAATTCAAAAAGAACCATTAGAATAATGAAAATATTCCTCATGTCCTCTGTTATGGATTCGCGTTTACTTAGGATCATATATCTTTAATTTCAAGTTCCTAGGTTCAATATGATAGAAAATGTAAGAAGTACCATTAGATAAACAAAAAACTACTATAAAGTCCCCTTAGTGAATTCTCACTCAATTAGGACTTCATGTACTTAAGTTCACGTTTTTAGGTTTAATATAATAAGAATACATTATTGGCTTTGAATAAAATTTATTTTCCTGGTTTTATATCAATTTTTACCCCTTAAACGTTCGAATTTGCAAAGAGTTCCAAAATTGTATTCGCCAATTTTCGATAATGTACTAATGTGATGCACATTTTACTTCTATGCTTACTGGATTTAAAGATAGATAGGCTACCAGAAAGGTACCAAAATACATATTTTACCCGTTCACTCCCTTAAAAAAAAGTCAAATTTCAAAAAAGTATCAGACCTGTCCTGTTTTAAATGAATAAAAATAACTATTAAATTTGTTTCCATCTCTATTAGTTTAGGAGATATAATAAATATCAAAATTTTTATTTTTAGGCAATAACAAGTGCACAAATTACAAACATGAACTTATTTGTGCTTCCCACTATAGTTTGGTATTGCTATTTTATTTATACCACAAATCGTTATCACCAGTCAGCTATGAGAGAAATTTTACATATTTTGGTTTTCTAAAGGATATATGGAAAAGAAAAATTTTGTAATTATCTATATTTTTCTGTCTAATTTTCTTAAAAATTTCACAAGATTTTTAACAATACTTTTCTAAATAAACCTGTCAAAATATTATTTTAACATAAACACCTTTTAACACTTTTAAATATTTAAAAACCTTGACAGTTACAAAAGTATACAATTTATATTAATGAAAGGATACATAACTTACTTAAGAAAGGTAATAAAAAAACTAAAGAATTAAAACATTACCAAACTAAAGTGTTATTAAAGCTCGGGGTTAAAAATATACACATGTCATTATGTGTTAAAAAAAAGAAAAAAATATTTAAATATATTTGTTTTCAATATAAAAACATTTTTAACAAAATTTCCATATTACATATGCAAGTAAAAATACAAATATATATTTTTTTTTCTTCTTCAATATTTGATATACGAGAATTTTCCATTATCTTTAAATAATAAATAACATCATTATTTTAAAATTTTTTAAAAACAAACATACATACAGTGGTGGCCACGAATTTAAGACACGACATGTAACGAACTAAGTTGTGATAATTATTACAACCCTGCAATATAAAATTAGATTTTGTTAATTTTTCAGTGTACCCTGTAATGTTAAGATCAATTACCGTTATTTGGTTTTGTTTGTGTATACATTTTGTTGCTGTTTTTATTATATTTTCGTAAAAACGTGCTTTTGAAGCTGGTCACGAATTTAAAACATATAAGAAATATTTGGTTTTTAAGTGATTTTTTGGTGTTTTTTGAAGCTAAAAGGTAAGTAATGAATGTTTTATTCCATTTAATGTTAGAATACATCAAAATATTTAGTTAGAAATGGCCAGAGGTACTTGGAGTTCGGATGCCGAGCGAAAATTGATCCAACAAATGAATACTGATGGAAAAACAGTAATGGAAATTTCCAAGCTACTAAAATGTTCCAGATCCAAGATTTACAATGCACTGGAACACATCAAGCAACATGGCACTACCAAAAATGTCAAACAGCACCCTAGAGCCCGAAAAACTACACCCAGGGAGGATAGCTTAATTTATAAATCAGCTGCTAAAGATCCTTTCAAGAGCTCAAGTAAAATTAAAAATGAGATTTCATCGGATTTTGGTATTAATATATCGTCCAGGACAATAAGAAGACGTCTGAATGAGAAGAACTTACGTGGGTGTATTGCACAACGTAAACCACTTGTGTCAAAAAAAAATATTAAATCCCGACTAGCGTTTTCAAGAGAAAATCTCAATAAGCCGATGACATTTTGGAAAAATATACTTTGGAGCGACGAGTCGAAGTTTTGTCGCTTTGGTTCTGATGGAAAACAGTACGTATGGCATCCTCCAAACCTGGAGCATCACCCAAAGTACACCCTTAAAACGGTTAAGCATGGTGGTGGAAATGTCATGGTGTGGGCAGCATTTTCCTGGCATGGTGTAGGTCCCATTCAGAAGATTATCAATAAAATGGACCAGCATATTTACAAAAACATACTGACAAGCATCATGATACCATTCGCTGAAGACAACATGCCTCTAATGTGGAAATTTATGCATGATAATGACCCTAAGCACACTTCACGCCTAGTGAAGAGTTGCTTAGAGGAAAATAATATCACAGTTCTGAAATGGCCAGCTCAATCCCCGGATCTCAATCCAATTGAGAACTTGTGGAATGATGTTGAGGAGCATGTACGAGCAGTAAAGCCAAAAAATTTGACTGATTTATGGGAAGAAATTCAAAAGGCTTGGTATGCCATTCCAAAGGAGCGCTGTATGGCCTTAGTTGAAAGTTTACCCAGGAGATGCGCTGCTGTGATTCAAAATAAAGGATTTCCCACCAAATACTAATATTGTTTTATGAAGCTGAGCTTTACTTTTGTGAATTAACTTTTATTTTGCCTATGTCCTAAATTCATGACCAGGCTTAAACTTGTATTAATCTGTATAATATGTAAATAAAAATTGGAAACTAAATATAGGTAACAAACTATTGTTGATTTTTTTTCATAACATTACTAGGATCTTTAAAAAATAACATGGATCTAAAATTTGTTCGATAAGATGTAAAAATTATCAGAAATATATAAGTGAAATGTCGTGTCTTAAATTCGTGGCCACCACTGTATTACTAAATAAATGTATATGTATTTGTAAATTTATTATCATTTTATAAGGGATTTGGCAAAAAGAATAAAAAAAAATTAAAAGAGAAATATTTACACATGAACACTTTACTTTGATTGAGGTGTTAATAGTATTCAATAATAATAAATTTACATATTTATAAATTATATTAAATTGTATAGATACTAGACTCCTGCGTAAGATGATTTGAAAAGCAAATACACTTGAATTTCAAGTGTGTGTTTCATAGCCAACATATGCAAAAACAACAATAAATACTGTTCGTACTGTTCGCTGCCCGAAGCAAAGCAAGTGTTTACTGTGTATGAGCGACTGCAAATCCGTGCGTTCAAATCATTTGTCGTAAACAAGTGGTGCAAGTGGTGTGGCAAAAAAAAGCAAATCATACAAGACGTTGAGAAATGATTTAAAGATTTCAAGTGGTCTTAACACTGGGTCTCCACGTAATATTTTTATATCATAATATGTAACAGAGAGTGTCAAATCCACTCTTTGAGAGAATTATCTCATGTGTAAACTAAAATATTAATATTATAAGAAATATTATGAGACTGTTGTGATAAGATTTTTCTACACAACTATCTTATAAGATTTACTCTCAAAAAATACACATATACGAAAGTTTGTTTGTGTGTGTGAATGTGTATTTTTAAAAGTACTTAAAAACAATGTTTTTTTGTAAAATAGTTTTATTTTAATGGTTATTCTACATTCAGAAATATATTTTCATTAAAATTGTGCTAAAAAATTTGGATTTACTCTGTGACTGAATGAAAATAATGAAATATTATGAGATTTATTAGAATACATTTACCCCTTGTTTAAGATTTAACATAATATTAACAACATTTTTACTCTCTTCTGCCGGCGTTATCTTACATATAATATCAACGTGTAGACGGTATGTAATGATTTGTTTGTTTTTTGTAATACGTAGTTGCTGTGTGTGGCAAAAAAATGTGTGCATAGGGGTTGTTTATAAATGTTCTTCAATACACACATATATATGTATATTTACATTTTATTGTTGGTTTTTCTTTTTCACAGTAATGATCGCACACACACATACATACATATGTATGTTGTTCATAGAAGAACATGCAAATAAAACAGAAAAAAATCTTTTCTTTTTTTTTTGTCTTATTGAAGCAAACAAGTGGTCCAAAGGCTTGTATTTTTTTATCGTCGCACTCTCATGTCTTGTTTGGTCGCTTTCATAGCACACTCATGATTTGTTCATAAAGTTGAAGCACACACGCAGTATTTGTATGGTTTTAAGTGCCTGCAGAACAGTATTTATTGCTCCACACACACACTGATAACAGCACTTGAAAAATATCAAGTGGCTTGTAATACCTTATAAGACACAGTTTGCAGGGCTCTAATAGATACACGTGTGTGTATGTTTTTGTGTAGGTGTTAAAATGTCTCCATAAATCAATATAAATGTCCTTAATATTTTCAATATTAAAATATGTCAAGTTATACATATTATTTTTTTTTTTGTTGGTGTTTGTTTTTATAAATAAAAATTATTTTTTCTAGAAATATGCAAATTATTTATGAGTGTTTTTTAAAATAATTGAGATAATTTTAATTATTTTATGCAAAATTGTTAAGATATTACAATAATATTTGTTTAAAATGTAAGATAACAAGCTATGTGTATATATTTTTATAACCACCATCAAAAAGATGGGAGGTATATTGATTTTGTCATTCCGTGTGTAACATGTCGAAGGAATTATCTAAGACCCTAAAGCAAAGCATATATTTTCTGGGTCCTAGTTAGATTCTGAGTCGATCTAGCTATGTCCGTTCGTCTGTCTGTTTGTCCGTCTGTTGAAAGCAGGATAGGGCTCGAACGGAAAAACGTAGGGAGACGAAATTTGGCACAAATGTTTGTCTTATATGTTATGGGCTAAAAACTAGAAACACAGGGTGTCCGTTTTATACTTTTCTGCTGATATTTTTTCAACAAAAACATGTACGACAACGAAATTTTATACGTATAGTTCGGGGATCGATGTAAACTCGGAAACAAAAAATGGGAGTGGTCCGCCCACCTCCCATATAAGGTGAGAATCAACGAAATTGTGTTCAAATAGTTCAAGGACCAATGTAAACTCGGAAACAAAAATGGGCGTGGTCCGCCCACTTTCCCGCCCTCTCCCATATAACGTGAAATTTAAAAAAGTTGATGGTGGGTATATAGATTCGGGCCGAATTAACATTCGCGCTTGTTTAAATATGTTAACGATTATACAGATTTATGCAACATTAGGATATGTAAAGCGTTCAAATTTTTATCTTAATGAACTTAAATATCAGTATATGGGCAATTCTCTTTTTACGTTTGCCTTTATGAAACCGACCTTCAACCTCAAATATTTTTTTAAATTCAGACTTTTTTAAAAAACTTTTGATGCAATTATATTAACAACACTTTTTGCTGTACCAGAAAAAAAAAAATCAAGACCTGATACGGTTCCATGTGGTGCCGACAAGCACCCAAAGTCAAAAATTCCCAAAAAAAGTGTTTGAAACTAACATTTTTTTTTTATTTCTTTTTATTGCTGTAGTCACGGATTCAAACATAAAAGTTCAATTCTTCTAATGTAGACTCTAAACACTTGTAGGAAAGGACCAGCATAGCTTTAATAAGCGTGTAATTAACCAGTGTCAAATTGTGTTGTGCAAAAGTCGTGAAACCAAATTTTAAGAAAATTCAAAATTTTGCAGTTTTTTCACTAGGGATTTTACGCCGTTTCGGATATTTCAAAAGAAGAGCCCAATAGCTCTTGAATTTGTGCATCGTTTGACATATATCTCGTTAGTGTGCCCTCAACAGAAATGCCGTAGGAGGTACCCAAACTTGGAGAGAAAAAACGTGAATGGCTCCAAGAGATGCATTTTTCGCGAGGCACACTCGTAACGTTATTTCAGTGAAGCTAGAGTATAGCGTTATCAAAGAAGATTTCCAAATGACATTTTGAAAATCATTGTGGCGTTTTAAAATATTAATTTGCTAAACGTGTATAGCAATTTTAAGAAATTCAGCAATTTTGCATATTTTGTTGTAGCGGATTTTGGTCTTATAAATCAATTTTAAACTGAAATAAGTTCCTGTGTAAAGTTTTACTTGCCCAAGAAATATAATTTTACTAAAAATATTCATCAGCGGTTTTCATGGGCTAATAACGAGATGTTTTTAGTTTAACATTAATCGTGGAGGCACACCCAAGGCGCTAATCAAAATTAGCCATGATATATGTCAATCTGTAGCTGCTTTAATACCCTGTATCGAAATCAATATGGCGTAGGAAAAAAAGTATGATTTTTCATTTAATGCAAATTTAGAGATTTGACTAAGTGCAATTAAAAAATGTGTATAAATTACATTGTCTTATGTCTTATTTAAAAAAAAATATGAATTTTGCAATAAATGGATGAATATAAACAAGACTACATCACTAAAAACTGAATTTTGCAAATTTTATAAGAATGTTTAATAATTATTAAATCGCTAATATATCCCCGAATACTTAATATTTTTAATTTGTATTTTAGATACACCATTGTAGAGTACATAAATGCAATAATTTTTTATTTAGGACTATAAATTTTGGCAATTTTTTAAAAAGAATTTATCTTAAACCGCCATAAAGTTGATGATGGTGTTTCACTAGAGCCAAGGAATATTGGTACTAAATATCGTTGATGTGCCATTAAAAAATTTTCGAAATTTTTTTGAACATCAAAAGTAAACGAGTTTGAAGAATTGCCCATATATTTAGTAACACCCTATCACAATATTATACTTTTTATTTTCTCACGAAAAACGACCTAAAGTGGTTGCAGATCTTCTTGAGTGTATTACATATACAAACAAAACGAGAGAGAAACTATAGTCTGTGAAAACCGACCATATGATACCCTACACCATTATGTATGAGCTAAAAATTAGACCTGTGGCAAATTGTAGACAACACTTTCACTAAATGCATAATAAATTATACAAATACAGAACAATGCATTAATACTAACATCTATATGATTTTATGCCCTTTAGAGCGATTCCCGGAAGTGGGCTTATAAGCTATGGTAAATTATGGACCGATTCTCATAAATTTTGGCAATGTTGTTTCTACTAATATAAAACTTATTTGTGTCGAATATTAACTTGATACTATCATTTGTATGGGATTTATGCATGTTAAAGTGATTTTCGGATGAGGGTATTTATATGGGACCTATGGTCAATTATGGACAGATCTTGATGAAATTTGGCACAAAGATTGACACTTATACAAAATTACTTTGTACCGAGTTCTCACTCATTGAAATATTGCTTTATTTAAGGCATTTATGATAGTTAAACCCCTATTCCGGGAAGATATTTGTATGGGGGCTAGGTGAAATAATGGACCGATCATAACCAATTTCAGTAGGCTTCGTCCTTGTGTCAAAATAATTATTCGTGCCAAATTTCATCAAGATAAAATTTGGACCTATACTTTGTTCACAAAGTTTACATGGACAGACAGCCAGTCGGACGGACGGACATCGTTAAATCTACTCAGAAAGTGATTCTGAGTCGAACGGTATACTTTAAGGTGGAAGTCCAAAATTTTTTTCTGTACGTTACAAACATCAACACAAACGCATAATACCCCACCACCTATGGTGATGTAGGGTATAATTATTACCAAAGACTCTATATTTATAAATATAGTCTTTGTTAATACCTTATATTTTTCAATTAGCAAAGTTGTTAAAGCTAAAATAAAAAAATAAAAAATTTCTCATTTAAATTTTTAATTCATTCAATCATCTAATTACTTTATTAAATAATTTTTTTAATGGGATTTTTTTTTAATTTTTTTTTTTTTTTAATGCATTAATTTGCTGATTGGTGATTTTATTCCGCTTAATATTTTTGAAGTTTTATAACTATGAAACAAACTTAATCTGTGGTCACTTGTGTCTAATAATATAAGTCGAATGTTTCAGTTCGCTTTACTTTTATTATCTTATTTCTTCTATCAAAATTTTCAATTTATTCATACTTTATTTAAAACTAATATCTTTTCTGATTTCCTTTTTATTTAAAAGTCAAAATAATAACTTAAGTTATAGACAATAACACAGTCTTTAGATATAGTGTATGAAAGTAAATTATTTTTGTATATATCATGTCTATTTGTATTTGCAATAATAGAAACATACATTCAAAATCAATAAATTTAAATTGACCCACATTTTAAACAGAAAATATTTTTGAATTTTTTGTTACTCTATTGTCTCAATTGTAAACTTAAATTTTGAGCTCTTAGTGCATTCTATCATAGGATTGCACAGTGGGACAGAATTGAAATTTTTTTGAAATAAATCTTTAGCTTCTTATCGAGTGGTCAAATTTACATACATACATCCCACAGGCATAGCATAGTAGTGTAAAATTATAATTTTGGAAGGATCGAGGCACAAAACTCTTACAAACGAGGCTATGGAAATTAAAAAAATATGGTACCTCTGACATAGAAACTTTAAAGTAGCATAGTTTTGGTACTATAAAAGATATTGACTTCATTTTTTTTTTGTATTTAGTATTTAGTTAAGAAGAACGCCAGCTAGACAAGTAAATTTATATGAAAACGACAATGGGGTCTGTATTCTATATTTTATACCCTTCACCATCTTACATTTATAAATCTTCAAACTACAAAAATTTTAAATCGAAAAAAAAAAAAAAAACTATCATAACAATCATTGTTTTAATAACCAAAAACAACAACAACTCTATATTTTTATTTTTTTGTATGTATGTTTATACAGACTGACTCCATATACAAAAACAAGAACAACACTGTTAATCTTTATATTACTGCTGTTACTAACTAAACTGCTTGCCTATACAAAAACCAACAACAGCACTAATAGTCATTACAACGCTTAATGCTTGTTTGCTTATGTGTGTATTTATATTATTAACAGATTTTTTTAGTTTTTTGGCCCATAACTCGGTTGTTTATGAACGAATAAAAATAAAAACCTGTAGCTATATGGTTCTAGAGATCATAAACTAAGAGTAACATAATATTATTGTCATATATGATTCCAGGTTACAATAAGTATATTTGGAATCATTATTATGATTCCAATTTATAATTTATTAGTAAGGTTCATAACCTTATTAATAACTTTTAGTAAGTTTTATAACCTTTTAGTAAGTATTGCTTTCAATTTCATCACGTTTTTATCATTTAATAATCCCATGTTATCATATATATAAACTAATTCCATCATATATATAATCCCATTTTATCATATATATAAACCCTGGTTTTCATATTTAAATTCATTTTTACCACGATATGTGATACATTCATCATACTGAATAAAAACTAAATTATTAACTAAACATTATTGACTAAATGATTGGATTTATTATATATATGATTTCATATAAAAATAATAAAATACATATTATAATTCAGACAACCATATTAAAATTTTGATTGTGGGTAATCATTAAATGATCAAGCAGAATCATAAACGTTGCTATCATGAACATGGTATTATTCAAATAAATGAAAATCGTCTATATAAACATTGAATACTTAGTTGTAGTGATCATGCTGTAACCATGTTTTTTCTCCGCGTGTTATAAGGATCAAGAAAATCGTTATATCTCCGACGAAAATTCTGGAAATTACAAACGGAATGACAAACCTTTATACACCCTTTACACCTCTAAAGAAGGGTATAACAATGGAGTTTGTAGTTTTTCTTATTTTTGGAATTAAAATAAAATTTCAATAAAAATTTTGTTTTGGCAGAAACTTTAAGTACTTTGTCTGTAATAACATCTTTTTTAGTTACGATATCCCAAGAAATTGTCCGATAGTTTTTTTTTTTAATTATAAAGTTTGAAAAAAAAAAAAAAATAGATTTTTTCACACAAAATTGGATTTTTTGAACATGCAGTCAAAGTATCTAAAAACGCATTATATTACTAGGTTAATGCTTAAAATTTTAGAACATATAGGCTATAGTCTAAATCTCGATGGAAAATAGGTTAAATTCAGAAGTGTCTGTATTTAACCACGATTGGGTGGTTTGGATCGCTTCCACTTTTTAAATCATCTTCGTGAAGATACTTTTCAGAAATGTACATAGAAAATTTTATTAAAAAAACAAGCGCGAATGTTATATTCGGCTCGGCCGAATCTATATCTATATACCCACCATCAAGTTTTTAAAATTTTACATTATATGGGAGGTGGGTGGTGAAGTTTTTGTTTGTTTCCAAGTTTACATTGGTCCATGAACTATTTGTACAAAATTTCGTTGACGTGTCACCTTATATGGGAGGTGGGCGGTAAAAAAAAACTTTATTCAGTACACTGTATGAAAATTTTCGCACATGAAAAAATTTATATACATATGTAACACGTCAAAAGACTTTCAAAAAATACGCAAATTTGAAAAAATATATGAAGTATTTACCAAAATTATATAAACCCAATATGGATGTCAGATAAAAGCTATGAATCCCCGCAAAATAACAAAGTTTTTATTTAAATGTTTCGTTTATATAAAGTTTGTAATTAAGTATTAAATATAATATTACAGGATTAAATTTTCAGAAAGATATTTTCTTAAATTTTTGTACCAGAACATTTAAATAAAAAATATAATTTTATTGCAGGGATTCATAGCTTTCATTTAACACACTTATTGGCTTAGTATAATCTTCGTAAATATTTTATAATATTCTTAAAAATTGTGTGTATTTCGAAAATTTTAAATCTTTTCGAGAAGAAATTTGACATCCTGGAGCTTTGGAGTTTTGTTTTATATGGATTTTTTTCATATGTGATAATGACTGTCACAGAGTGTAACAAATAACAAGGAAAAGATTCCTTTCAATCATTAGATAGCACAGCGAATTTTACTTTCTCTGGTCTGATATCTCATCATTACAGCAAAAAAGTAACTGAGTAGTATTAAACAAATGGTGCTACTATGTACAAAGTGAGTCCAATCCACTAAAATGTCTAAAAATCAATAAATTATAAAGGTATTGGGTAATAGAAAAAAATGTTTATAGAATACTTAAAGCTGAGTAAAATACAAAATATAGTTTAAAAGGAAGTGGACCCATTAAAAAAAAAATCGAAAATACAATAAAATGAATGAAACATTCCTTAACAAGACAAAATTTCAAAAAAATTAATCCATTAGTTAATTTTTATAAGCTGAATTACATGCACTAATTTTTTTTAATTAAATTTCAAAAACAAATAATTTGAAAACTTTAAATTGTAAAATTGTGCCATGCTATGCTATTTAAACGCAACCAGCCGATTAGAAGTTACTAATTTATTTCCAAAAAAAATTTTTGATTCTCACCCACTGTGTATTGTGTTGTAATTTGAAAATAAATTACATGAATTTAGTTTAAGAAATTTCTTTTCACTTGAAGAAAATGGAAGAATAAACAATAAAGAGTTATACTATATAAGTTTATAGAAATATATGTATAGACAAAAATTGTACTACATGAAATTTATTATATATATAAGTAATAAATATCTTCATTTACAAACATGCACTAGTAGAAATATATTGCTACATTAACACAAATATGAAAAATACAATACATAGACATACACGAAGAGAAAAAAATATGGTTGTGGTGCAGATAATCGAAAAGTAAAATAATATGATTGAATTATATGGTTGCTTTTCAAAATTTGTATGGTCATAAATTATAATAAATATGAATATTATAATTATAAAATAATTTATTTTTTCATACTATGATCTTAGTTTTTGTATTTTATATTTCGATATTTTATCACGTTATGATCCAGCCTTATCATATTAAAATATAATTTTCTCATATTACACCCAAATGATGAAAATTTAACAGAAGCAATGTTATCATGAACACAGTATTATCAAAATGAATGAAAATTTATAAGAAGAACATAATATTGTTGTAGTGACAATGCCGTAACCATATTTTTTTCTGCGTGTGGGTTGTTCTTTAAATCTTTTGTTATTATTTAGCTATTGGGTTGGCTTTAGTTTACATAATATTGGTTTGTAATCAAAAGTAAAGTTTCAGAAATGCAAAAAAATTGTCTCTTTGTACTGTATAGAAAGTCAAATGAATTAAATATAGGTTAAGCCATAGAAATATTGCGAAACTAGATGAGCAGTGTTGCCTGTAGCTGAAAAAATTTGGGCAAAATTTAACTTTAAAAAAGATCAAAAAAGGCTAAATTCTTCAAAAAGTTAACGTATGCTATTTTTTATTTTTAAACATATTTTTTTTCGTTCCCATTCAAAAATATTTTCGAAAAATTTCAATTAAATAATTAATCAGAATTTTATAATAATTTCAAATATTTTTGTAATTAAGTAAGTTAATTATGAATTATGAATTAGTTATATATATTCAATTGCTTTATAAATTCAACCTAATAAAAAATTGTATATTCAATTATTCAAATTATCAGTTATTTATATGTGATTAATTTATTAATTGATAAAATAATAAAAAAATTTAAATAATTATTAAAATTAAAAATCTATTTTTTATCAAAGTTATTCATAAATATTTATAGTATGCTAATTTTAGTAAATTTTAATTTTATTCGAACTTTATATGGTTATGAATTAATTTAATGAAGTCCATTTTAAACAGATAAAAGGTAAAATGGACTTCAATTACCAAATTGCTTTATTAATTAATTTTTAATTGACTTTGCTCCAATCATCAAAATGATAATATTAATAACTAGAATAATTGATTTTATTAATACTGCTTTTTTTTTAAATAGATATAATGAGCTGAAAATTGTAGGAAATTGACTTAAATTTATTTTATTTCTGTATTTTTGTAGATAAATTTTTAATTTTTCTTTATATTTTATTAACAGCTTTCAATTTATTTAAAACCAAATTGTAAACCAATTAAAAAACTAATTATATTGATAAATAATATAATTAAATTCCAATATAAAGTTAGTTAATAATTTTATTAAAAAATAATTTGAAATATTTTTTTTTCTGTAATAATTTATGAAGAATACAGTAAAAAGGATATATTAGGCACAACATACTATGATAGTAATATATGATTCCAGGTTACAATAAGAATATTTGTACGTAATCATTATTATGATTCCAATTTATTATTTATTAGTTAGGATCATAACCTTATTAATAACTTTTAGTAAGTTTTATAACCTTTTCTTAAGTATTGCTTTCAATTTCATTATGTTTTTATCATTTAATAATTCCATGTTATCATATATATAAAATAATTTCATCATATATATAATTCCATTTTACCATATATATTATTCCATTCTATCATATATATGAACTAATTCCATCATAAGTATGATTCCATTTTATCATATATATAAAACCATGTTATCATATATATAATTCCATTTTATCATATATATGAACTAATTTCATCATATATATAATCCCATTTTATCATATATATGATCCCATATTTTCATATTTATATTCATTTGTACCACGATATGTGGTACAATCATCATACTGAATAAAAACAAAACTTGTCAATTTATATTTGTTCATATATAAACTAAATAAGAATTATAACTACTGGACTGATACACAAAAATGTGTATTCAAAAGGCATTAAAAGTTAATGGCTTAAAGGTTGTAGAATTAACCAAATTTGTAAAATGAACTGAATGGTTATGTAATTAACTAAATTGTTGTAGAATTGACTAAATGGTTGAATTTATTCATAAATATGATTTCATATAAACATACTTAAATACATATTATAATTCAGTAAACCATATTAAAATTTTAATTGTGGGTAATCATTAAATGATTAAACAGAATCATAAACGTTGCTATCATGAACGCAGTATATTTAAATCAATTGAAAACGGCTATATAATCATTGAATAGTTGAGGTGATCATGCTGTAACCATGTTTTTTCTCTGCGTGATGGAATGCATTTTTGAGTAAATTAAAATTTACTCAATTTATTAACCACACAGGGCACTGTGCACTTGTTTCTAAATATGCATTGGAATTCTTTAAATAGAACAAACAATGCAGCAAAAAAGTAACAAAAAAAAAAAAAAAAATAATAATAATAAAATACCTTTCTGATTTCAGTGCCTGACTAAATTAAATTAATTCATATTTATAGTATATATTCCCTTTGGAAAATTAATTCCCGTGTGTATGAGTGTTTGGCGATATATAAAAAATAACAATATGTATTAAATATATTTTCCTTTATGTTGTCCCTTAGATTATAAAAATCAACTCAAAGAACTTCTGGAACTTCCAGTGAAATAAACATAAATGGATTTATTTATAAGACTACACAAACAATTGTGAACAACCCACAGCCATTGATACATTTTATTGTGAAATAATGCTACAAATATTGAAAAAAATAATTGAAATGCAATTTTTGTATTTTATTCGTGATAACATTTTGACACAAAAATATTTTTAACTTAATAAATAAATATTTTAATTCCTTGTAAGCAAAATATTAATAAAAAAAATTAGTTTATTTGCTTAAAAAAATAACTGAAATTTTTAAAAGAATCAATTACTTTTACTTTTAATGATTGAGGGCAAAATAAAAAAAAAAAAACAAAAAAAAAAATGGATTTAAGTAATTTTTTGATTGAAATACATTTTTATTTTTATCTGTGCACGAGTTGTGTCCTAATAGAAAACCTTGAGTCTAAAAGTTAAATAAAAAGGCTAAACTGGCAACACTGGTGATGAGAATAAATTTCTTATAGAATCACCAAATAGAAAACTGTAATCAAAACAACTTTATAGTTTTATTAACCCTAGGATTACTATATTGTTCTGATCAGAAAAAATTTGATTTTGGAGTTTAATATCTTTTATTTTAAGTAGAAAATCGAAAAAGAATGAACATGATATTTATAACTGATATCTACTGAATCGAATGAAATCAATTTTGAGTCGATTGGAGTACAATAACTAAAAAATTTTGGGTTTAAAGAAAAAGTATGCTAAGTGGTCTGGATGGACACACTATGTGTTTTCTCTTTGTAAACGTGTTTCTTTTTATTCATCTACGTACAATCATTCTAAAGACAATCATAATATGTTGTTGAAAGCATAAAATGTCTGAATAAAACTGAATTTACCCAAATTTGTGAGTAAATGTTCGTCATTCATGAACGAATATTAAGTTAGAGAAAAATTGGCAAATCCTTCAAAAAATTAATTCTTGATACAAAAAAATGTGGTTTGGGCGTTATTAAATGCCCATACATTCCACCAGAATTAGCTAAATATGACAATAAAATACTATACAAAGACAAATTATCTCCTTAGACGACGAAATAATGAAAATTAGGTGTAATTGAATACTGAAATTAATCACAAAATAATTCTTCGATATAAAAAATGAAACATCATATGTTTTTTATGATTGCCAAGCAGAGTAATATTAGATAAACATTATCTTTAATAAAAATTACAATATTTATTCACTCTCTATGCATATAATTTATAAATAAACCTAAAATTGCGTTTTATTTAAAAAAGTGCATATTTATGAGATTTTTCATCTAATTTTTTTTTATCGCAATAGTTGCTATTATAAGTCTAGCGAAACATTTCCACTTTATATTAACTACTACCTACAAAATCAAGACAAAAGTGCTACTATAAATTGTTCCTAGGGCCAACATTTTACCTATAACCGTTCTGTGGTCTGGCCAGACCAAGAGGATAACATAGCGCTCATAATGCTACCAGTTATCCTAGGGTTAATTGATTAATGCTGGTTTACCTATTTGTCATTTGATTCTAAAGCTTTATTAATGTCCATCCCATTAAGAATTTATACCCATAGTTTTGCCAGCTGATAGCTATTATATTCAATAACATACTTATGTTTTTGTTACCAAATATAAGTTCTTTTTAAATATAAAACATATACATACAGTGCTGTGCAATATAATAGGCTATTGTATATTAAATATTTTCTCTTCGATTTAACACTATTAAAAAAACATTCTCTTAGAAATTTTTGGTACCGTTATTTTTGATATTTTCAATAGTAAAAATAATTGGTATTTTTAAGAAGTTTCTTTCTTTCCTTTATGCGCTTTCGTAAACATTTCAAGAAAAGTTAAAATATAATTTGTGCAAAATACTTATTTTAAAGAATTATATTTTTTGTTTTAATTTACCTTATAATTTGGATAAATTTTCTGAAAATAATTAAATGCAAGGTAAATGAAATATTATTGTTGAAAAAATATTAAAAAATAATATTATTTTTACGAAATGATGGGTCGTAATGTACATAGTACTCTTGAAGAAAGGCGAATAGTGAAAAAATTACATGACCAAGGAAAAACACTAGATTTTATTGCGGAATTGCTTGGAAGGTCTCATCATTTCGTAAGAAACGCGATCAAGTGGAAGCCATCAAAAGAAACATGTGGTAGATCTTGCAAAATAACCGCTACCACGGATTCACAGATAGCTCTTCTGGTGAAGAAGCAGCCATTTCTATCTTCAAAAGCCGAAGAAATAGGTAACATAATTAGTGCTTCAACAGTCCGACGAAAACTTTTAGAGAAAGGTTGGCCAAGTAGAATCGCCAACAAGTTACCATTTTTAAGCTCAAAAAACTAAGCAGCTCGAAAAAAATTTGTTACAAAAATTAAAAATAGTGAAGTTGATAATTTTAAGAACATTTTATGGAACAACGATACAAAAATTAACTTGTTCGGCTGAGATAGTCGCAGAAATGTTAGATGACCAAATGGAAAGGAACTAGATGATCGTTATACAAAAAAGATTGTAAAACACGGCGGAGGAAGTATAATGGTGTGGGGTGAATTTTGTTGGGATATTATGCTACCCTCTGTGGAGAACAATATGCCACCAGAATGGACTTTACAACAGGACAATGATCCTAAGCACTCCTCAAAATTTGTTAAATCTTGGCTGAGTGCTAACAATGTATCTGTTTTAGAATGGCCTTCACAGTCACCGGATCTAAATCCTATTGAGAACCTTTGGGTTGAACTGAAGATAGGTCTAGATGGGAAGACATTTCAGAATAAAAATCAACTTTGGAAAGATGTTAAAAAGAAATGGGAGGCAATTTCTACAGAAAAATGCCAAAAATTTATAGATTCAATGCCCAGAAGCGTTCAGTGCATTTTAAACAATAATGGCGGTCGTTCAGGTTATTGAATTAACTTGGCATATTATTATAATATTCAATATTAGTAAAAAATTTAATTTGTTTTATTCTTTAATGAAAAAAATATATATTTGTTTAAGAAATATTGAATAAGTCTATTATTTTGAATCATAGGAAAATGATTTTTTTTTTATTTTTTATTTCAATAAAGTCATAAAAAACAAAAACATTTGTGGATGGTGTATCTTTTAGTACAATTCTTAAATAAATAAAAAATAAATTTAAATATCATTCATAATGGAAAATATTTACCAAATAAAAATAAGTCTATTATTTTGCACAGCACTGTATATGTTTATCCCGCATATGATACTTTACCTAAAGATAAATTGCCATTAATTCATTAAAAAAAAAAAAAATGTGACTAGACGATTTCCTTTTTCATTTCAAACAACATGATGAATTCAGCCCTATTTAAATTCAAAATTTGTTTTTCGTTATTTACTGCAAAATGCATATTACATATGATTACACATATTAAACAATAGAACATTTGAAATAAATAATTAATATTATTATTAATAAGGCTCATACATTCATACATAAAGATAATAAATTACAAATTCATATTTGTATTTGTTAGATACATGAGAACGAGTGCAAATACAAACACAAACAAGGGAACAAAAACAATAAAATACAACTGTTTCTGCTGTTTACGCTACAGCAAACATTATATTTTTAGTTGTTGTTGTTGTTATTTTACAAGTTGTAAAGATAGACATGTTGGAATGTTGGTTATAAAAGAATAATAGGGTTGTACTGATTGAATGGCCTATAGATTGATTTAAAAAATTTTATATATCAAATTTATTTAAGGAAATTTTCATATAAATTATTTCCTGTATATTATTAGAACATTGTCTTGGGTGTAAAACTTTTTATTGTAAAATTTGCTCTTTTGTATAGCTTTTTATTAATCGGTACCACTCTATTACAAACAGATACGCTACATTTAGAAACAAACACGAAATTTTCATGTAATAAATATTCAATTCGCTAAAGGAAGCAAATATTATTCATATTTATTTGTATTTTATGAATCGTAAGGAAATGTTGAAATGAAATTTGTTCTCCTTGTTTTTTGTTGTTTCGTCTTTGCTCATTTATTACTTTCACTTCTTTGTCGAATATGAACACATACTTTTAAATAAACAAAAAGATATAGAACAATGAAAATAAAATTTATTAAAATAAATGAGTAAAGAAAAACAATAAGGATAATCACAGTTTTATATAGAAACTAAAATAACTAAAATCTAAGCATACATGAGAACCTTAAGATAAGTAGAATGACGTGTATAGTAATTACCAGCGAAACCACAAATCTGTTCCAAAAAGGGTTTGATGAGCATTAAATATGCAATAAAAAATGAAAAAATGCTCTAAAAACGCAAAAAAAAAAAAAAATATTTTTAAAAAATGTTTAACAAAAAACCTTGTTTTTCATTAAAACACAGTGTTTTATTAATATTTTATTGTTACGAAATAATGCAAAACAGAAATTTATCAACTGGGTCAAAATTGGATTCCCCATTTCTTATTATATCACATAAAATCGTTATTAATATTCCATTTATTTACCCAACTAATTCTATATAAGAGTGTCCCGAGGAAAGCATTTTTTGAGATTTCGATGTAGGACGACCCCTCAAACGATGCGTAAAAATTTGCTTAAAAAATAAAAATATTTAAAAAAATTTTAAAATTGGTCTTCAGTTCACATTGGGGTAAAAGGGGTAAAAAATGGCGCTTAATTCAGGAAAAGGTGATACCAATATTTTAGTGATCACGTTTTATTTTTTTATTAATTATTAGTTAAAAAAAACCAAATTTAGAATTTTGAGATTTTTTTAGCAGAACGGTAAAGTCTATCCGTCCGTCTATACATTAGAGTTAAATGGGTCGAAAATTATGCATAATTCAGGAAAAGGTGATATCATCACTTTAATGATTACCAGTGTTGCCAGGACTTGAGAAAAAAACAAGCTAAATTAGACTTTAAAAAAAGTCAGAAAAGGCTAAATGTCCCAAAAAATAAAGCCAGAAAAAGCTAATATATAGTTTTATTTAAAAACGTATTTATTTTTGGTATTTCTTAAAGATATTTTAGTGATTTTGTAAATCTAACATAAATAGTTTTTATGGGTAATAAAGTTTGTTAAAAAATAATCATAATATTTTTGTAAAATGAAGCGCCGCAGGCGAAAATTGTCATTAAATATCAATAAATTCGATTTATTTGTGCGAATTTATATACAAAAATGCTTAAATTAATGATCCTGTAAAAAAAATATTAGTAAATTTTTAGCCTTTTTAAGGCTATCTTAAGAATAAAAAAGGCTAGAAAAAAAGCCAGAAGCTAAAACGAAAATTTTGAGGCTAAAAGCAAAATAAAAAGGCTAGATTTAGCCTTAAAAAGGCTAAACTGGCAACACTGATGATTACGTTTAATTTTTCTATTTATTAGTAAGTAAAAAAATGCATTTTTAGAATTGTAAGATGTTTTTTGGCTGAATGGTAATGTCCGTCCGTCTATACATTTGGGTTAAATGGAACGAAATTTATGCTTAATTAAGGAAAAGGTGATATCAATTTCAATTTTTACTATTCATTACTTAGGAAAAAATTCATTTTTAGAATTCTAAATTTTTTTTGGCAGCATGGCAATGTCCGTCCGTCTATACATTTGGGTTAAATGGGTCGAAAATGACACTTAATTCAGGAAAAGGTGATATCATAATTTAAATACCTTCATTTGGTTTTCATATTAATTAAGAAGCAGAAAAGTATATTTTTTTTGAATTTTAAAATTTTTTCAAAGAATTCTAATGTCCGTCCATCCGTCCATATGTTTGTTAATTTTTGCAAACTTTCCAATTCAAAATCGTTTAACTTTTCACTCAATAAAGATAACGGCTCAAAATTTTCTTTGTTCAATAGATAATTTTACTTTTTGACTAACTACATAAAACGTAATAAAATCGGTTGAACATATTTGGCTATATATGGAAAAATCTTAACCAAGATCTTGTAAAATTGAGATTTTTGAAAATTCAAATGTATATAACTAGATAAATATATAAGATAAGTACATGTGAGCATGTTTTCTAAAGGATTTATCAAGGACTATAAGGTGATATAAAAATCTTCGAATCGGGTAAGGAACAAAAATTCGCTAGAGGTTAAACATTTTCCATGACACTAGTACCCTATTTTGAACCTCCATAGTTCCGCTCCCGATGCTTATATTGAATCCTGCTTCGAAATTCAAAATGCTACTGTCCTCTGCTATGCCTATGGGAAATTTCATGTAAATCCAACCAGCCAATGAGAAGTTACATATTTATTTCGAATCTTTCCACTGTTTAATGTTTGATAAAGCAAAAAAAAATTCTGCATTTAAGCATTTTTTGTATGAAATCTACTGGAGTTTTTTTCGAAATAAAAAATTAATTTCTCGGGCTATATATGCGCACGATTTTTTTCATAATATTAAGGTGTACAATATATACTATTTTTCAGAAAATTTTTAGAACAAACATCCTGTAACATTTTAAATTGCATTCCATGAAAATTTAAAATTAGTGTAATTTAGGACAATTTTCAGAAAAATAACAAAAATATTAGGACAAAAAATAATTTACAAATACTTGAAGAAAAATACCCTTAAATATTTGAAGTTGATGGTTTTATTTTAAATTTTCACCTTAAAAGTCATTTTATTTAAAATAAATACACCGAAAGCTGATAAAAATTTAATTTTTTATTATTTTTCAAAAATGTAAAAAACAGCTTTTTATAAGAAAACAGCACAATCTAGCTTAAAGATTTTAATTGATATTGATACATAATTTTATCTTTTTTCATTCGGTACCTAACTTTATTACAAAATTTTAAATCTTAAAATTCAATTAATCGCCACTTTTGACACATTTTACCCCAACGTGCAGCGATTGAAAAATCATGGGTTCCATACATTTTGGTAGAAAAAAGTTTCGATTTTTTAATCGAAATGGGTATCAAAAATTTTGAAATTTTAAGGTGGTTATGGAAAAAATATTTTAAACATTTTTCCCATGGGATTTTATTTTGCTAGAAGACTTTTTAAGGCATTTTGGAAAAGTTTTTAAAATTATATATTATCAACAGTACTTACTACAATGTTAAATTTCGAAAATCTTTTTTTGCATGATGTACTAAAATAACGGTTTATGGACCAAGATTTTTGTGAAAATTTTTTAAATATTATTTTTATAATTGGCTAAAAATTACGAATTTTTTGATACACATTTCAAGAAAAAAATCAATACAATTTTTTGGATGAAATGTTCTAGATCCATGACTTTCAATCGCTGGTAGGCAACTGAAGATTAATTTTAAAATTTTTGTTCATATTTTCCCATATTAAGATAGTTTTTACGCATCGTTTATTCTATATATTATTATTAGTTCAAAAAAAAAAAAATGATTTTTCAACATTAACTGAGCCTGTTATTAAGGCAAATTCAAAAGAAACGAGAGAAAAAGATATAGTCGGTCAAGTCCGACCATATGATACCCTACATCATTGTGTACATTATAATTCGGGGAGGGGTCTTTTATTAGACTTGGAGGCAAATGTGGACCGACACTCATAAGTGTAAAATAAAACATACTAATACAGAATATTACGTTGATGCTGACATTTATATGAATTTATTCACTTTTGGATGATTCCTGAAAGAGGGCCTTATATGGGAGCTATGGTAAATTATGGACCGATATTTGTAAAATTTGGCACTATCATTTATGTTCATATAAAACTTATTTGTGTCGAATATTAACTTGATACTAACATTTTAATGGGATTTATGCCCGTTAAAGTGATTTTCTGTAAAGGGGTTTATATGGGAGCTATGGTTAATTATGGACCGATCCTGTTAAAAATATGTACACTTATTTAAACTTATATAAAACTTATATGTACCAAATTGTATTAAAATATTGCTGTATCTAAGGGATTTATGATCGTTAAACCCTTTTCCGGGAAAACATTTGTATGGTGGCTAGGTGAAATAATAGACCGATCATGACCAATTTCAATAGGCTTCGTCCCTGGACTATAAGAAACCCGTTTACCAAATTTCATACATTTTGGTTCAAAATTGCGACCTGTAGTTTGATTACAACGTTTACATGGACGGACAGACGGTCAGACGGACGGACGGACATCGTTAAGTCGACTCAGAAAGTGATTCTAAGCCGATTGGTATAAATTAAGGTGGGTCTTTGACCAATATTTTTGGGTGTTGCAAACATCGGCACAAACGCATAATACTCCACCTATGGTGGTGTAGGGTATAAATACACCCCATCTTATTGCTACAAGTCAAGCTCGTCAGCAATAAAATAGTATCCATTAAAGTTAATTTTAAGTACAATAATTTTTTGTTTCCTTTTTTTTTTTTTATTTTTTTTTTATAAAATAAAATTTGAAAAACATTCCACGAGGAATAAAAAGAAAAGCTTAAATATGCTCTAAAAATTACAAAAATTTACATAAATATGCACTAAAAGTTTTCAAATGAAAAAAATATGCCGTTAATGATAAAATAAGCAAAAATATGTACTTACAAATTAATAAATATTTTATCGTTGCTTCATTCAACTTTTAGGAAAAAATATGCAATTGCATATTAGTGATTTCCATTTGGTAATAAATTTTCTTGTAAAATATTTATAATATTTTTTCGCTGTATATATGACTGCTTTTATATCATATAATTGGGGATAAGATAAGTGGCTTTGCTGTACTATAAACTGTGAACACCTGTATTTTAAATAATTTATAAGTAAAACTGTTTAAATTTAAAATTTAAGTAAGACTCGTAGTTAGTTTGAAAATTGTGAGATAATTTAAATAAATACCTCTTTATTTTAAATAGAAGTGTAATGTTATTGAAATTGATAAAAATGGTGGTGTAATTACACAGGCTGACAAAATGAAAAATAGAAAA
This sequence comes from Protophormia terraenovae, assembly GCA_951394005.1. NCBI lineage: Eukaryota > Metazoa > Arthropoda > Insecta > Diptera > Calliphoridae > Protophormia > Protophormia terraenovae. Next base: position 98,284,320 of record OX596076.1, read on the forward strand.
ATGCTGTGGTATTTAATATTAAGAAATACTAAGCCTTTAAATAACTTTTTTTAAATTAACTCTAGTTCTAGCGATAAATCACGATTTGTAAAACTTGTTTGATTTAAAAAAAAAAAAAAATATCAACAAATTTTAATTAAAATTGTCTACAAGTCACTCTTATTATTACTTTTAATACGCTCAACAGTTATGGAGATATTAAACCTATTAAAAAAATAATAAATTTTGTACAAAATTTCTGACAAAATTTTTATAAAAAATCATAAAAATTCATAAATACCAAAACTTCAAATTGTTATACATTGATCATAAAGAAAAATTTTTTGCTAATAAAACAAAACATATTTCATTCCAATAAATAGATAAATTTTATTCACACCTTAATAAATATACTCAATTAAAAATTACATAGAAATATTAAAAAATTTTCAAAAATATGAGAATTTAAAAATCAGTATTTCTGGAAAAGCAGTGTAGCTTTTAAGATTTAAAAATAAAAAAAACTACAATGTGATAAAATCATCCTATAATATGATAAAGTTAGTTTATAATGTAATAAGTCAAAATTTTTAAATGATAAAAACATGATAATATCTTAAACAATATTTTAAAAAAATTATTAATAGTAAAAAATGGAATCATAATAATTATTATGTACGAACATATTAATTTTTAGGTGCAATCATATATTACAATCATATTATGTTGATTTAGATTATATTAAATTCTGTTCACCAAAACCATATTTTTTCTCTGCGTGTGTATGAAAATCCGTCATCCAGCTCTTAGCAACAACTATATTAAAAACCTTATAGCCTCAATATCAATATAACCACTTGGCAATAACTTTTTGTGGAATGAATGATAGATATTTATTTTTTTTACATTAGATAAGAAATAATATTAAAAATATTATGCATATACGGTTTTTTGCGCAGTTTAAAAATGTATTTTAAAATGTATTTCATCAAATTTACATTCCTGCATTCGTTTTTAGCCGCACGGGAAGCAATTTTGTGTCAAATCAATCTAAATCTATTTTATGTTAAATATGGTAAAATTTTTTTTTTTTTTTTAAGTTCACCATTTTTTACAACTGTTGGATATAGAGTGAAAACCTAAATCAATTTAAAATTTCTTCATTAACCATAAAATATGTAAAGAAAAAAATTTTATTAAAAAAACTAACAAAAAAGTGAAATATCATTTTGGAATATATTAAAAATTATAGAATATTAAAAAAAAAAATGTCCCTCATATACGATGCAAAAAAAATCCAAAATCAAAAATTCAAACGTAAATATTTTTGAGTTATAAGATATAATTCAGATGAGCAAACTTATTTTTTCTTTATCTTGCTAAATACTTTACAGAAAAATCTTTGAAATCGGGCTTAATTTGTAGGTTTTTTTCTTATCTTTTACATACTCGAAATAGTCAACTTTGACATCCTGTAGCTTATCTCATGTTATCAGGAATGACTAAATGATAATTTTTCTGCAAGCTTAGGCCCTCCTCTATAACTCTTTTATAAAACACTGAGACGCAAACAAACCATGTGTGACGTATTATTTTTTTTTATTTATTATAATTATTATTATTATTATTATTAAAAATAATAATAATTAAATGCATACACCCCAGCAAAAATTGCTGCATACCCAGAAGCAGGTTTGTAAGGGAGAGATAAAATAACTCTCCCTTACCAACCTGCTTCAAGAAGGCATGATTTTTGTTCGTGATGTCCCACTTGGTAGGTCTCTTTGCTGCGCTACGTATTAGGTTCATACATGCCTTTATTATGCGCATTTTAAGGTATCATAGATGTGATGATATCATGCCTCATTTATGTGCATCTTTTAGAGATCCCAGAAGCTGTGAAATCATGCATTTATAGAAATTATTATTATTATTATTGTTATTATTATTATTTCCATTTATTTTATAAAAAAATTAATAAGAAAAATCAGAAATTTTTTAAAACAGTTCATCAACTAAATTTATTTCAGTCATATGGCCTTTTTATTGGGGTAAACCTTAATTGTTTAATCTGCAAAAAAAAACAAAAACACAAAATTTCTTCAAAACAAGTCAAACTGAAAATTAAAAAAATGATAAAACACAAAATACGTTACAAAACATGTCATTTCTTGTATATTATAATGAGAACTAAAAACAATATATTTGAAGCTTTAATAATTTAATAAATAATTTTATTTTGTTATTATAAATAGTTATTTAATATAAATATAATAATTTTACTTACAATTTTAATGGGTTTTTTAAGTATATTATTATTTTTTTCCGACTTTCACGGACAAACTTACTTCCTAATACTTTGAACACTCGATCGCAACTAATCAACGCAGTTTAAAATATTGCATCATCCAACTTAGCAGAACTTTTTGTTTTAAATTTTAAATTGTAAATAAAAATTGGGAGAAGAAACTCATTCGCTTACAATTCTGCATCCACGTAACCGAAGGAGGATGCAGATTGTAATTCGGTAAAAAAAAAATATGATCCTAATGTAAATTTCTCGCTTCCTTTTACAGCTTACTCAAATGCGCATCAATGATGTGCTATCGGCAGACATGAATAATTTTATACTGTTTACCAGTACCTAACAAATTTTTGCTGGGACTTAGGGGCTTATCATATGTCGGTACTGGATCTTATAAGTAACGTTAAATAAAGTTATCAACAACCGCACAACAAATCGCTTTTTTGGTAATAATTCTGTAACTTTTAAATGGTTGCAGATATTTCAATAAAACATGGTCAGCGCTGAAGTGCTTTCAAGTTGATTTGGTGGTTCCAAGCCAATCAGGAGGATTGTGGGTGGCTGATCAAAGTTGGCCATCTCGAGTATGTAATTTTTTTGAAAATTATATGACAGAAAAGAAATTTTATATATAGATAGTCCTTGTAAATCTCTAGGTTATGTTTTTCAGTTTAAGAGATATTCGGGTCGAAATGAATGTTTACCCCTAAAATCTTAAAATATTCGCCAGATTCCTTACAAAATTCTAAATAATATTACTGTAAGAATCATATAAATATAAGAATCCTTTAAAAAGTTATATTAATTTGAAGTTGGAACTTTAAAAAATTTTTCTTTTTTGTTTTTTTTTTTTTTACAAAAAGATGGCAACATTTATACACAGATAAAATTAGTTTTTTGTGCTGGTTTTTATTATTGTGTTCAAATGTTTTCAAAAGAAATTTTAATGCAAATATGGAAGAGCTAGGGGAAAAGTTCTGCACACAAACCCTATCCAAACTTTGTCAATTTCGAAATTTTTTTTTTTAAATCTTTTTATTCAGTTCTCAAATTGCCAAGCTGAGATCGACTTAAAATTATCTTTAAAAATATTTTCTGACGGTCGCCCCTTATAACGACAGGCTGATCATTTCAATGAAAAAAGTAAATTTTTTAAACATGTTTTTTACGGATTGGGATTTTGGTCATTTTCATGTAAAAAAGTGGGAGTGTTTTTAATTATCTGATTTTAAGGCAAGTTTATACATATTACACTTAAATTTCAATAAAATATCACTATTCGCTTAAATTTTATTAAAGTTTAAATATTAACTTTATTTTTGAAAAAAAAATTCAAAAATGGAAAATTTTAAGTCAATCGAGAAATTCTGCAATCAAATTACATTCCACTAACTTTTTTCTTTACAAATTGTTAATCTCCATAATCTAACATTTTCTTAGATACCAAATACTTGCTTAAAAAGTTCACAATTTTGCTTAAAACTTAATAGAAACTTGGCCTCCTTTAGCCAAATTAAGCTTATTTTTTTGTACGGCAAAAGTATGCTGCCGTACAAGTAAGTGAACACCCAGAAAGAACAAAACAACCATATCTTTCTATTTTTTTAAATAAAAAAACACATAAAAAATAAAATACATATTTATTTCATATAATTTTAACACCATCCACGTTACTATAACTTCTAAGATCATATGTCTAAGTGACAAAATGAATATACGATGATGAATACAAAATAGTTTAACTATGAGTTAGTGTTGGTTTGAGGTTACTGGGTTGCCATGACGCCTTTTCACTCTATCCTTTTGGATTTGTGCCATACGAAAAAAGCATACACTGATGAATTTATGGATTGTTAAACTGAATTGTGTTGAACAATGAAAACCAAAAATGATATGATTTTCTTTCGTTATTTTTTCCTTAACTTTCTCTATATGTTTGTGTGTGTATAAGAAATTGTTTCTAATTTTCTGTGTATAGTTTCCTATAAGTGGGTGTATTTGTGAGAGAGTATGTGTATATGTGCGTAATGTTTGCATGAGTGGCATGCAACCAAACTAGCACTTGTGACAAATATTCAAACTTAAGGACATGTCACAAAGGATTTCCACAACAAATACATCTTTGTTTTTGGCAAGACTCCGGTATTTGTTAAATCCGTATTCATACAACAGATGCTACTGCTAATATTTTGTTGGTGCAAAGAAAAAAATGCTGGTGGCAACTAAAATAACACTGGTAATAAGTAGCAACAATAACAGCAACATATCAAATAATAACTCTTCAACTGGTTAAAGAGATTTGTGTTGTTTTTTTCTTCGGTTGGGGGGGGTGAGTAATAATGAAATGGGTTGAAGTTTGTATATGGGGTATTGTAACACTGACTGTTTTTTATTCATAGTTGACATTTGTAAAAAATTATGATGATTAGTAGAAAAATTATTATGTAAAAAAAGAAAAAATGTACAGACAGTAATGGTAAGAGAAATATATTTGATTTTAAAAATTTTTCATGGATTCATACTCCACATGATTAGTGTAACATAAATTAATTTAATGGAAACATAAATTAATTTAATGAAAAAGTTGTGAAATAAGAACAGGTTTTGAATTAGTCCAAGTTTAGCTTGAATCTCTGCCACACAAGTAGCCTTAAAACAGCTTCATATGAGGAGAAAATTTTTCATTTCTCATCCATAAAAAACTGCTATTTCTATAAACTCTAGTGCAATTTTGTATGAATCACATTTATCTTCTTTTTTTTTTTCGTGTTGCATCATAAACTAGTGCTCCATTTGTAGTGGTTGTAGTAATATCATTCGTAAACCGTATCCCAGTTACCAGAGTTTGATTTGGTTTTTGGTTGAAAATTTTTCTTAAACAACGTCATGACAATGATATGTTTGTGTTAAAATCTGTTTTATGACGGTTTTTATATAATTTTGTGTTTTATAATTTTCAAACATCCTTTTAACTTTTCAAAGAGAAAACAAAAATATTCCTTTCACTTGTACTTCTATATAAAAACATTTAATCACCCAAATAAATATGCGTATACCACTAATATTTGTTATAAAATCATTTATTATATTTTAACGGTTATATGTCACCATAATATGATGCTAAATTTATATTATTCATTCGCTATTTTCCATCAAAATAAACATAGTTTTCCTTTTGCCTTCCTGTTCCAAATTCACAATTCTACAGCAAATATCGTTTATTATCCTTGAACAATAAATGATGTTAATATGTCATGTTATGAGTTGTTACCACTTTTAATACTATCTCACACATACACACTCAACCAAACAACTATCAAACAAACTTATACATTTAAATACGCAAACACTTTCCTCAACCCCCACCATTTCACTTAGCTTATATATGAGTAGAATTATTTTGCATATGAATTTGTTGTTAAAAATCTTTGTTTATTTTACGAGTTATTTCTTTGGTAGGGGAAAAGGGTAAAGATATTTTCATTTCTTATTGGCAAAGTTTATTATTTGGATTATTACCTCCATCTATTCGAGAATACAAACATGTATGTTTGTGTTAAACAAATGTATGTTGGAAAACTTTCTTATTTTGTTTTTATTTTATTTGTTTTTATTACATGTGCGTTATGGTGCGAATTTTATATGTATTTACATGTGATTAGTTTTAATAAACCGGAAGAATAAAACACAAAATTTTCTCATAAATATAAGAAATAAAATTCAAGAGTATATTTAATAGTTGTACTTAAATAAGTAAAAGTGTTTTGTATGTGGTCTGAACTTGATGATGACATACATTTATGAAGATATACATAATTATTTTCAAAGCAAAATCTTAGGTATTAAGTGTAAAAAAATTTAACTTTAAAATAACTACTAATTTTTAAAAAATAATAAAATAAAAAAATAAAACGTAAAAAAATTGCTATATGTGGTCAAATGATTATGAGTTGTAGCAATTTATTTTTAAATTTACAGCTAAAAATTATTCAATAGAATCCGAGCTTTTTTACGCCTTCCATATACGATAAAATTTTGTAGTTTCTACACGCAGAGAAAAAACATGGTTACAGCATGATCACCACAACTATTCAATGATTATATAGCCGTTTTCTCGTTGATTTAAATATACTGTGATCATCATAGCAACGTTTATGATTCTGTTTTATCATTTAATGATTACCCACAATCAAAATTTTAATATGGTTCACTGAATTATAATATGTTTTTAAATATGTTTATATGAAATCATATTTATGAATAAATACAATCATTTAGTCAATTGTACAATTATTTAGTTAATTCTATAATCATTAAGTTAATTTTACAAATTAAGTCAATTCTGCAACCATTTTTATTTGATTTTAAGTCATATTTTGTTTTGCACAACTGTTGAATGTTTGTATTTGAAAATGTTTATGTTTTCCTTAAATATAAAATATTTGTTTTTGACTATAATTTGATTTCACACAACTATTGTATTTTTATCGTTAATCATATTTATTTTCTATATAACTATTGAATACACATTTTTGTGTATAAGTTCAGTAGTTTGTTAGAAGGCAAACGGTATAGCTGTGTGTTTTTAAAAAAGTGTTTAATTTATTTGTGTTCTAAGTTTAAAAAATTGTAAAATAAAACCACAAAATAAAAAAATAAATTAAAAATATTTCCTGTTCTGAGATATGCAGGAATGGTTTTCCATATTGAAATGTATGAAAATGACGTTCCATTATTTGGTGATATAAACCACATATATTGCTCTAATGAATCTTACTATCTTTGCGGTCAAAGGCTTTCAAACCATGGATTTAACTCACATTTTCAAGCCTTTCAGCAGGATTATGAGGATTTTTATTTTTTAATATCTATTCTATAGCCAATAAAATTTTATAATCAAATCTTATTGGCTATATTTGCATTACCAAAGTAAACATAAAACTGTTGATTTAAATTCTTATGTAAATATTATGAAATATAATATGTAAATAATATTTTAAAAATGAATATGTAAATATATGTTAAAAATTAATATGTAGAGTATAAATATTATATAAAAAACTATTAATAACTTATAATTTTATAATTAAAAATTAATCAATTTTTATACCTGAAAAATTTTTGTTCAATATTCTCAATAAATAAATAAAAATTTCAGATAAATGTGCTTTATTTTAAATATATTCAGTATTACAAAAAAGGGATTATATATATGATAAAATGGGAATATTAAATGATTAAATTCTTTTAAATATATGATAAAATGGGATTATTAAATGATAAAATTGGTTTATATATATGATAAAATGGGATTATTAAATGATAAAAAAATTGGAAAATCGGAAGAAATATTATAAAAAATAAAGTTATAAATATGATTAAACCGAATCATTAAATGATGAGAAAATGATTAAATGGAATCAGAAAAATGATTACGTGCAAATATACTTATTGTATCCTGGGATCATATATTACAATCATAGTATGTTGCTCTTAGTTTATGGTCACCCGAACCATATTTTTTCTTTGCGTGTAGAATATTCATCTAATACCCCAAAAGTATATATATTCTGGATCCTTATTGATAGGGAAGTATATATAAAATGTCCATCTGACCATATGTCTGTTGAAATCAATTTTTAAAAAACTCTACAAATGAGCAAAATCGGTTTATAAATAATCAAGATATCTCCATTTTTGTTTTCGGTTTTTCCAAGCTCCTATATAAGCTAGCGATTTTGTTCTTACACGAAAAATTCAGAATCCTTTTCCAAAAAAATTTTGGACTTTTTGAAGCTAGTATATAAGCTACGGGTTTCGATCTATAAACAACCGAGTTATTGGCAAATCTTTTTTTTTTTTTTTAATTTATTTAATAGTAGCTTTGCATATTATTGTTGTTTTTATGGATAATGAAAAAATAACAACAACAATAAGCTATATCAAATTTGTTTATTTTTTTCAACTTTTCAACTTTTTGAAGCATTTTTTGTACAGAAAATTCGATTTTTTTATAATTTTTTTGCTGAAGGAATAAACTCAGTTTGACCATTGGTGTCTGAGATATCAGCCAAAACGCATTTTCGAACTTTCTTTATGAGGTTTCTATATAGGCTACGATATTCTGTTGCATTTTTTTTTTTTTTTTTTTTGGAATTTTGGTTTTTTGAACTAACCAAATCGATCAGTAAAAAACAGAGTTATAGGCAAAAAAATTATAAAAACATATACACAAACATACATTTGTATTAAGCATTGCAATGACTATTGTGTTGCGTTTTGTATAAGCAGTCAGTTGGTATATCGTACATACATACAATAACATATTTACTCTGTTGTTGTATTTGTTAAGGAAGCAACGATCGTTATGACCACTGTTGCCAATTTCTTTCCAAAAAAAATATCGCTAAATTGGACTAAAAAAAAATTGCTAGAAAATAGTCGAATTTTCCCAAAAAATAGCTTAATTTACAGTTATTTTAAAAATTTTGCTATTTATACCCTACACCACCATAGGTGGGGAGGGTATTATGCGTTTGTGCTGATGTTTGTAACACCCAAAAATATTGGTCCAAGACCCACCTTAATTTATACCAATCGGCTTAGAATCACTTTCTGAGTCGATTTAACGATGTCCGTCTGTCCGTCATTGTAAACCTTGTAATCAAACTAAAGGTCGCAATTTTGAACAAAAATTAATGAAATTTGGCACACAGATTTCCAGGGACGAAGTCTATGAAAATTGGTTGTGATCGGTCCATTATTTCACCTAGCCCCCATACAAATGTCCTCCAGAAAAAGGGTTTAACGATCATAAATCCCTTAAATATAGAAATATTTTAATGAAATTTGGCACATATAAGTTTCATATAGGTCTAAATAATCTAAAAAAAATCTAAATGATTTTTAGAAAGATGAGGTCCATAATTAACCATAGCTCCCATATAAACCCCTTTTCAGAAAATCACTTTAATGGGAATAAATCCCATTAAAAGTTAATATTCGACACAAATAAGTTTTAACCATAAATAGTAGTGCCAAATTTTACAAAGATCGGTCCATAATTTACCATAGCTCCCATATATAAATTCATATAAATGGTAGCATCGACGCAGAGCTTAAAGAAGTTGTAAAAATATTTTAAATGGCATAAGAAACAAAAAATTTGGCAAGCGATGAAAAATTTTCTATGTCAGAGGTACTCTACTTTAAGCCCTAGTAGCTCCGCACCTGAAGCGTATATGGAGTCTCTTCCAAACTTAAAACTGCACTCTCCTCTTCTACGTTTGTGTGAAATTTTATTTAAATCGAACCAACCGATGAGAAGTTACAGAATTATTTCCAAAAAATTTCGATTCTGACCTACTTTGCTATATTTTTCATAAAATGTTTTTGAACATTTTAGTTGATTAATAAAATGTGCTCTCATATAAAAATAATTTTAAGTTTTTTTTTTTTTTTTTTTTTTTTTATTTCCGAGATATAATATCATTAGGTTTGAGTTTGGAAATTAAAAAAATGTTGATTTCTTTAATTTCTTGGGCCGAAAAAATGTTTTTACACTTTTTCTTATAAATAGAAAACTTGAAAACGAAGCTATAATAATAATTACACTTTCATAAAAGTTATCGTTTTGGAGGAAATTATAAAGTAGAAAACAAGATCTGCTTATAAAGAATGCTTTATTTATACCCTTCCAAATTTGTCCCATTTTACATAAACATTTTGAACTCACATTATAAATATATCCACTAAATATCTGCATCAAATCATTTGCTTTTCAATTCACAGTAATGTTTTTTAATGTAATCTCTTACATTACTGCAGTGTTGCCAAAACGGTGGTTTTCCCGCTAGATCTGGCGTTATTTTGTTGTACATAGCGGGTACTTTCCATAAAAAACCGCTAAGTGGATTTTCTGGTTGCAAAATTTTTCTAGCTGGCGGTTTCTAGCGACTTTTCTTTATTGTAAAAACATGGTTTTGAAGCAGAAATAAGAAATATTAATGGTATTATTTTACTTCTACAACAAGCTAATTATGAATATGAAGTTACCAGAAACTCGGAAATTGTACATAAAATCAACTGTTTTTTTTTTTATAAAAAAGATATTGAAATTAATTTTTTTCTCAAAATGTTAAATCATTACTACATATAGTATGGAAATATCTTTAAAACCCTGGAGTATTATTGGGTAATTTGATTCGAAATAAAACGTTTTCGAAAATCAATGTTTTTAAAATAGAATTGAAATATATAATAAGCCCCTCGGTTTGATGTTTCGCTGTATGATGATACAACTGAAAAATTTTTTTTTAAAGAATTACAAGCTTTTGCTTGAATTACAAATTTTGCCTGCAAATGTTCAACATATGTATTCATGTCAGACGAATATAGTGAAATCTAAGCAAAAAAAATGATTTGATGACTTTGAAATGCATTCAGGTACTCAAAATTAAGCATTTTAAGGATTAGCTAACAATTTTAAATATGTTTGAAGAAAGGAAATATTTTAGCGGTAAAAATCGGCGATTTTATTTTAAGCGTAGGCGGTTTCTAGCGGTTTTTGAAATACAATCTGGTGGGAAATGGCCTAAAAGTTTTGGCAACACTGCATTACTGCGTAAATAAAAAACAAAACAATACAAAACAAACTCTGTAAAAAAAATTATTTGAATTGAGTTGAATTGAAACGATGAAGCAAAAACAAAACATGTTCTGTTCTCTTTGAGAAATTACTGCTTATGAGAGATTTTTAGAAAAACAATAATGTTAAATAAAAAACATCAAAACAAAACTGCGAATTACTGTCATTCCCTTACATCTAATATGAAAAAATGCAGGGAACATAACAATTATGTATTTTTAAATAAACAACAGATAATAATTACGTTTGATTTCAATGTTTTTGCTTAGAAAATGTAATAATTTGTTATTTTAATTATATTTAATTATATCTAAAATGAAATAAAATTTATTTTTCTTACGTACGCACACACAGAGATTTGATTTTAAGTTTAAAAAGCAATAACAGTCAACAATTGAAAAGAAAGAGAGTAATTAAAAATGAGTTACAAATGAATTGATACAGATGTTTACTGTCCACACGATGTGTCCCGCTTTTCACCATAGAAATTGAAGGAATATGTAGAAATTTTGCGGAAGGAGGTAAAGTTTCAGTTAGTTTTTAAACGATTGTGTAAAGTATTTGTGCAAGTATTTGGTATCGTTGAAAAGGTTATTACTTAAAAAATAATAATATATAAATAATAAAGTATTTCAAGTAAATTTTTTCATTTAATTGATCAAAAAACGAAAATTGTTTGTATTTAGTGTTATTTTTCAAAAAAAAAATTTAATATTTGAATTTAAATAAAATCTACATTAATTAAATTATCACTGTGAAATTTTATTATAATATAAAAAAATTTGTCATTAAAAGGAGAAAATAAATAGATTCCCATTTCTTACATCGAAATACCCAAAATTCCAGTTCGGGGAAAACTTGCTTAAAAAGTTAACTTTTTTCAGTAAAATGGTTTCCCAGTCGTTATAGGAGGCATGGCTAATTAAATTTTTTGTGTGTTTAACTAACATATGGAGGTAAGTTTCCAAGGTATTTTTATTTTAATATCAGCTTTGACATTTTTGTGCTCCACAAAAAACTAAAAACACAAAAATTAAAATTAACGAAATTCTGATAGGACTAGCGGGGAGACTGTTACCCCCACTGCCCCCGGATTTATTTTACATGCATTTATGTTAAATATTCTTTTAGAAACATGAAAAAAATGTATGGTCCAGAGGAAAATAATGGATTTTAAAGTGAAAAAATGTTAGCACCTTTTTGAAAAAAATCACAAAAAATCACAATTTATTTAAAATTTTCTACTTCAAAATAATATAACATTTTATCTAAACCACACAGGTATATGTTCCTTGCACAAAAATTTATTACAATTTTATACAGAGTCTAGAGAATATTTTAGAAAAATTGTGGGGCTCAAATTGAACCCGCCAAGTTCAAAAAACTTAAAAAAACTTGTACGAAAATGGGTCAAAATTTTACTTTGGTCCTAGTATCTCTTAAGTAAAAGAGATGACCCACACATGTAAGCGTATTTTTTTGTAGAGAATTATAAGGACTATCTATGTGCAAAATTTTTTTTCAATCAAATCATAAATGAAATTTTGGCGATTTTTAAAAAAATTTTCATACCTGAGGTGACCAACTTTGGAGGGCCAGCCCCCGTTTCCCAGACTTGCTAAGAACCTGTCCTCCTCCAAATCAATTGACATACACCTCAGAATTGTCTATGTGAAATTTCATTTAAATACATCTAGCAGTTCTAAAGTTACATAATTATTTCCAAAAAATGTCGTTTTGGGAGCACTGTGTATCGTGAACCGTTTTGAAAATACACCATTTTTAACAATAAAAAAAAGTGACGAATGCTCCCCCGTCTACGCTACCAATTTTTAAGTTAATTGAAATTAATGAATTAGTAAGGATTAATATAAATTTAAATAATAAACATTTTAATTTTTCTTACAACTAAAACGAAATTTCTTTTTTTATTCCCACATAGTTTTGAACATTTAAAACTAAATTTAAATGGAAAACGTATAATGAATAAAATTACCTGACAAAATAATTATTACACTCATATGTAAAATAAAAAGTCTTGCGTTGAGTTTTTTTACAAAATAAAGAAATTAACTCACAAAATACCTGTTGCTAATGACATAAAATTCAACTTAATTTTATTTTACATTTAAATATAAACGAATATTTGTCATTTACATAAAACGTAATTTTTTTTTTTTAAACATACATTACAAACACATAGAAATACGATTATATACATCACGTCATATTTAAAAATTTAAAGCTTCCATTGTTGCCAGAAATTAAACAAACGTCTGTGTGTGTGAATTGTGTAAAAGTGTATGTATTTGGCTTTTATATTTTATGTATGTAGTCGCATGTTATGAGGTTGGTTTTCCAATGAAATTATTTCGTAATTTGCCTAACAATTTTGATTACATTTTTCGACAATTGTAAGCCATGCTGCCTGCCACCATTCACTCACTAGCATGAAACCATTTGTTTTATTGTATATTGGTGTATGGATGTTAAAGTTTATAGTAAACATCATATTACCGAATCTACAACTTACAACATATTGTTTTTATGTTCTTATACATATGGGTATATGTATTTGTGTGTATTTACACCAACACTAGTTTAATTAAATGTTTAAAATTTCATACGTGTAGTATTTTCAATGGAAAACTCAACTTTTGAATACAAATCATACAAATAAAAACCACATACACACACATACACACATAAACCAATACATTCATGCTTTAACAAAACTAAAACACACATTTTAACAGTGATTGTGTTTTTGTGTTTTAGAACATGTTAATTTGGTTTAACACTTGCATACAAATTTACAACAATTTTATAACTGCAGTTGAACAGAAACAAATATTTTTTATAATAAAAAGAAAACAAAAATAAATATACCTATTTAAAATAAAAATTAAATATTTTAAAAATTTAATAACAAACTTTAGAAAATTAAAGCTTTTTTTTAAAAGAATTTGTTATACTATTAATTTATTTAAAATAAATTTTAATCATATTAATAAATTTCTCATGAATTTTTATATAAGAATCCGTAAGGCAGCTTGTAAAACTAAACTAAGATTTTGAAATTTTAGTAGAACAAACTAAGAGTTTACTAGCTTTTATTATAGTGTATTAATAGCAAATGCTACATATTAATTTTGCAATTTAGTTTGGCTGGTATAGTTTTGTTGACTGATAAATTATATTTTCGTTATTTCTCTAATACCAACCACTGTAAAGTGTGTTAATAATGATCTAAATATTATGGTTTCACATTTGTAATTAAGTTTGTGTTAACATAAAGCGGTCTTTCCGCTATAGTTTTAATTTTGTGCCAAACCGACAATATCATAAATTTTCGACAACGACAAACTATTTGATTTAAAATTCTAAGTCAGTACAAACATTTTATACAGTAGTACCATCGAATTTAGTACACAAAATTATTTAATGGCTTTTTAGTCATTAGAATTTTTAAATGATTTGCTGGTCACTGGAGGTGATTTATGTCAATTATTAGAAAAATATGTTATGAAATTTAATTCAAAATAAAAATGATTAAAAAAAAAACAAAAACAAAAATATAACAAGTAGTAATATAGAAGTCTGAAAGAACAATGTATCGAAAGACTAATTACACATACAACAAATCCTCCCCCAAAGGCGAATAGTTGAACTTGATGTATTTTGATGTGCTAAACACGAATCTGCTTTCCATCAGGTCTAGATTTTTTTTTTATGGGCGTGTCTAATATTTTGCCCATAGTAGGGTCATTACTTTTGTATATTCCCTTATAACTCAAGAACGATGTATGTGATTAACATAAGTGATACACCAAAAGATGCGTACTAAAAAGATCTTCAAATCGTTTTTCTTTATCTTAAAGTTGGTAATGCTGCGAATAAAATAAGGCATGTATCTTCAAAATTTATGCACAAATCTTTACTTTATTCACAGTTAAGTAAAAATACCCATGTATACTAGACTATCCATGGATACAAAATTTTTGATTTTGCTTGCTCCACCGGCAGTTTCTGGTAAGGAGTGAGATCGAAAAATTCTTAACATACATAATATTCAATAACTTGGAAACGGTTGATCTTAGAGTTTTCATTATTTTTTTAATCATTTGATAATTTAGCACAGATCACAGAAATATATAATTTTTATGGTTCTAACGACCAATTATAAAATTGTGGACCATTTTTGAAAACCCTTTCTTTGGAGATTGGATAGTTGCTTCAGTCACTTTTTTGGAACAGTGTGCACATCTTCTGTTAAAATCTTCGGTATTTTGGGACACCTTTTTTGTGCTCTTGAATTCACTTTTCACAAGAGCTCAATATCTCTCCACTGGTCTAAGCTATGGACAATTTTGAAAATTGACCTCTGTTGATACTAAAACTATGTTATTGATTTGGTACCACTCCAGAGCTTTCTTACCGTAGTGACATGATACCAAATGGGTCCAAAAATATGTGTACACGTTGTGCTTTCTTAAGAAAAGAAGAAGTCTTTTTTGCAAATATTCCTTTATGCATATTTTAAGATTTATAGATCCGAATGTATCAAATGACTTTCCTGTTTTGCCGCAACTGCAAAAAGCTTGTCATACCATGAATTTTGTAAGAAATTTTTGCTGCTTTTGGGTCTTAAACTTATCTCCAACATTGCTTCGAGTATTAGCAATAAAAATTTTTGAGACGCAAGCTGCGAAGATTCTGCCAGCACCTACGTTTCTTCGTCAATTATACAGCTTGAGTATTTTTGTATGAAATTTGTTTTTAAATTCCGAGTCCTATTTTTGGCTTGTAATTTTACTTGCAGAATTCCAGTTTGGAATTTTTTTAACTTTATATGTTATCAACTTTCCCATTAGCTTTAAATTTTCGCACCAAATAGTCGCAGCACTGAGAAAACTGAGCTGATTTTCTACCAGATGTGTTTGGAGTTCCTTTCAATATGCCTTAAATTTTCTGGCCTTCCCAATATCATGTGGTCCTTTTTTCTTACCGAACTAGGTTTCACATCAATAGTCAAATTCTCCTGATACTGTTTAATAACATTAGAAACGGTTTTACGGACGACATTTAATTCTGTGGCCAATTATTTGTAAGACCTATTTGGATTTTTTGAAATTTTTTAATAACTTGTAGGACGTAAATCTTTTTCGTCACTTATTTTGATGAAAATAAGGACAAATTAACATGGTTGTTATTAAAAATAATAACTAAAGTATTTTTCCATAACAACTAGATGAAAAAAAATTTTGAATATTGATTCCGAAAAAAGTTATGAGGCAAAATGTATGTTAAGAATTTTTCGATCTCACTCCTTAGATGGGGCTCAAAAAAGAATATATGTGCCAAAATTGGGTCGATCGGTCGTAAACCGGCCAGTCGACTTTGACCTTTGTCCTGAAAAGGGTCTTAAAAGTAACTGATATATTTATTAAAATATAACTCTTTAATTTAACATTTTGCGAATAAAAATTATATTAGCTTTTTTATTGAGAATAAAACGCTGAAATTTCTGACATATAATTTTTTAGCTTACTATAACTTGTAGTTATGTTATAATTAACCAAAGTAAAAATTTATACATGGACTTTTCTTAAAATTGCCCTCGTTTTAATATAAACCTAGCCTGTTAGAAATGGTTTTTATTATTTTGTGGAGAATGATTCGTAGCTTTTATAAAATAATACATTTTCAAACAAATTCTTACTATTTTAGCGTAGATAGATAGTATGATAGTATGCTAATACTATAATTATAACTCAAGAACCGTTTACACGATTTTTTTTATTGACTAAAGAATTTCAGAGTTATGGATCAAAATTTTTGCTACTAATTACCGAATAACTACGGAAATATTAACTGAACAAAAAATTATGTAAATTCAGCTCAAAGACAATTTAAGTTACTATATACTGGAGTTTAATTTATCTTAATTGGATAAAATGTTCTCGAGTAATGCAAGTGTGACTGTCTAAAGACGAGGTCATAGTAGTCATACCCACAAGAAAAATCAATACGTGATAGAAAAAAAGTGAAAGCTTATTCTTGTTTAGCACGTTAAATTCCATCTAATTCACCTATTTTTTATTTAAGACGAAAAAAAATATATATATTTTTTTACCCACTTAATGGTTGGTATGGGTATACTAACTTAACTGTGAATGCAATCAAGATTTGTGCATAAATTTTGATGACACGTGGCCTTATTTACTCGTAGTTTTACCAGCTTTGAGATAAAGATGATAAACTAAAACATTTTTGATGTTTTCACTTAAAAAAAAAATAGTAAAAAAATCTTCAATTTAGTACGAACAATTTTTTTTTGGAATCTTATTTCGAAATATCTCCTAAACTATTGAGCGAATAAAAATTTTATAGTAGATCCAATTTTATTCCGCATATATTGGTGTACCGTTCTTGAGTTATAGTGAAATATACTCGAGTAATCGGCTTATTTAGGATGCAATATAAGACCCATAAAAAAAAGTCGAACTAATGGGAAAAAACTGAAAGCAGATTCGAGTTTAGCATGCGGAAATCCATCTAGTCCACATATTTATTTTTATTTTTTATTATATTTTATTTTTTATAGTGTTATTTAACCCCTTGGGGAATGTCACTGATACTCCAATACACATGACAAGGAATGTAATTATTTCTGTAATCTTTTAGTTTATTTATTTATACGAGTGCCTGTTTTATTTAAATGAAATGGAAATAATTATAGAATTTCGAATTTCTCATGATAGCTGATAGTAAAGGTGTAGGCAAGTTTAAGTTTTGAGCTTGGATCATACAGACCTATAGGGAGCAAGTCCACAGGGTCCCAAAGTTGGACACCTCGGGTAACCAATTTCTTAAAAGCGATCCTGATTCCTTATATCTGAACCGATTTCAAAGATATGATTAGGATGATTCTACTAGTCAAGATTTACAAAAAACATTGTCGTATTCATATATAGTCGTATAGTCGTATCAATTTCTTATCTCTTTTATTTTAAGAGATATTAGGCTTAATAGATTAAAATTTTTACTTTTTAGCATGCCTTGGAAAAGTTTTTTCGCTACAGCGGGTCCCATTTTAAACCGATTTTATTTATGCTTTCCTTATTTCATTAACAATAAATAGCAACATTGTGTAAAGAAAAAATGTTGAAAAAATATTTAAGGAGTCAAAAGTTACAAGCATTTAAATTTTTTTTTTTTTTTTTCTGTTATATAAAAATTTTCCTAAGTAGCATATGGGCAATTATCAAAATTTTTTAATTTTAGCCCTTCAAAAAAATATTAATTTTTTTTGTTGGAACATTAAAATCCTTTTGTATACATATAAAGTGACTCGAATACATGTAGAATCAGTTCGCGTTAATCATTTCATTTGAGGGGCGCGAAAATTATGGCGGTTTAAAGTTGAACATACAAAAATTTTTACAAACTAGAAGTTTATGTACAAGTCTGGTCAAAATTACTCATATCAAAACCTACTGAGTTATTCAAATAAAATTTATGATATTTTCAATATCTGATGGTATTAGTGCAGCATATTTTAGGGTTTCCTAGTAAAATTTTAAAAAATTGCTTTTCAATAAAAATCGCGATTTTTTTAAAATTTTATGAAAAATTTTAATCGAATCTAAGTTATTTCTTCATATATTGATTGAAAGTATATTTTGTTAGAGTTCATTACATAGAAATGCTTTTTAATATTGTGATCCTTTTTTAACACAAGTAAATATTTTTTGGTCCATAAAATGTTTATCTCTGAAAATTTTTTGATGCGCCTCCGACTTTTCATTAAGCATAACAAACACCTTTCTAATTATGTCAATTATAGTTAATTTCATGCCGTCCACACGATGTGCCTTAGCGAAATGTGTTTTGACAAAAGTGTCCCGTTTTCAATTTTCAACGACATTTGACTTAAATTTATGATCCCAATCAATTATATTTATAGCCACTCTTATATTTATATATCCAATATTTGTTTAAATTGCAATTTTCTTTATAAAAAAAAAATGCAATTTTTGCATAATTTTCAAAAAGTCCATAAAATTTTTGTATTAAATTTGTTTTTAATGCTCCTCCGATTTTGTTATGTAAAATGACAAAAAACTAAGTTCACGCAGTAATCCAAGCTATTAGATATGAAAATGTGAATGTGCCTCCCGAAAAACTGACTTTTTGAAAAATGTTCGCACTTGTTTTCCAAACTTTGAGACTATCTACTACGTTGACTGTTTCGGGCACATCAAAAAGATATAGCGCAAAATACGTACAATTACAACAAGTATCAATCTCTATCCCAAATTTTGTATTCGGTTGAGGGGCGCACAGACCGCGCCCAAAAAACTAAAAAATTTAAAAAACTAAAAAACTTTGTCATCAAAACTTTACTACCCTGTATTTAATTGTTTAAAGTGTGCACAACAACAGACATGATGCAGAATTTATGTACAAAGTCCAATTAGTTTACTTATAATACAGTAAGATCTAAAAGTATAAACGCGCGAACAAAAATTGTAGAAGAATGGTAAAAACTTAAGTAGTTTTTATCAGTTTTTCTATATTCTTGAACTTTGAACAACAATCATGGTTAGAAAAAGAAACCTGTTGTGCTAAAATTTTGCACTGTATTAGTTTCAAGCAGGGTAGGTAGAACGCTCATTTTTTGATTGATTCGGAACACAATTTTTATCAGCGAATTTAATCCTAATTTTTTGGAACGAATTTTATTTTTTTGTTTACAAATTTAATTTTTAGATTTGTTCGAAGATCAAAAATTTTATTTTTGAAAATAAAAATATTATTTGGGAATTAACCCGAAAAGAATTATTCGAATTGAAGTCGTGTACAACGATATAAAATGTGTTGACTTATGTTAAATGAAGGATGTGTGGATGTTAAAGACATTTGTACATGCGCTTGTGTGTTTTTAACTGCGTGTTTTTCTTTTGTTTGTTAAAATGAAGCAACAACACAATGTTTATGGCAATAGTTAATTGAGTTTGTGTTTTTTTATTTGCATATGTATGTATATACATATGTAATTATGTATTTAAAAAGTAACTGTCGTAAAAAATAATAATGTTGTTAGCGTAATATCGATAAATTTTTGTTTTTTTGTTTTTGTGTAAACAAGAAATACAAATTTGTTTATAAGGTTAATAAATTTGAGTACTTTAAATGATTGTAGAAAGTAAAAAAGGGTTGATTACAAAGACAAAAAAATTAGAACATTCATAAACCTGCATTGCATAGATTGATTGGAGAAAAATTTTATGGGATTATTAAATTTTGTAAATTAAATATTTACCGCAAAATATATATGCATACATATGTACGTACAAAATAATTATTTTTATTGCTGTCATATAAAAATTATGAAACATAATAAAATTTATGTTTCATATAAAAATTATGAAACATAAATTTAAATGTGCAAAAAAATATACACATGTATATTATAATAATTCTAATTTTTCTATATTGCTAATTAAAAAACATATGTATATTTACGTACATGAATATATATACATATGTATTTGCATCACAGATAAAAATGAATTCATATACTTACCTACATACATATGTATAAACTTACAAATTTAAAACAACAAATATCATTGCAGTTTCATAGTTAGGTTTTTTTCTAAACGACAGTATACCGCTAAAAAAATATTTTTTTATATTTTCTACATGTATGTATAAGTGTACATGCACACAATGAACCTTTTTTTTTACTATTTTTCAACAACTTTTTTGCGCACATCATTGTATGGCGACCGAACCGTTTGTAATCGTAAAATAACGATCTTCTACATAAATACAAATTTAAAAAAAAGTTTTTTAGATTATTTTCGTAACCCAAATTAAAAAAAGTAAGGAATACAAATTAAATCCAAAAAGTGAATTTTATTTTTAAATTTGCGAATTATATTAAAAAGAGCGAAAAAAATCTGAAAATTAAATTCGTAATCCGAATTTTTCCGTACCTTGGTTTCAAGTCTTGTGAGTTCAGATCTGTAACCAGTTTGTTTAAAATATCATTACTAGAAAAGTTATTAAGGATTTAAGTCAGTTTCAGCCAGGTTAAAAATTTTTGATAATTGCCCATATATAATATTTATATTTTTCTGAAAGATAACTAATCACAAAACACTTTAAAGGAAAAAAAAAAAAAAAAAAAAAACTTTTTAAAATTGATTTTTGCGAGAACCAAATTTTACCTATTTTTCCAACAAATTTCGAAATTTTGCCTTAATTTCTCAATTCGCAAAGCTGGAATCAAAAAAAAAAAAAAAAAATAATACCTTTTATTTAGTCTAAAGTATTTTTAATTTTTTTGTAATAGAATTTTTTTTTCTCGTTGGAAAGATATAGCAAAAAATTTAAAAAATCCCATTTTTGGAAATTTTTTAAAGCTGGTTGGAAATTACAGGATTTTTGTAGAAAAAACTAAAAAAGTGAATAACGCCTTAAATTAAGCATCAAAAAATCTACTTATGTGTAAAATCTCATTTAAAACTATTAACTAACAAGAATTTGATTGCATAATTAAAAATGAAAAATGTGCAAAAATCACAAATCCGTCCTTTCTCAGTGTTTTTTTGCAAATAGTCTTTAACAAATTTTCGTATTGTAAAAATTTTTTTATATATATTTAAAAAAGACGACAAAATTTTCTAAACTTTGCAAAATATCAAATATATTTACTATTAAAATAAATTTTAAAATTCACAAAATCGACCAGTATCAATTTTGAAGTGGAAAGTAATTTTGCAGAAAAATTATATGAGGAACTAAATAGTAATAAAGCTTAATAATTTAATATTATCATTTCATTTACTTAACATTTTATAGAAGTCTATATATTTTACCCACATATGTTACCAACAGAAAAATAAACACAACTTTACCAGCTACACCTAGGAAAATACCGATCAGGTCTTTGTATGTACTCAATTTGTACACTGTGTGGTCAAATCAATAACAAAGCATTGATACCAAATTTTTATCACCTTAACAACACATTAGACACGAATTCTTAAATAATATTGTGTATTCGTTATCGTATATTTAAAATTCATAATTCATATGGTGTCAAAAAATCTATAACATAAATAATCAATGCAACCACAATCGTTGTCAATATTGTAACTTAATTTTTCTTTCAGTGTACAGTTCGCTGTTTTAACAAAAACATGATATCCATAACAAAACTGCAAAACAAAAAAACATAGTATTGTTCAATGCAGTCTAAACTTCAATTAATCAAACAAAATAAAAATATTCAACAAAAAAACCAAAGAAAAAAAATATTGAAAAATAAAAATCACAACGTAAAACAAATTGTCGGCATGTGGTCTCTATCAATTTGTATATGTGTGCATTTTTTATGTCGAGGGTATTTGTCCATAACAATGAATATGAATTTATGAATAAATGCAAATATTACAACATATGCCTTTTCCTTTGCTCTTCCTTGTTTTTTTGTTTTCCATTATGTTTTTATGAATGATTTTTTGTATATGAAATCATATGAATTTCAACAAATTCATATGCCTTCAATTTATTTTATTTTTTTGGGGTTTTTCTCATTCTCATTCTGATTTTTTTATTTTTCATATTTTGGTTTTTGTTTTTATTCCTTTTCCTGTTCAAATAATATTTTAACATGATTTCGAATGCATACAAAGTACACCCAGACAGTTGAATAGATAGACATACATACATGTATGGAGAGACAATCAGTTACATATGGACACTATAGTAAAATACAATGACAACAACAATAACTAAAATCATTTAAAATGTCACAATGCCATATGGAAGACCACTATGAAGAGCATCTAAAAGATCTGTACAACATATTGGCAAATAGATATGTATTTGTATATAAAATTCAACCAATAGAAATTGTTATGAACAAATACAGGAAGTTGCAAAAAAATATTATAGATAGAAAAAAATATATATATTCATATACTATTGATTCAATATCTATGCGAATAAGTAAATATGTATATGGATAGAGGGTATGTGATTGTACGTAAATTGAACATGCAAATATGAATCATAAAGGATGCCAAATATAAACAAACAATCAAATAACGAAACCTCGCATGCAACTCAAAAATATACTTTGATATAGAAAATTGCCAATAAACTAAATATTATTCTAAAGTTAAGAAAATGCAAAAGACGATAAAAATAGAGTATTTTGCTGCAGCAATCTATAGAAATGTTACAAAAATATATTTGCAGAAGTTGTTAGAAATTTATTCAAATTTTTCAATTGAATTTTCATCAGTCGTTTAATAGTTAGGTAGAAGAATATGTAAGTAAAACAGTAAACCGTGAAATGTACTGATGAATTATTATTGACAATAATTCTATCTAAGTCATTTAATATTTAATATTGCGATTTAAGTAAATTGTTATGAATAATAGTGTCCCGTAGACACAAATTTTCTAGGAATTTTGAGCCAAAATGATAGCACACTTTGTGAATCCCACAAATATTTTTCTTTATCAACCCAATTAAGAAATTTTTTTATAAAGATAGTAATTTATTTCTTATTTATGACAGAAAAAACATCAAATTTATTTAATTATGAATGAATTCCCAAAATTAAATATTTCTCTATATTAAACGCATAAAAATATAAATTCATAAAAAATTTTCTTAAATTTATATAATCATTGATACATTTATAAAGTAAAAAGTATTTCAGTTAAGAAAATCGTCAATCGTTTCGACACTACAACTTCGGTCGTTAGTTCCGATACCACTTCTTCGGTTGTTAGTTTCGGCACCGTGACTTTGGTCATCGGTTTTGGCACAGACAATTTTATCGTTTGTTATTCCAATTAGATTAAGTCTGAATTTTGTAATCTAGTTTTAAAAAACTGTATTTAAATCTATATTCATAAGATATCTTTAAGTATCATCAACGATCCTGCTTGCTGCATAATAACCGAGGGAACTGAATCTTCAATTACGCATCTACCAGTATTAGAATCCGAATTACCTGAGAAGTAACCGACTGAATCCCTACATATCATCGTGCTGCTAGTAATGTATTAAACACAAAAGTATTTACTCCAGAAAGGGTAAATCAATTGTGTTCTCACTTAAGGTTCGTGGATCCCGTAAGTCGACCCTGGACGTAACTAAACTACCTCAGCCGACGATGATACCACGTTACACTGTCCCAAGTTGATCTCTGTTGTTGAACTTGATAAGAAAATAATTTTCATAAAATCTGAGAATTTAAGTTTAAAAATTCGGGTCAACTTTTGGGATCTAACAGATAAGAACTTTATTGTAATTGGGAGCGCTGACTTCAAATATTGTATTCGTTTCTGTAGATTAGTTCTAGTTTTCGAGTTTTCTCGTTTTGGAATAATGCAGTGTTATAACTACTCTATGGTGTTGGACGTAACTAAAAGATTGATTTAAATCATCTACTTAATGTTGTATTTTAAAAAAAAGGGCTATTATGAACGAAAAGGAACATTTTATATAAAATTTTTTTCTAATGTTTTACTTTCTATTTATACGTAATTTTTTAGTATGAATTATTTTTATTAGACAGGAGTTTTGTACCACAGTAATGCTCAAAGGTAATGACTTGATTCGAGGTTTGAATTTGTTAAAACAGTTGGCAGAGACGAACGCATCTTGGCGGGGGGTAAAAAATTTTGGACACTGTAGCAAACGTCACAAAGTGGTCTTATAGTGTTTCCGTAACTTCTGCACCATTAGAGATATCTAAATCAAATTTCAAATGGACTGAGTTGAGGTATTTTCAAGTTGATTTGGAGGAACCTAGGACCCTAGGCAATCCAGTAAATCTCTAAAGCTGGTCACCACACGTATGTAACTTTTACAAAATTTCCCAAAAATTGTTTTATGACTTGAATGTAAACAAATACTTATATGTAGTCCTTGTAAATCTATACAAAAATATATGCTTACATGTGTAGTAGAGTGTGCCATAGACAAAAATTTTGTTGAAAGGCCCGTCAAAGAATGTGTAATAATTAGCTTAATATGAAAAAATCGTTAATTTTTTTTTTAATTGATCTTCAGGTCCAGAACATTTTGTTCCAAAAAAGGTATTGAGTTTTGTCTTTAAATGGATATAAAAAAGTTCGTATAACAAGCATAAAGTTACACATTGAGACCTAATTTGCAAAAAAAAAAAAAAAACGCGAAACTTTTTTTTGGCAAAAATGTACCAGACTTGCGATTTTTAATCGCTGGTAGGGAACTTTAATTAGGTGCATGGGTCAGGAGAAATTAAAATTTAAAAATCTATTGTTTATTTTTTTAAATGAATAAATGTTATGTCTTATGATTATGTCTAAAAATTTAATAAAAATACTCTTTATTTTATATTTTTCTAATTCAACACTAGCAATAAACTTTGGGGAACCCATGCGATAATTGTGTGATTTTCTTAATGAGCCTAATTAAAGTTCATTTAAAAAAAGGTTTAAATATCTTTTCCGTATTCAACTCATCAATGCGCATCATTTGAGGGATTTTCCTATATCGAAATTTAAAAAAAAAAAAAAAAATCCTTTCCTCGAAACACTCTAATGTGCCGGTATTTCTTTTTGTTTAAAAGTTGTTTTAAGTTTTTTAAACTTGGGTGTCTTAATTTGTGCCATCTATCCTCGTGACTCGCTAGGGACCTATTCTCCTCCAAATCACTTCTAAGTTCATAGAATACTTTCAAGAAACAACTTCTTCAAGTACAAGAAGTATAGAAAGCAAATATTCGAATAGTAATGGAAATATTCGAACCGACGGAATCTCTAAAAAAATGTTTTAAGTCCAGTAAACCGCCAACGAAGAGATAACTGGAAAACTTTGATCCCAAATCCGTTAGCGAATATTTTAGTACAGTTATATTGGTTGGAATTTTACAATATTTCATGATATGTTTGCTTTATAATAATTTAACAATATTATGAATTTTCGAATTTTTTACAGCTCATATTCTAACATTTCTCACAGTGAACTGGTCTGTAAAAAGGTGCTTTCTCCTTTAATAAATCAGTGTTTAAGTTTATTTAAGAAAAGTAAAAATTTAAAGAAAGTGTCTTTCCAAAGTAAAAAAAAAAAAATTAACATTATTGAAGGATATCCAGTGATATCTTTAAAATATTTGTGAAAAAAGTTTTAAATAAATAATAATTTTACTTTAATATTGTTGAATATTTACTGAAATTAAAAAAAAAGGATTTATATATATTTCCAGACTAATGTTCTGTATAATATCTTACAGCAATTATAATACAATACTATTATTTCAATAAATTACAAAAATCAATTTGAAATATTTACATACCCATTATTATTTCAACACTTAACCTTAATTAAGTTTTCAAAAAAAAAAAAAATTGACGTATTTTTCAACAAAAATCAAAATGTTAATAAAAAAAGTCTATTTTGACATATATTTTTACTTAAACAAAGTTACTATTACTCATTGAAATATTTTTAAGCATACATTTTTTACGAATTTCCTTATTGACTTTAAAAACAATTTCATATTTTTTTATATAATTTAACCTCATTAGTATATCAAACTAACATCATAAAGAATAAAATAAAAAAAATATTATAGCAAAAGTGCCATTAAGTGTAACATTATGCCATATTTACATAAAAATACCTGCTAACTATATATTTGTTTGCAGCTTGTCATGATGCTACACAAACTAAAACTACCAAGTACTTATAACTCGTACTTTCTTGCACATATGAACTTCACTTTTAATACTTTATGCCATCGTGACATTAAAACATAGTTCTCAAAAACTTTTAATTAAAATATTTTATATTTTCACTTCATTTGAGCTGAGTGAGGTAACAGCACCAGGCAGGAACTAGTATGTATTTTTATAGTTGTTTTCATAGACTATATGTATGAACTTTGGCGATAGACAAACTGAAATGAGAGTAAAAAAAGTGTTTGCTACAAAAGTGTTGCCATTTTCAATGATAGAGCGTCATCAGCTTTAAGTAACCTACTTTTAAAGAGAAGTTAAATAAAAAAATAAAGTATAAAAGATATTTTTATGATACTACTCTTAGTTTTTAGATAAATGCATAAATTTGAAAGCGTTGTTTTTTTTTTTTAATGCTGGTAATGTAAAAAAGCTGTGAAACTAGTAGAATAATTTTAGGTAAAATAAATTAAAAGGGTTCATAAAGAAAATCTTTTTAAATTAAAAAATAAATAGTTTAGTAAAGAAAATTTACTTATTAGTTTTATTATTATTATTTTCAAAGGAAATATCTGTATAATAATTAAAAAAAAAGTTGATGGTAGCATATGATTGATTTTAATTCAAATTCAATTACGTATAAATCACAAAAAAAAAGTTACAGATTTTTTAAAAATCTAATTTTAAACTTTAAAACTGTGTAGCTAATATAAGAAATAACTTTATTTTCTACTACACTTCTTTTCTCTACTTATTTAAAGTCAAATACCCATTACAACGCCGTAACAAATAAAATTGTTCCAATTAAGTTTGGCAACCAAATAAAGGAAAAAATCAGGAGCAAAATTAACGTTAACCATATTTTAAAGTTAAATAAATGTGCAAAAAAATAAAATGCATACACATACACACACACAAACAGGACAACAAAAAAAAATATGTAGTCAAAATAAGCTGTGAACAATTTAACCAAACCTGTCGTGAGAGCCAACTAACGAAGTTGGTTTTATATCCACTTAAATTTGTATTTTTTTTTTTTTTCCTGCAACCTTAACTTTTAGCTCACCAAGCAAATCACAAATAAATAAAACAAAATAACTCTAAAGGATAAAGGAAAAAAAAGAAAAAGTATTTTTAAAAGTAAATATGTGAAGGTGTAAAAAAAAAAAATAAAAATAAACACATCATCAATGAATGTTGTTGGTATTTTGCTGAAAAAAAAAAAAAAATAACACAAAACAACAGCGAAAAAAATGCAGGATCTTTTACACCAACAGGAATTACTAGGAATCTACAAAGTCATTTACGAACACAACAATCAAGCCAGCATTCAAAGGTTGCAAGTACAACAAGGTAAAGGTAACACACAACACCATCCACCAGTCAAGCAGCCATAACAAGGACAGCAAATACAACCATCATCATTGTTAGTTAGTATGTGTATGAATGTCATTCATTCATTTAACGCTTGGCTTTTTGTCGTTTGTTAAAGTGGTTTTCATCACTATAGAGGGGTTACCAAGGAGTAGCAGCTTTTTTTTTTTGTTTTTACATTTTTTCACACTTGTTTTTTATGTATATTTCGGGTAAAAAAAAAACTTCGTTTGACTTTCTTTCCATTATTTCTGGTTTCTTTTTTGTTTATAAATCTAAAGCCAAAAATAGAACATAAAAACAACAGTTATTTATAGATTTTAAAAGCTATAAACAAATTTAGTCAAATGCTAAGGTATAAAGTTGATCATATATCATGGTAACCATAATCGTTAATTTGGCTCAGATATTAGCTTTGTTAAATATTTCAAGGTGCATTGGCTTCAATTTGCAGGCATTTTTCTAGAAACATTTATTTTTATAGAAATATATATGTCTGCTATATTTAATATTAAAGCAGCACTAAAGCTACGTTCAAATCATAAGAAAATGTCGGCTATTAAAAACACCTTTTAAATCAAGACAAAAATCCTAATAAATCCATCCCGAAAAGCGCTAATTTTTTGATAAAATTTGGCCATAAAATTTAATGATTTTCATCACAGAAAGTATAATTTTCTACACTTACGCAGGAGTCTAATTTGAACTTATAACTTGGCAAGTTCCAAAATATATTGGCAATCAAGTTCATTCAAGGTCGTCTGGCAACCCTAGGCATAGCTAAGGTGTTTCTGAGTTGATTTGGAGGAGTGCAGGCTCCTAGCGAATCACGAGGGTAGAGGGTAGAGCACCAAATTTGGTCAACTTGGGTATGTAATTTTTTCTAAAATTCGTCAAAAATTCATTTATGACTTGAATGTACAAAAAATGCATGATGTTAGTCCTTGTAAATCTCTACAAAAAACATGCTTATATGTGTATAGAGATATTTGGGTCGAAGCAAATTTTACCCTCATTTTTTGTCTCGTTTTTTTTTTTTTTTTCACTAGATTTTTGAAAAAATTCTAGATTTTTTAAGAAATTCTAAATAACATTACTGCATATAAATATATCTATCCAATAAAAAATAATATTAATCTGAAGTTGAAACTTTTCAGAAAATTTACATTTTTGGGGTTATTTTCCAAATATCTTTTTTTTTTTTTTTGTTTTGTTCCGGACTGCAAAGTTTTTGTAATGTTTTTGAAAAAAATCTTAACGCAATTTCGAATAAAATAAAATCGGAGGCTCTCTGGGGAACGATATCCCCTCAACCCCCTCAACCCTCCAAACTTTGTCAATTTTTAAACATTTTTTTAATTTTTTTCCTTAAATTCAAAAATTTTAAACGAGATCAAGAAAAAAATATATTGACAATATAACACCATATGATGGTTAAACACACAAAAAATTTCTAATGAACCACACCTTTTACAACGGCAGGGTGAACATTTTAATGAAAAAAGTCAAAGGAAATCGATTTGGAACCACTGTGCGTGGCATCGAAGCGAATTGAGGAGTTTCAATTCTGCGCTTCGAAGATTTATATATATGTATGTAAATGGGTGCCCCGATGGCCTAGTTGGTAGTGAGCTAGTCTGTCAGCCTGGGAGTTGTGGGTTCGATTCCCACCAGAGTCTTTGGACTGTTTCACTACAACGAGCTATAGTCTTCGTTACTCCGCTCGCTTGAAATTACAATATAATTTGTAATTGTATTGTAATTATTTAATAAATTAATAATAAATACATGTAGATAGCCTTGCCGCAATCAAGGCTATGAATTTTCCCATTATAAGATCGAGATTTGTTGACGACTGTATATGCGCCTTAACTCAGCATCGTCTTTGGACGGGGTAATAACTTGCGAAAACATTCTCACCCCCTTCGTTGCTGTATCCAATACTCTTGATAAATGGGCGGTGAATGAAATGGTACTCAGATTGTCCTCAATCACCACTTGTAGACTGTCAAGGACTCTCTGACCACCTCGGTCCCCGAAGCAGAACTAGAGCATTACTATCTCTTGACAGGTCATCGATAAGGCTTCTTGTACACAGAAAAAAGTAAAAATGGACTTCAATTACGAAATTTGTAATATTAATTAATTTTTAATTGATTTTGCTCCAATCATCAAAATGATAATATTAATAACTAGAATAATTGATATTATTATAACTTCTTTTGCTTAAATAGATGCAATGAGCTGAAAATTTACTTAAATTTATTTTATTTCTGTACTTTTATAGACAAATATTTAATTTTTCTTTATGTTTTATTAACAGCTGTCAATTTATTAAAAAACAAAATTGAAAACCAATTAGAAAATTAATTATATTAATAAATCATATAATTAAATTCCAATATAAAGTTAATTAATAATTTTATTAAAAAATTATTTGAAATATTTTTTTCTGTGTAGGTATTATCACAGGGCACTGTATGATAGCTTTTGTAGAAGTTGTTTAGATGAGAAAAAATCAGTACAACACGAATGTCCAGCACTGAAAGGGCCAAGACTGAAACACCTCGGTAGACAACTCTTCCAAGACCTGGATTGTCTCAATGACATTCCACTGTCAAACCTGATTAGATTTATTAGGAGTACGGGTTGGTTTCAAGTTGAACCAACGGAACGTTAATTTCTTCCCATATAGGGTATCACAATGAGCCTAAGAGCCTCCGAGTGCACTCGCAATAACGGGCGACCATTATAACCTAACCTTAAGAATATGTATTTTGAGATCAATTCGCACTTGTATTTTAGACATTCCTAACCTCTTTCAGTAAGAATAAAATTATCATCAATATTAATACATTAACAAATAATTCTCAACTAATGAAAAACTAAGTTTTCTCTTAAGAAAAAGAAAAATATATATGAATTTTTCCTCATCACTTGATCCTTAAATAAAATTATTGCCATGATAAAAAAATTCATAAAATCTAAACAAAATCAAAGTTCAGTTTTTATGAAAATTAAAAAAAATAAAAACTTACTTATTTTTCTACTACTTTTCGCAGCAATAAAAAAGTCCAGTTTAAATGTAAATTTTCTTTCTTTATAGTTTCTGCCATTCTTTTTTTTTTTTTTTTAATACATTCTTTATTTTCACAACTTTCAGGACTGTCATGTTTACCCGTTTGCATAAAAATACTAAATGGAAACTTTAAAGTAATGAAAAATAATGAAAATGGCAAACAAGAAAAAAAAAAACAAAAGTAAAAAATGTAGAATAGAATACAAAGTTTTGCAATGATTTCATTTGATTTCTGGAATTAGTGTAGATCCTTTTGGTTGATATTTTATGTGGATTTTTTTTTTCTTGTTTGCTTTCTTTGGCTAAATGCAGTGGTTGCTGGAGATTTCACTGCAGCCATTTTTTTTATGAGCTCTTGTAAAATATCTTGATTTTTTATTTCTGCTCTCCTACTCTTTCCCATGTAACATGCAAAAACTTTAGTTTTCTTTCTTATATTTTTTATACCCTACACCACCATAGGTAGGGAGGGTATTATGCGTTTGTGCTGATGTTTGTAACACCCAAAAATATTGGTCTAAGACCCACCTTAATTTATACCAATCGGCTCAGAATTACTTTCTGAGTCGATTTAATGATGTCCGTCCGTCCGACTGTCCGTCTGACCGTCTGTCCGTCCATGTAAACCTTGTAATCAAACTACAGGTCGCAATTTCTAACCAAAATGTATGAAATTTGGTACACAGGTTTCCTTTGGTCCAGGGACGAAGCCTATTGGTTATGATCGGTCCATTATTTCACCTAGCCCCCATACAAATGTCCTCCCGGAAAAGGGTTTAACGATCATATATCCCTTAAATATAGCAATATTTACACAGGTTTCCTTTGGTCTAGGGACGAAGCCTATTGGTTATGATCGGTCCATTATTTCACTTAGTCCCCATACAAATGTCCTCCCGGAAAAGGGTTTAACGATCATATATCCCTTAAATATAGCACTATTTCAATGAAATTTTGTACATATAAGTTTCATATAAGTCCAAATAAGTGTGGAGACTTTTAAAAAGATCGGTCCATAATTACCCATAGTTCCCATATAAACCCTTTTTCAGAAAATCACTTAACAGGCATAAATCCCATTAAAATGTTAGTATCGAGTTAATATTCGACACAAATAAGTTTTATATGAACATAAATGATAGTGCCAAATTTTATAAAGATTGGTCCATAATTTACCATAGCTCACATAAAAGACCCCATTTCGGGAATCATCCAAAAGTGAATAAATTCATGTAAATGTCAGCATCAACGTAACATTGTGAATTCGTATGTTTTATTTTACATTTATGAGTATCGGTCCACATTTGACTCCAAGTCTAATAAAGGACCCCACACCGAATTATACCGTACACAATGGTGTAGGGTATCATATGGTCGGGCTTGACCGACTATATCTTTTTCTCTCGTTTTATTTAGTTTTAAAGACAGAGCAAAAGATGTAAAAGAAAACTGTTTTTTTTTTTTACTCCAATCTGATTCATTCTGTTGGCACGCTGCCTGAAATTTAACAGGGAGTTGGGTCATAGGTAAAGTTGGGAATTGCATTTGGTAAATACTCCACATTTTTATTTTCTTGTTGTTTGAAAAAAAAAAATAAAAAGTTTTATTTTTTCTTCATCTTGTTGGTTTTTTCTCTTATCACTTTCATGCATCTTCTTATGTTGTGCCACTTTTATCTAAATATGTTTGTAAAAAGTTTGATTTTTTTACCTGATTTATTTCAATTTTCATAATAAATTCTGACCAGAGAACATTTACTGGAAATTTACAATTTGTTTATGTTGTTTTTTCCTCCGGTTGTTGTTGTTGTTGTTGTTGGTCTTGTTAGTGTGTTGCTTCATCTCCGAAAGGTCTTGTTTCTTGTGTTTCTTTCTTGTTATCAAAGTTTTTTTTTTTTTGTTTTCTCTTTAACTTATTTTATTTGATTTTTATTTTTGTGAAAGTTTCCTTTTTAATAAAATTTGATATAAGTTTTATAAGATTTTTTTATAAGAAACAGTTTTTTAATCTAGCATGTTTATTTGAAAGAATTTTTATTATCTATTGAACTGAAAACGGTTAAAGGTTTCTTTTTTTCAGATATATTAAAATAATTATAATTTAATTTGCATTGGTTGGTAGGTTAATATGTACTAGGTACAAATATAAAATTTATTAAAAGTAATAGAAATTACACACAAAATAAATATTTTAATTTGAAATTAAGCAAAAAACATTACATGAAGCTAAAAAATGAATAAAAGCAACAACATGGTAGCCCTTAAACTTGGAAAACTTTTTTTTATAAAGAGTGTGATCGAAAAATTCTTAACATAATATTCAATAACTTGGAAACAGTTGATCTTAGAGTTTTCATTATTTTTTTAATCCTTTGATAATTTAGCACAGATCACAGAAATATATAACATTTATGGTTCTAACCACTAATTATAAAATTATGGACCATTTTTGAAAACCCTTTCTTTGGAGATTTGATAGTTGCTTTAGTTACTTTTTGGGAACAGTGTGCACATCTTCTGTTAAAATCTTCGGTTTTTTGGGACACCTTTTTTGTGCTCTTGAATTCACTTTTCACAAGAGCTCAATATCTCTCCACTGGTCTAAGCTATGGACAATTTTGAAAATTGACCTCTCTTGGTACTAAAACTATGTTGTTGATTTGGTACCACTCCAGAGCTTTCTTACCGTAGTGACATGATACAAAATGGGTCCAAAAATATGTGGACACGTTGTGCTTTCTTAAGAAAAGAAGAAGTCTTTTTTGCAAATATTCCTTTATGCTTATTTTGGTATTTATAGATCCGAATGTATTAAATAACTTTCCTGTTTTGCTGCAACTGCAAAAAGCTTGTCATACCATGAATTTTGTAAGAAATTTTTTCTGCTTTTGGGTCTTAAACATATCTCCAATATTGCTTCGAGCATTAGCCATAAAAATTTTTTAAACACAAGCTGCGAAGATTGGTTGGCTGAAATTTGGTTTTAAATTCCGAGTCCTATTTTTGGCTTGTAATTTTTTTTTTTTTTTTTTGCAGAATTCCAGATTGGAATTTTTTGAACTTTATATCTTATCAACTTTTCCATTAGATTTAAATTTTCGCACCAAATAGTTGAAGCACTGAGAAAACTGAGCTGATTTTCTACCAGATGTGTTTGGAGTTCCTTTCAATATGCCTTCAATTTTCTGGCCTTCTCAATATCATGTGGTCCTTTTTTCTTACCGAACTAGGTTTCACATCAATAGTCAAATTCTCCTGATATTGTTTAATAACATTAGAAACGGTTTTACGGACGACATTTAATTCTGTGGCCAATTATTTGTAAGACCTATTTGGATTTTTTGAAATTTTTTAATAACTTGTAGGACGTAAATCTTTTTTGTCACTTGTTTTGATGAAAATAAGGTCAAATTAACATAATAACTGAAATATTTTTCCATGATAATTAGATCAAAAAAAGTTTTGAATATTGATTCCGAAAAAAGTTATGAGGCAAATGTGTGTTAAGAATTTTTCGATCTCACTCCTTATATCGCTTCGGCATGTCCCACTATGGAGAAGATTGCGAACTTAATTAGCAGTCTCAAAGTAAACAAATCATTCTGCCAGAGTGAAAATCTCGACAACGAGCAGACTGAGGGTGTGATAATAAATATACGGAAGAAAGGCGATCTCACAGATCCTAATAACTGGCGCGGCATTACACTGTTAAGCGTAATTTATAAGGTAATAACCCAGATAATTGCCAAAAGGATCTCCGACAGGTTAACACCAACTTTAAGGTAGGAACAAGCTGGATTCAGACCCCATAAGTCCACCATCGACCACATAAACAGCCTACGTGTTATTGTGTAGTAGTCTATAGAATGGCGCTCACCATTGTATCTATGCTTCAAAGACTTCAAAGAGAAGGCCATCGATAAACTAAACAACGATGTGATTTGGAGCTCATTGACTCTCAAACTCATACGCCTTATAAAAAGCCTATATCGTAATGCTTCTTGTAGGATAAAACATTTCAAATTGTTGAGTGCAACGGTGAGAGTTGGGATAGGTGTCCAACTTCTATTTAATATAGTTCTGGACACAATCCTTGGAAGAGCCTTCGAGAGTGTGGGGATTGCAGAGTCATCTAAACGATCTAGATTATGCAGACAATATTTGTCTACTGGCTCACAGCTACTCTAATCTCGCAGCAAACTTAAGTAGCGTAACGCTGGCAGCAGACAAAAACCTTACGTATTAATGCAACTACCCAAGATTTATTTGCAATTGGTGCAAGCTAAATAAAAAATCTCAGACAATTCTGCTCTCTTGGGAGGATATCGATAATAACTTGCAGAAGGCACGTCAAACATTTGGCTGCTTAAGACATATTTGGAAATCATTCTTTTTATCTCTGCATACGAAAGTATCAATCTTCAACGCCAATGTAAATTCTACCCTTCTACACTGCTGCGAAACTTGGAATGCTGCAACTCGTGATATACGGAAAATTCGTGAACCGCTGTCTTCCCAAGATCCTACATGTATTCTGACCGAGAACTATATCTAATCATACATTCTGGGAAATAACAAACCAACAAATTCTATCGATTGAAATAAGGAGACGAAAATGGCATTGGATCGACCACACCCTTAAAAGGCAGACTAACCACATCATTATAATTGCAATAGACTAAATAAAAATGGGTGAATGTATATAAAAACAAGTAAAAAACCACCACACAGGGAAGCCAATTCCAAAATTTTTGGTAATAAATATGTATCTTCTAAACTACTTGGATCGAAGATAAATATATATGAGAAAGTTATAGAGGAGCAGTGTTGCCAGGACTTGAGAAAAAAAGAACCTAAATTAGACTTTAAAAAAAGTCAGAAAAGGCTAAATGTCCAAAAAAATAAAGCCAGAAAAAAGCTAATATATTGTTTTATTTAAAAACGCATTTTATTATTTTTTTCCATTAGTTTTTGGTATTTCTTAAAGATATTTTAGTGAATTTGTAAATATAACATAAAGTTTTTATAGGTAACAAAGTTTGTTAAAAAATACTTATAATATTTTCGTAGAATGAAGCGCCGCAGGCGAAAATTTTCGCTAAATATAAATAATTTAGATTTTTTTTGCGAACTAATACACAAAAATGCTTAAATTGATGATTCTGTAAAAATAAAATGAGTAAATTTTTAGCCTTTTTAAGTCTATTTTAAAATTAAAAAAAGCTAGAAAAAAGGCTAGAAGCTAAAACGAAAATTTTGAGGCTAAAAGCAAAAAAAAAAGGCTAGATTTAGCCTTAAAAAGGCTAAACTGGCAACACTGAGGAGGATTTAAGTTTTCATGATATAAACTATAGGGCGCCAAAGTTGGTCCCCTAGAGTATGTAGAAGTTTCAAAAAAACTTTTTACAAATCAAGTCCGATAACAAAGATTTTTTATATTTCTGTAAAGTGCTTGGTAACATAAAGAAAAACATGCCTACCTACCTAAGTTATATTTTACATCTTTTTATAAAAGATTTATTTAATTTTTCGTAAATAAGTTCTGAGGCATATGAGGAATCTTTGGTAATATTTTGTAATTTCTAATACGTTCCGAAATAATATGCTGGAAAATGTTTTGATTATGTCAATTCGTTTAGTCATGAAAGATGTTGAATTAAAAAAAAAAAAATATATTATTATGCGTTTGTGCTGATGTTTATAACACCCAAAAATATTGGTCTAAGACCCACCTTAATTTATACCAATCGGCTTAGAATCACTTTCTGAGTCGATTTAACGCTGTCCATCCATTTGGCTGGCTATCCATGTAAACCTTGTGCGCAAAGCGCAGGTCACAATTTTAATATCTCGATGAAATTTGGCACAAATATTATTTTGGTGCATGGACGAAGCCTGTTGGAATTTCACCTAACCTCCATAAAAATGTTCTCCCGAAATGGGGCTTAATGCTAATAAATACCTTTATTATCGCATATTTAATGAAATTTGGCACAGAGAAACTCTATTTAACTATAAAACTGTGTACCATATTTTATAAAGATCGGTCCATAATTGATCATAGCTCTCATAAACCTCTCTTTCGAAAAATCACTTTAACAGTTATAAATCTAATTCAAATGTTAGTATAAAGTTAATATTCAACAGAAATAAGTTTCTCTTTTTTTTTTTTAATCATATAAGACCCCTGCCCAAAATTTGATGATCATACATAATGATGTAGGGTATCATTTGGTCGGTCTTGAGCGACTACATCTTTCTTTCTCGTTTTTATTTTTTTTTTTTTTTTTTTTTTCTTTTAAATCGGACTTGATTTGTAAAAGTTACGTTATTTTGATACAGATTTATAAAATTTACATATTTATGACCAACATTTATGCGATTGGCCCCACTATGCTATGTCTATGTGCATCAAAATTATTAAATTATATTTCCAACAAAAAATTACAAATCAAGCACATCCGCAAAAATTAATCAACTCTATCACTAAAAGAATTTATCTCAACACAGTTATGCTTAAAGGAGTAAAATACTTAAAATTACACAAACATAATAAGGAAAATATACATTTTCATTAATTTCAAATATTTACCTTAGATATTGAAAAGAAAAAAGAAAAAAAAAAAAAAAAAAAAAAAACAACAAAATGACGAACAATTAAATTTCCTCTGTCATCATTAGATCTTTCATTAGTTAAAAGTTGTGTCATTTTAATTGGATTGTTGATAGAAGAAGATGTTAGTTGTAGTTTGTTGATGTCTGATAACTTTGAACGCTTGTAATGTCTTGGTAAATGTCTAAAGTTGTTACAATTTACTACGGCTGACTTTGGAGAGAGAGTGTGACAGAAATGTTTTTCCATTTGCATTTATGGCTTCCAGGTGCAAAAGCATAAAAACAAAAAGGACATTATGATTTTATAGAGTTGAACATGAAGATAAACAGAGAAAAACTAAAAACTAAAACAAAACAAAAAAATAGCAATTGAGACAACTATGGATAGTTGTTGCCTTATAGGTTTGTTGGTTGGTGGTCTGACTAGCTGCAAGTAAAACAATCATGTTGAATTAAAAATCTACTATAGAGTTTTGTTTTAGCAAAAAAACTAGTCATCCGGTTATTAAATGAACGTACAAGTCACGCTTGTTGGATGGAGCAAAGAAGTTTTACATTAAGAATATAAAATCATAATAACGATAATTAATAGTTGAAGATATTCAGGATATTTGCAGATACATTTGATGATGAGGAATATTATGATAAAGTATGAGTATTATGAATTCATAAAGGAACAAAATTTACTTAAATGTAAATTTTCATATTGTTATTTTAAATGTTTTATTAAATGGCTTAGAGCGGAGTAAAGAATTAAATAATAAAATGAGTTCTTACAGTTATATGATTAAATTGATAATAACTTTATTTAAGGATGAATGTAGTATTTTGTCTCAAAATACAGCCAGCTTAACCTAATCTAGTTAAGGGACAAAAAATATCTTATTTTAGCGGGCACATCTACATTTTTAGTAATATTTTTATGGTAATTAACAGCCATTAAAGCTGCAAATTTAACTGTCGATTTCTGAAACTACGTTTTTAAATAAATAAGTGCTGTTAATAATATCACTCAAGTTTTTAGTAAACTTAAAGGAAATATAAGCTGTCCTTAAACTTTAAGTTGATATCAGATTCTAACAATATTTAATAAAGTTACTTCTACAGCACACATACGTATACAATTAAGTTAAAAGTTTAAAATTTTATTTTCTAAAATTTTTCTTACTCTGTTAACTTTTGCCATTAAAAGGAATTTCTATACAAATTTAATTTTACATAAATATACACATGTATTCTTTATTGTTACACATGTATTCAAATATTTTCTGTTTCTCTGTCTGTATTTATAATATTTTTTTTTTTTTAGTTATAAAATAAAATTTTCAAGAACAATTTTTTGTTCTTAATACAAAAAATACGTTCTTTTTAATAAAATATGTATTTTATTTAATACATAGGAACAACAAAATAAATATTTATTTAGCAGGTTCGATAAACATGCGACTTCTGTAGAAGTTGTCATGAGTCAATAGCTCATCTTTTATGTGGTTGTCCTGCTCTGGAGAATAACAAGCAGTGTATTTTGGGTAGGCTGCGCTATGATGATCTTAGAGACTTATCGGATATGGCACTATGCAAGCTAGATTTGTTTATTAGGAAATCGATTTGGTTTACATGATAAATGCACAGCGCCTGAACGGCCTAGGACACTTCTGTTTTCGTCGTCTTCTTGTCTACACTGGGTTTTCTTTTTTTTTATTATTATTCTTTCTGTATAGCTATCTTTTCTTGAACTTCTACTATTTTTCAATCTTCTCATGTATCAAAAAGGGAACCCTGGATCCAAGTGTGTCTTCATTGTTACTGGAGGAAGCCTTTGCAATCTAACCTTATATTCGCCTATGTACCCTTTTTCATTTCAGATGCTTCGTTGGTCGATAGGGTAAAGAATGGAACGAAGTGTTCCGGTGGTTGATGGGGTAAACGCGAAGAAAATCATTCAAGTAATGATGCACGTGGTGGGTTTGATCTTAGAAGGCACGCTGGCCATTTAAGGGTTAATGACAAAAAAAAAAAAAGCAGGCAGAAGTAACATTAGAAAAGCAGCAGGGAGACATGCCGAAGTGAAGACGTCAATGCCTACATCGTAACAGCTGAGCAGGCGGATTGCAGAACTGACGAATCACGAAGGTAGCAGCAAGAAAAGACAGGAGTAGAGTGAAGAAGCAGCAGGGAGAAATACCCAGGAGTATAAGAGTAATAGCGAGCAGAGAAGCAGAGAAGCAGAGGAAAGATTAAACACAGCAAGCCAGAAGGAGACAAAGTAAACAAACAAGAAGCCATATCAACAGAAACTTACACACTGATCAACGAAACTATAACAGCAGAGAACATCAAGAAGACAACAAAAAGGCCGTTTCGGTTCGAACCAAGTGCAGGCAAACTACAATAATATTATTTACACTAAAATACACTAGTGGGCAACAATTTTTTTTTTTTTTTTTCGTCTTAAATAATCAGGTGAATTAGATGGAATTTAACGTGCTAAATAAGAATCAGCTTTAATTTTTTTTTTTTTTATCACGAATCATTTTATTATGGACATGACTACTATGACCCTGTCTTTAGGCATTCACACTTGTATAACTCGAGAACGGATTGTCCTATTAAGATGTATTAAACTCCAATATATAGCGACTTAAATTGGTGAATTTACATAATTTTTTGTTCAGTTAATATTTCCGTCGTTATTCGGTAATTAGTTGCGAAAATTTTTTCGTATGCATCTTTTGGTGTATCATTTATAAAAATCGTGTAAACGGTTCTTGAGTTATAGCAAAGAATATTCATATATAGAAGGCGCATCATATAGAAGCAAAATTTCTTATGGCGGGTTCTAATCCCGCTCTCATGTAATTCTCGCTCTCAACATTTTGCAATGATGAGGGGGTTAAGTAACAAGGGAAAACTAAATCCACCACTAAAACAGAGAGAGAGAGAGAGACAGAGAAAGAGTTTAAATATATGTGTTTGTACATGTGTGTATTCCTTATGAAGAATTACAAATAAAA
Organism: Protophormia terraenovae; assembly: GCA_951394005.1. Classification (NCBI taxonomy): domain Eukaryota; kingdom Metazoa; phylum Arthropoda; class Insecta; order Diptera; family Calliphoridae; genus Protophormia; species Protophormia terraenovae. The sequence continues at coordinate 98,325,091 of OX596076.1, forward strand.
ACATACAGAGATATATATGATTGTAAATCTATAAAGATTTTTATTTCAAATTGAAAGAAACAAATAATATTTGTTTCTTTTATTATACCCTTCACCACAGGTGTAAAGGGTATATATAAGTTTGTCATTCCGTTTGTAATTCCCACAATTTTCGTCGGAGAGCAAAAAAGTTTACATTTTCAGGATCCTTGTAAGAAATGATGACGATAGGACCATGTCCGTCCGTCCGTGTGTCGGTTGAAATGGCATTTATGAAGCCCACCGATAACTGACATATATAATATATATGTCAAACGATCGGAAATGCTTTCGAGAATTTTGCTATTGGAATTCAGCAAGATCGGTTCATAAAATGCGGAGATATGTTAAAAAAAAACAGTTTTTAGAACCGGTTTTCCAGTTTCTGAAGCCTCTGTATATACTAGAGACTTTGTTTTTACAAAGAAGCCTCGGACATTTTTTTCTGAATTTTTGTTCTGAAAAAATGAAATAAATCGGTTCAATAATAACTGAGATATCGGACAAAACGCATTTTTTATCTTTTGAAGCCCTGGTTTAAGCTATAGATTTTTATTTTTATACAGGTCGGTCACAAATATTTTTAAAAAATTTCAGTTTTTTGAATCAGCAGGATCGGTTTATAAATGGCGGAGATATGCTTTAAAAACCGGTTTTTCAGTTTCTGAAGCCTCTACATATACCAGGTACTTCGAATTTTTAAAGGGGGCTCGGAAATTATTTTCTGAATTTTTGTTCTGAAAAAATGAAATAAATCGGTTCAGTAATAACTGAGATATCGGGGAAAACGAATTTTTTATTTTTGAAGCCCTTGTTCAAGCTACAGATTTTTATTTTTATATAGATCAGTCATAAATGTTTTTACAAAATTTCGTTTTTTTTAATAAACCAAATTCGTTCATAATCAACAGAGTTATGGCCCAAAAACAAATCTGTTAAGAATATAAATACACACACAAACATGTATATTAAGCGTTGTAATGACTATTAGCAAAGAATATTCATATATAGAAGGCGCATCATGTAGAAACAAAATTTCTTATGGCGGGTTCTAATCATAGAACCTGCCCTCATGTAATTCTCGCTCTCAACATTTTGCATGGATGAGGGGGATAAGTAACAAGGGAAAACAAAATCCACCACCAAAACAGAGAGAGAGAAAGAGTTTAAACATATGTGTTTGTACATGTGTGTATTCCTTATAAAGAAATACAAATAAAAACACACAGACATATATATGTTTGTACATGTATAAAGATCTTTATTTCAAATTGAAAGAAACAAATAATATTTGTTTCTTTTGTTTTGAAATAAAAAGTGCCAACAGAAATTTTAGTTGTTTATTTACTAATGGAAAAGATATGAACGTTAATATTACTGTAGGGCATAGCATGCATGTTTTGTTGTTTTACAAGTAGAAATACTCTGATCTGCACCGTCGTGCTTATACCTTTCTTAGTGACGTGACAAATTTTTGTATGATTTCGAAGTTTTCAATTTATATTTTATAGTTATATTTTTGATAAACTAATAATTGTTATATTTTACTTTTATATATTATATTTTTATATATTTCATAAAATGTGCATACAATTTGTTTTTGTTGTTTTTTATTATTATTTAAAAAAATGCTTTTATAGAGAATTTTTAATTTTAGAAATTATTATTTAAAAAAATATTAAAATTTTTTCATTTTTAAAAGTACATATTTTTTCCATTTTTTGGATTTTTTAGAAAGAAAAATAAAAATAAAGTAAATAATAAATAAAAGTTTTTCCTTTTTTTCGGAAAAAAAAATATTTTGTGATTTTTTCCAAGTTTTTGAGTTGTATTTTATTTGAAACAAGAAATTGTTATTAAAATATATATTTTTTATAGAAATAAATAATATTAATATTTTCAATTTTAAAACTTATTTTTAATTATATATATTTTATTTAGTAAAAAAGTTGTTTTGAATAAAAAAGTATTTCGTTTCTTTTATTTTTGGGCAGAAATAACATTTATTTTGAAAAAAAAATAAGTTTTTTGATTTCCTTTTTCTAAGCAAAAAGTTATTATTTTTTTTATACAAAAAGAAAAAAATATTCATACAGCAATGTTTCAATTTATAGAATTAAATTTTTTATAAACAAAAATACTGAAATTTTTTATTAATATATAAAAGTTATTTTTTGGCAGGAAATAAAAGTTATTTTTATTTATTTATTTAGGTATATACAAATTAAATATTTTTTACAAAAGATCTTTTTTTAATATAATTCCACCTTCTTTACAGAATAAAACAAAATTATTAAAGAAAAATCTAATTTTTTGGTGACAAATTTGATATGAATAAAAAAAAAATAAAAATATTTTTTTATATTTTTTTCAAGTGGATATAATTTTATATTTTTGTTTTTATTTATTTAATTAATATACTTAACATTAACATCTGTTACTTTGAATACATAAGTAACAAAACTACACAAATCAAATTTTAAAATATAAATTTGATATCCTGAAAGTATATAAGCTCATATGACGTTAAAAAAGGTATAACTAGTTCGGTGCTGATTAAAGTATTTCTACTTTTAAAACAACAAAACACATATGCTATGCCCTACACTAACATACGCGATCGTATTTTATCTCCTTTAGTAAATAAACAACCAATTTCTTGTTTCTACTTTTTTATAGGCACTATACCAGCGATCTCCACACTCATACATTCACAATTACGTTTGTGTATGTTTTGTTTTTCTGTCCCATTATGAAATTATACACCAAAAAAATAACATAATTTTTATAGTAATTTAATTTTGAAAGTTTCTTCGTCAATTCAAGACTTATAAGTGGAAATACACGTTACTAGTTTAGAATTTGAATAATAATAACCAGGGATCGCAACGATTACCATAGTAATCATAAAACTTACGATTTAATGTTTATTTTGTTTACTCTTTGATTAAAAAATATAACGACATATATATAATTAATGATTTTGGATTTTGATTTCTTATTAAAAAATATCAAATACATAATACTAAATTTAATTCAGTACGAACGATTATTTCAAATTTGTATTTTATAATAAATGTATAATTGTATTAAATCAACGGTTCTCAAACGGGGGTCCGCGACCCACAAGGGGTCCGTAAGGACATTCGTGGGGGGTCGCGAAGAGTTCCTGAAAAATTTTCTTAAACACTAAATTTTTAATATAAATATTATTTAGAATTTTAAATGATAATTCCAATAAAAGCATGAAACTATTTAAAAATGGTAACACATCTTTTTACAAAATATACCCAAATTAAAGACAAGCGTAAAGTGTTATTTTTTTTTTTGTTTTAAATTAGTTCTTTTAAGAAACTCCTAATGAAGGAACCTTCGATTGAAAATATTATGCTTGATAAAGACAACAGTGATCAAACGAAGAAAGCAATGCTGTCAATAACACAGTATAAAGGAAACTTTACAATATGGCAGGGAAAACAATTAATTTAAAATATAAATATGTTAAGTGAACTACATATTTATATTTTAAATTTGATGAAAATATAATTTTTTTACATGAAATTCTACATTTATTTTATAAAAATATAAATAAAAATATATTTTGCCAAGAACTTTTTATAAAATCGTTTTGAGTACACAAAAGTGTTATTTCATGGATAAGTTTCCCGGCTATATAAAGAAAATTTGCTTAAGAAACTTTATAATTTAAAGACTGAAAGTCTTTTCAATGTTAATATTAATAAAGTACCAGGTTCATTTCAAAAAGAGTTGAATCAACAGATTTAGAAGTATATTAATAGTTGAAATATGCTTGTTGGCTCCAAAGTCCCAAAACTATTAAAAAAATTTTCTTTCACTCTTTTGTCCCTCAAAACAGAGATTCAATCTTTTGTGGACGCAGAGAATAATGTTAGATTTATTATACGAAAAAGTCTCTTAATATTCAAGCAAAACAATGTCGCAATTATTAATATTATTTCTAAAAAATACTTTATCTTTATATAACATTTTTTCTAATTTTTAAATTAGTTAAATTTGTAGTGGGTCGCGCTTTCATTGCAGTATCAAAAGGGGGTCGCGAAGCAAGGTCTTGTGAGAACCCCTGTATTAAATTATGATTTCTTAATTAAAAAAGGATAGTTGTTTAATTAAGAGACAAAAAATCATATTAATATTTTTCATGAGTGTATCTCAAGCAACAAGCAGTAACACAACATTCTTGCTTGAATGCTCGTGCGAGACTGACTTTTTTGTGTGTTTTTTATTAATTTCAAGAGCATAACAAAAGAGATAAAAAACACACAAGCTTCTTTTCCTTTTGTCTTCCCTCCCGCATCAAGAAATACTTTTAAAAATATTTCAGTTTTCATTGACATGCGCTTTCTATATATTGTATCATAGAATAGAACTAGAAGTTTATGTGAGAGCCACCCTATACTAAATTTTAAAAAAATTTACTCATTTTTTTGAAAATACAAAAACAAAATATATGTGACTACATGTATTTTGTTTTTGTTTGAATTAGGTTTCTGACAATTGAATTAGGTTTTTTTCTCTCACATAAATATCTAGTTGTTAATCTATGTATTGTATATTCTTTGCTATTAGTGACGTTTTTTTGTTTTTTTGTATAGACAAGTAGTTTAGTTAGAAACAGCAGTAATATAATGAATAACAGTGTTGTTGTTGTTCTTTGTATATGCAGTCAGTTTGTATATACATACATAAAAAAATAAATAAATATGGAATTGTTGTTGTTGTTTATTTTTTAAAAGCAAAGCCTGCTATGATTGTTTTTTTTTTTTTTTTTTTTTTCTTATTCAAATTTTCGTAGTTTGAAAAAAATTTAGATTTATATATGTGAAAATATGAAAGCATACGTTAAGGCGAAAATTTGATTATTTGTCGGTAATATGGTAATATGATGTCGATAAGATACTAAGATGGTAATATGGTAATATGGTGAAGGGTATCAAAGATTCGGCACAGCCGAATCTTTTTTCAATTTCATTTTTAAATAAAAAGTGCCAACAGAAATTTTAGTTGTTTATTTATTAATGGAAAGGATATGAACGTTAATACTACTGTAGGGCATAGCGTATATGTTTTGTTGTTTTACAAGTAGAAATACTTTGATCTCCACCGACGTGCTTATACCTTTCTTAGTGACGTGACAAATTTTTGTATGATTTCGAAGTTGTCAATTTATATTTTATATATTATTTTTTTATATATTTCATAAAATGTGCATATAATTTAAAATATTTTAATTTTTTCATTTTTAAAAGTACATAATTTTTCCATTTTTTTTTTTTTTTTTTTTTTTTTTTTGATTTTTTAGAAAGAAAAATAAAAATAAAGTAAATTGTAAATAAAAGTTTTTCCTTTTTTCGGAAAAAAAAAAAAAAATATTTTGAGATTTTTTCCAAGTTTTTGAGTTGTATTTTATTTGAAATAAGAAATTGTTATTAAAATATGTATTTTTCATAGAAATAAATAATATTAATATTTTCAATTTTAAAACTTATTTTTAAATTATATATATTTTATTTAGTAAAAAAGTTGTTTTGAATAAAAAAAATTATTTCATTTCTTTTATTTTTGGGCAGAAATAACATTTATTTTGAAAAATAAAGAAGTTTTTTGATTTCCTTTTTCTAAGCAAAAAGTTATTATTATTTTCATACAGCAATGATTCAATTTATAGCCTTAAATTTTTTTATAAACAAAAATACTGAATTTTTTTTTAATATATAAAAGTTATTTTTGGCAGGAAATAAAAGTTATTTTTTATTTATTCATTTATTTATTTTTGTCATAACAATTTTTTATAAAGTAGTTATATACAAATTAAAAATTTTTTGCAAAAGACCTTTTTTCAATAGAATTCCACCTTTTTTACAGAATAAAACAAAATTACTAAAGAAAAATCGAATTTTTTTGGTGACAAATTTGATATGAATAAAAAAAATAAAAATATTTTTTTTACATTTTTTTTTCAAGTGGATATAGTTTTACACTTAACTTTAACATCTGTTACTTTGAATACATAAGTAACAAAACTACACAAATCACATTTTAAAATATAAATTTGATATTCTGAAAGTATATAAGCTCATATGACGTTAAAAAAGGTATAACTAGTTCGGTGCTGATTAAAGTATTTCTACTTTTAAAACAACAAAACACATATGCTATGACCTATCTCCTTTAGTAAATAAACAACCAATTTCTCCCAGCAGGTCACATGTCCATTAACGACACTTTCATCGATGATGTCGTCTAAATTTGTCGTCAAGAAAATGCATGTAGAGGACAATTTTGATTAAAAGTCACCTATATTGTCAAGATATAGGTGACTTTTAATCATGTCCATGTCTTGTAGAAAATATCGACGATGTCTTGATGATTTGTCACAGTCTTCGATGACACATGTACGACAGCTCCGAACAAACATTGGTGACATTTTCGAACAAAGGGCACTTAAGTCATCAACTATAACCTGAGCGACAGTGTCATGTGTTTTTTCGTCAACCATTTTAAGAAAAATAAATGAAAAAATAGTAGGGTTCCGCCGAGATTTGAACCCAGGCCACCAATTTCTCTCTTTCTTATTGAATAGTCAAGCGCACTTACCACTTCAGCTACGACACTCCCTATTTTGTTAATGGTTTTATTAATGCTTTTATTTATCTTATAGGTATGTCGTGTATTTGGTTTAACTTTCTCGCTGGACATTTTACACATGTTGTCACCGAACTAGATATGTACGACAATTCCGTATATTTTGTAATTGAAGTCGCCGAAAATGGGGTAAAATGACAATATAGGTGACTTTTATTCAAACTTGTCCCCTAAATGCATTTTCTTGACGACAAATTTAGACGACATCATCGATGAAAGTGTCGTTAATGGACATGTGGCCTGCTGGGTATACACCAAAAAAATAACATCATTTTTATAGTAATTTAATTTTGAAAGTTTCTTCGTCAATTCAAGACTTGTAAGTGGAAATACACGTTACTAGTTTAGAATTTGAATAGTAATAACCAGGGATCGCAACGATTACCATAGTAATCATAAAACTTACGATTTAATGTTTATTTTGTTTACTCTTTGATTAAAAAATATAACGACATATATATAATTAATGATTTTGGATTTTGATTTCTTATTAAAAAATATCAAATACATAATACTAAATTTAATTCAGCATGAACTGTTATTTCAAATTTGTATTTTATAATAAAAAATGAAAATTAATTGTATTAAATTATTATTTCTTAATTAAAAGAAGATAGTTGTTTAATTGATAAAAAATCATATTAATATTTTTCATGAGTGTATCTCAAGCAACAAGCAGTAACACAACATTCTTGCTTGAATGCTCTTGCGAGACTGACTTTTTTGTGTGTTTTTTATTAATTTCAAGAGCATAACAAAAGAGATAAAAAACACGCAAGCATCTTTTCCTTTTGTCTTCCCTTCCGCATTATGAAATACTTTTAAAAAATATTCCAGTTTTCATTGACATGCGCTTTCTATATATTGTATATTCTTCTGTTATAGTCTAAATTTTACAAACCATTTTCGAATTTTATAGTGTGACCGCTGAATAAGGTGATTATATTAGTCATGCCGATAAAAAAAATCAGTACGTGATAGTCCACCTATTTTTGTTTCAAGAAAAAAAAAAATTTTTTTTTCTCCACCACTGTATTTCTACTCAATTGTACGTAAGATGGATATTTTTACTTAAGTGTGAATAAAATCTGATGCATGCATAAAACATTTATGCATCAATTTTGAAGATACATGCCTTAATTTATGTGCAGCATTACCAGCTTTAAGATTTAATTTAATATTTTTGATGTTTTCATTAATTAAAAAAAAATTTTAGTTACAAAAAAATCTAAAATTTTGCATGAAAAGTTTTATTTTTGGACACTTATTTCAAAATAACTTCGAAACTATTGAGCACATAAAGAAATGTAATTTAGGAGATAAGAGTATATTTTTAGTCCGCATCTTTTGGTGTATCACTTATGTCAATCGTACATACCGTTCTTGAGTTATAAGGAAATATACTAGAGTAATGACCTTACTATGGGCGAAATAATAGACACGCCCATAAAAAAATTCAAACCTGATGGAAGAAAACTGAAAGCAGATTCATGTTTAGCACATCAAAATGCATCAAGTTCAACTATTTGTCTTTGGGAGAGGATTTTTTGTCGACCAGTGTAATCAGAGCTAACCGGGCTGCTTTTCTACCAGATATGTTTGGAGGTCTTTTCAATATGTTTTCAATGTTCTTGGCCTTCCCAATGTCATGTTTTTTTCCCCCGAACCAGGTTTCCTATCAAATTTTCCTGATACTATTAAATAACATTGGAAACAGTTTGACGGCAGATCTTTAATTCTTTGGTAAATTTTTTGTAAGACCAATTTGGATTTTTTGAAAATTTGTAAAATAGCTGAAATATTTATCAAAGATAATTAGATAAAAAAAATTATATTGTTGCCGAAAAAAGTTAAGAGGCAAAGCGTGTGTTAAGATTTTTTCGAGCTACATAAATTACAAATACTAAAAATGTTTGTAATTTTTTATTATTATGAGCTGCATATTTCAATATATTTCGAGCATATAAACCAAGTTATATTTAGTTTCTCTCGTCCAACAACACTTTGAAATACTTAATCCTTAAACAACCAACGTTTTAGTCCTATTTTTATTTTAAAATTCATGTTTAAAACATTATTAAATATTTTTACTTAACAAAATTTGTTTTAAACATACATATATGGGTGTTTTCTTTGTCAGTTTTATTATTAAATATTCAAATATGTTAATGAAAAAATAACAGCAAAAAAATATATACTTACACACATATGTATATGTACATATGTAAATAAATGTGACGCTATTATAAAAACATACAAAATTTATAAAAACATCAAATATTTTTTTCACAGAAAATTATACGTAAATACAAAAAAAAAATCCATTGACATATATTGACATTATATGGAGACAATATAAAAGCTTTTAAATAATCATACCTATTTCGTAAACTAAATGTTTTTGTAAATACATACATATTTTGTATTTAAAAAAAATCTCCCATACACACACACATACTCATATAAAATCTGTCATATTTATATTCTCATGCATTATTAAATTTTAAACTCTAATAAATTTTTCCGTATTCCATTTAATTATCCATTAAATCTACTCTACTCTGTTGCACAACTTTACTCTACTTCACTCTACTTCAGTCAACTGAACTCTGTCTGTAGTGAACTCATTTACAGTTTTCGCCACATGGTGTTACATTGTGGCCAACAGCGTTAAAGAGTATGTCAGCAGGTAAATATGTGTATTTGTATGTCTGAGTATGTGTTTGTATGATGTGCGTGTATATGTGTAACTTTTTATAGCCAATATCTGTCAATTAATGTTGCAATTTTTGAACAGGTTGACACAGTTTTATTGCCACTACTTCAATTAGTAGCTGCTGACTGCCAGACTAGCAGGCAGTTTTAATAGCAACTAAGTTAAAAGTTAATTTTTTTTTTAAGCAGGAATTTTAATATTATTTTTACAATGTTTTTGCAAGTTTAATGGATTTTTTATAGAAAAAATAATAATAATATAAAATAATTAACTTGAATAATAATGCCAATCTATGTTTAAAAGTTTGTCAGGATGAAATTGAAAATAAATATTAATTTTTAATTATGCTCGTGTATATTTTATAGGTATGTAGCGGTACGGTTCGTGTTTGAGGTTAGTAATGTACGATGGCGTATGATTTATATTCAATGAAATTTAGTAAACACTCATACGCTACTAGAAGACCGAGAAATTTGCAAGGGAGTGTGGGGGTATTGTGGCATATGGAGTTATGTTAGATATTTTACTTTTCTCGTATATTTATATACCCCGGAAAAAATGCTTCTGTGGAAACAACAAACTTTTTTTATTATAGGGAGTGGGTCGCACAATACTTTGCTCCAAAGACAAAAATCAATAAAAAATAAAAACCTTTGTCAAACTGCAATGAACAAAAAGTTGGTTTTAAACTGTTTTAGTAAAAATCGTATTTTTTTTTTTTTTATGAAATTTTGTTTATTAAAACTATCATTATTTATAAAATACAGAGTTTCAAATATATAAATTTTATTGCTCAAATTTACGCATATTTTTTATTTAAAATCTAAAAATTAATAAAATTTTTAATGTTTTATAATTTTTTATTGTTAATTAATATATTAAAAAATAATTAGTGCCTATTTTATGCTACAATTTCAAAATAAAGTTGAATTGAAAAAGCATCTGATTTCCCGTTCATATTTCAATTTCAAAAAGTTCTCAATGTCGGTGTAATTTATTTTGCTAAATTAAAATAAAAATATATATCGTCCATTCCATGAAAGAACGCCCAAGAATATTTTTTATGTCTTCCGATTTTAATAATACTTGGCATACGCATACCCTATGGAACCATTTAAATATCTCCGTTTTTATTTTTTTGAATTTTGAAAAATTCGGGATTTTTATTTTTCGAAAAGTCAAAAAAATTGCAAAAGTGTCTAACTTTAAACACCAATATCTCTAAAAGTTGTTAACGGATTTTAATGATTTAAATTGCATATTTAAGATATTTAATTTTTTTCTTCTTCTGATATAAAAAACATTATTATGTTTGCTAAAAATTGCAATATAAATTGTTCTGGGACAAGTAGGTTCACTATTTTAAAATATTTTTTTAAAATATTTCTTAAAATTTTTTCATACAAAAACATTTTTGAATTTTTGTATTTTTTAAATTTTTATGAGCTTATTTTAAAACTAATTTTAATCATAATATTTCATAATTTGATATTTGTGGTATAAAAACTATTTGTACCAAATTAAGTGCTAATGTTTTATATAATAAACATATTTGTCTTCAATATTAAGCAAAAATATTTAAAATCAAAAGGGTAGAAATTTCTTAAAATTCCATCCGAAAATTACATTCTTTTCATGAGTGCATCATTAGCATTTTTGATTCATACAGTATAATTTACAATATTTATCGTAATAAACTTTATACTAGTTTTTAAGTCAATAAAATCGGACGTATACTTAAGGAGTTATAAACATTTAAAGCTACATATTACTAAAAGAGTATAACCAAAAAAAAATTTTTTTGAAAAATTTAAATTTTTGTATGAAAAAATTTATGAATTTTTTTTTTTTAAAATATTAAAAATAGTAGATTTTATTGTCCCAGAACAGTGATTTTTGCATTTTATAGTAAAGATATTGCTTTTTAACATATAAAAAAAAAAAATCGAAAGGGTAGCAATTTTTCAAAAATGCATCCTAAAATTGCATTTGCATTATGAATACAGTTTTAAATTATAATATTATTTTTAAATTACAACATTTATAGTGGACATATTTTTCTTAAATATGCAATTTAAATCATTAGAATCCGTTCACAACTTTTAGAGATATTGGTCTTTAAAGTTAGACACTTGTGCGATTTCTTTGACTTTTCGAAGAATAAAAATCGCGAATAAATTTGCGAATTTTTGAAAATTCAAAAAAATAAAAATGGGGATATTTAAATAGCTCCATAGGTTATATGTGTAACAAATATGAACAAAATCGGATGACCCTCCGTAAAAACATTGGCATTTTTTATAAATCTCTCATGGAATGGACGATATATAAAAATTATTTCGAAATTTAAAAAAGAACTAACGAAGGGAAAAATATAATTTTTAGAATAGTTATAGTACGATAATCATATTATGTTGGTTAGTATGGATTCCGGAAGCGTGTTTTAAATGGGACCTATGATAAATTTTCAATCGTTCTTCATGAAATTTCATACAAAGATTTGTGCTTATATTTGCACCCACTTTTATCAAAATATTGATATACTATATTAAAGGCATTTATGATAATTAAACCCCTACTACGGGAGATCATTTGAATGGAGGATAGGTGAAGTTATGGAGCGGTCATTCAATCCAATTTTTTTTTTTTCATTCGTACCAAATTTTATGAATATATCTATAAGTTACAACTACTTCTCAAAGTTGGTAGCATTACGAGTAAAATAAGCTATGTATCTTAAAAATGTAGGCACATGTCATGATTTTATTCACTTTCAGGTGAAAATATCTATGTACTAAATACTATTTTATACAAAAATCACTTTATTTTTCTCACTTATTTACAAGCACTCGAACATTTTTGATTTTTATTTTTCAATCAATATAAATATCACCACAGGTGTAAAGAGTACATATAAGTTTGTCATTCCGTTTGTTATTTCCACAATTTTTGTCGGAGAGCAAAAAATTTTATTTTTTTCGGGATCCTTGTAAAAAATGATGACCATGTCCGTCCGTCCGTGTGTCGGTTGATATGGCGTTTATGAAGCCCACCGATTATTGCTATAAACAATATATATATTAAACGATCGGAAATCCTTTCGAAAATTTTTCTATTTAAATTCAGCAAGATCGGCTTATAAATATTTTTATAAACTTTCGGTTTTTTGAATCAAGAGCAATTTTTTTAAGCTTTTCGCCTGGAAAGTAAGCATTTGCATATTTCAAAACAATTTTACAAAAAATGCTTATATTTTAAATCTTTGCATAAATTTGCATATAATGGAGATAAAAGATAGTTTTCTTAACAAAAACACAATTTTTTGGAGATTTTTTAGAGTTCAATCAAATAATTTCTAAAAAAAATCTTGGTGAGAATTTTGAGTACATTGTAAATATTGTAAAGAAAAATAATTCGAAAGCGTCAAATATGATACTTAAAATTAAAATAGTTATATTTTTATAAACATCGAAATCTAGTAGAGATTGAAAGTTAAAAAATGCATATTTGTGCATATTTTCTACACATAAATATATGAAAATGCATAAATTAGTTGCTTTTTATATACATATTCATGCTATTTTAGCATATTTCTTTGCATATTATAACATTTTTTCGTGCTTTTTCAAGCGAATATTTAAATTTTTTTGTGCATATAAAAACTTGCCCTGGTAATGACTAGTTTTTTTTTTTTTTTTTTTTTTTTTTTGTATAGGCATGAATGAATAACAGTGTTGTTCTTGTTTTTTTTTTTGTATAATCAGTCAATTTGTATAAACATACACACACATACAAAAATATATAAATATGAAATTGTTTGCTGTTGTTAATTGTTTTAAAGCAAAGCTTGCTATGATTGTTTAATGTTTTTTTTTTTTTTTTTTTTTTTTTTGGATTCAAATTTTCGTAGCTTGAAAAAATGTAGATTTATAAATGCGAAAATATAAAAACAAAAAAAAATTTGTTCGTGCTCCTTCAAAAAAATATTTGTGTACAAGATGGAATTCTGCATGCTAAACTCGAATCTGCTTTCAGTTTTTTTCCATCAGGCCGAGATTTTTTTATGGCCGTGTCTAATATTGCGTCCTAAATAAGCCGATTACTCGAGTATATTTCACTATAACTCGAGTACGGTAAGCACGATTTATATAAACAATACACCAAAATATGTGAAATAAAATTGGCTTTAAGTCGTTCTACTAACAAATTTTTATCCTCTCAATAGTTTTGGAGATACTTCGAAATAAGAGTCCGAAAAAAATAGTTTCGTGTTAAATTCAAGATTTCTTTGTTTATATTAAAAATTCTTTTTAAAAGAGAAAACATCAAAAAATTTTCAGTTTATCATCTTTATCTCAAAGCTGGTAAAACTACTAGTAAATAAAGCCACGTATTATAAAAATTGATGCGCAAATCATGATTGCATTCACAGTTAAGTTAGGATACCCATGCATAACTACAGTTAAGTGGAGATGCACTAATGGGCAAAAAAAATTTTTTTGTCCTAAATAAAAAATAGGTGCATTAGATGGAATTTAACATGCTAAATAAGAATCAGCATTTACTTTTTTTCTATTACGTATCGATTTTTTTTATGGCATGACTACTATGACCCCGTCACATTGTATAACTCGAGAACGGTTTGTCCTGTTAAGATAAATTAAACTCTAATATATAGCGACTTAAATTGTCTTTGAGCTGAATTTACAAAATTTTTTGTTCAGTTAATATTTTTCCGAAGTTATTCGGTAATTAGTAGCGAAAAAATTAATTTTTTTTAAATGTTGAAAATTTTGATCTTTAACTCTGAAATTCTTGAGCGAATAAAAAATACTGTTAATATACCTTGAAGACAATTTTTGTATGTATCTTTTGGTGTATCACTTATCAAAATCATGTAAACGGTTCTTGAGTTATAGTCTAAATTTGACAAACCATTCTCGACTTTTATAGTGTGACCGCTGAATAAGGTGATGGATGATATTAGTCATGCACCTAAAAAAAATCAGTACGTGGTAGAAAAATAGTGAAAGCAGATTCTGGTTTAACTCGTCAAAATCCACCTAGTCCACCTATTTTTTATTTTTTTACAAAAAAAAAAAATAAAAATTTGTTTGCCCACCACTGTATTTCTATACAATTATATGTATACATGGGTATTTTTACTTAACTGTGAATAAAATCAAAATTTGTTCATCAATTTTTAAGTTAAATGCCTTATTTTATTTGCAGCATTAACAGCTTTAAGATAAAGATAATAAACTGATAATAAAGTTTTTTTTGGACACTTATTTCAAAATAACTTCGAAGATATTGAGCACATAAAATGAAGTTTGGGTGATTTGAAGATATTTTTAGTCCGCATCTTTTGGTGTATGTCAATCGTACAAACCGTTTTTGAGTTATAAGGAAATCTACTAAAGTAATGGCATTACTATGAACGAAATATTAGACATGCCCATAAAAAAAATCCATACCTGATGGAAAAAAACTGAAAGCAGATTCGTGTTAAGCATATCAAAAAACATCAAATCCAACTTTTTGTTTATGGTGGAGGATTTCTTTGTCAACCAGTGTTATTTGTTGGTAAGATGGTAAAGGGTATCAATTTTTAAATTCGTTTATATTCATAATTTCAAACAAAATTTTAATTCAAAGAAATTGTTGCTGTTTAGAACTTTTTCATCCGATGAAAAAGTTCTAACTAATTTATAACTTTTGTAATAAATATCACAAAAGTTATTTTTAATTTTTTTATTTCGATCAAGATGAAAAATTTAAACTATTATAAAAATAAAAAAAAATCATGATGGGTTTTTATTATTTTTTGAGCATTGTTTTTGCAGATTATTTTTCGATTGAAATAAAAATAAAAAGCTAGTTTTTTTAGTATTAAAATCCGGTCTCTACTTATTTATACTCACAATCAAAAAGATGGGATTATATTGATTTTGTTATTAATTAATTTATGACCCTATAAAGTATATATTTTCTAGGTCCCGGTTAGGTTCTGATTCGATCTAGCTATACTCGTCCATCTGTCTGTCTGTGTCAAGCAAGATAGGGCTCGAACGGAACCACCTAGGGGGACGAAATTTTGCTCAAACATTTACTTTATATAAGGTTAATAAACAAAAAGTTATAGGCCAAATACTAAAAACACATTCAAGCATATACGACAACGAAATTTTTTACAGATAGTTGGATGGTCTATATTAACTCGGAAACCAAAAACGGACGTGATCCGTTCTTTTTACCGGCCCCTCCCATTTATGGTGAAACGTCAACGAAATCTTGTGCAAATAGTTCAAGGGCCAATTTAAAGTCGGAAAAAAAATAGGCGTGGTCCGCCCATTTTACCGCACATCTCTCATATAACGTAAATTTGAAAAAGTTGATGGTGGGTATATAGAAGCCAAGCAGAATATTCTCTCTTGTTCTCAGTTTAGTTAAAAATTTTTTATTTATAAACTTCTCAATAGAATGATATATAAATGGTTAGTAAAGAAATTTTAAATTGATTTAGGTTTGCTCCCTACTTAGAACATTAGTCGAAATAGTGAATTTTTTTAAAAATTTCATTTTTATTTATTAATAAAAAAAAAACGTCACGCAAGTATTTTAAAATTTATTGACGGTATTTAGTTAAAAAATATATTGAGATCAATTTGACACTAAATTGTTTGCCGCCCGGATAAAAACAAGTGCATTAGTGCAGATTTTATGAAAATTTTAAATTTTTTAATGGACTTTTTTAAATTGCACAAAAAAGCATATTAGCATAATATTTCCACTATTATTTCCCCTGTAGTATATAAAATAAATATTAATCTTTCACTTCTTCAAAAATCATGTAAAAAGCTTTAAAAACCATTTTTTGAAAATTTTTTAAAAATAAACAATTAAAAATTTGCATTTAAAAATTAACAAAAGAAGGCTAACAATTATCGGGAACGCAAAAAAAGAAGAGCGTTAAAGAGTATGATATGACTAATTTTCTTCCTTTCCTTTACTTTAAGTGTATACACAGAAAAAATTATTACCGTCTTTTTTACAATTAACTCATTTGTTTAATTTTGCATCAAAATTTGATAAATATGTTCAAAGAAAAAATAAAATAAAAAATTAATTTTGGTATGATTTTTTTTCCTATACACATTTTTAATTCATTTAATCATCTATTTGATTGATTTAATTAATTTATTAATTGGGAATTTTTTTCTGTTTTGTATTTTTTATAGTTTTTAGTAATTGATATAATCATGTTGGTGAGAGGTGCAAATTTAAACAAGTTTTTAATTGAATGAATTATTTTCATATATATTTGTTAATTGGTGACTTTTTTCTGTGTAACGTTCCAAAAATTGTGTTGTGTTAGAAAAAAAAAAGAAACCCTCACAAAATTTAAGTAATTTTTAATTATTTTGCTTAGCAGTAGAAATCTTAAACAAAATTATACCTCCGTTTCATTTCTTTCATTTGATCAACAAATAACAAGAAAATAAATAAAACCAAAAATCTAATAAAAACAATTTATAAAAATAAATCATTTTTCTTATTTTTTTCTTTCCGGCAATCTCTAAATAAAAATCCAAAACCAAATCTTGTTAAGCATTTAAGGAATTTACACTACAACAACATAAACAAGAAACCCGCATCAAACAATTTTAAAAGACAAGATAGAAATAAGGCCTCCATATTAAATTTGAGAGAAAATATAGGACGAAAGTAATAAAAACACATTTTCTAATTTATCATGATAAAAAAAAGCAGACTGTTGATAACTAAATTTGAAATTCCTGGCTATTAATATTATATTGTTGTTAAGCGTATGAAAAAATTTCAGGAAAAAAGTAAAGAAAATATTTTAGAAAAAAAAAAAAAATGAACACAAATTTGTCAGTTAGAGTTAAAGAAATAGAAAAGAAAAGATTAAAAAAAACATAAAACATGGCTGATAATGATGAATGATGGCATCAACAATTCGATTGAAATGTAATTTGCGTTTCTTCTTCCTTGTTTTGCTTGTTGTCTATGTGTTTTTTTCTTATTTTTGTAAAACTAAATGTACTAGAATGGACGTTTTGTTATTCCTTTGTTACGTTGTTTGTATTTTTTATATATGAGTGTATTTTTACTGTATTTTATTTCTTCCTATCACTATGACATGTCACTTCCGCTTCACGCATTCATTGTCACTTGTTTGAATTTTGTCTCTTGTCTTTGTATGTGTTTTATATATACTTATGTTTGTGTTTGTATACTTGTAAATTTTGTTCATTTTTATTTCGTCAATTCATTCGTACATTTCATTTGTTTTGTATTTTTTAATGTCCTTTTTTTTATATTGCTCTTTGTGTGCGTCTAGTTTCATTGTCAGAAAATACTATAAGATAATGTTTTCTTGTAAGGCTTAACTTGCTAAAAGAGCTCTATATTAAATGTTTTATATCATGAAATTAAATTGCAGAAAAATTCATTAACATATAAAGATCGATTAGAGTAAGTTATTTTCACAGCTTCCTTTGCTATAATAAAATATAATAAATGTAGTATAAAAATTATAATATATTTATTGCAATAGATTAAAGTCATTTAGATTCAAAATACATTTCATTTGGTAAGCTTTCAGATGCTTAAACAATAAAATAATGGAATAGCCCATATATATAGTCTTTTATTAGAAATTTTCTTATTGACATTCTACCATCATTTTCTTGATTCTATTTCGTATGATTTTATTTTCTTATGCTTTTTTGCTCAAAATCTCAGTATATTTTTTTCATTCTGGCTGCTACTGTTGTCATTTCTAAATTAGCATTTATCATCAAATTGACAAACTTTATTGCCATTTTTCAAAAATACAATTCATGTATTTTTTTCTTCAACTTTATCTATTTGTATTTCCGTTTTTGTCTCTGTTTGTTTCCGTTTTTCAATGTCTATTTTTTGCCGTCGTCATAGCAGAAGTATTATGAATTTGAATGTAGTTGTATTGGCATTTTTATCATCATTTGTCAATCAGTGGTTATTTATCATTATCGTTAAATCATTTTGAGGTACATTTGGGGGAGAATATTTTCTTTAAATTGTTAATAAAAATAAGGGATTAAAATTATAATATTTCAAAGGACTTTCTAAATATATCGAAAAAAGCAGGATAATGAAAGAGAAAACAAACATGAGGGTAATTAATGGAAAATCTAAATTTTTTTATAGGACTAGCGTCTATAAATTATAAGTTATAAATTATAAATTATAAATTATAAATTATAAATTATAAATTATAAATTATAAATTATAAATTATAAATTATAAATTATAAATTATAAATTATAAATTATAAATTATAAATTATAAATTATAAATTATAAATTATAAATTATAAATTATAAATTATAAATTATAAATTATAAATTATAAATTATAAATTATAAATTATAAATTATAAATTATAAATTATAAATTATAAATTATAAATTATAAATTATAAATTATAAATTATAAATTATAAATTATAAATTATAAATTATAAATTATAAATTATAAATTATAAATTATAAATTATAAATTATAAATTATAAATTATAAATTATAAATTATAAATTATAAATTATAAATTATAAATTATAAATTATAAATTATAAATTATAAATTATAAATTATAAATTATAAATTATAAATTATAAATTATAAATTATAAATTATAAATTATAAATTATAAATTATAAATTATAAATTATAAATTATAAATTATAAATTATAAATTATAAATTATAAATTATAAATTATAAATTATAAATTATAAATTATAAATTATAAATTATAAATTATAAATTATAAATTATAAATTATAAATTATAAATTATAAATTATAAATTATAAATTATAAATTATAAATTATAAATTATAAATTATAAATTATAAATTATAAATTATAAATTATAAATTATAAATTATAAATTATAAATTATAAATTATAAATTATAAATTATAAATTATAAATTATAAATTATAAATTATAAATTATAAATTATAAATTATAAATTATAAATTATAAATTATAAATTATAAATTATAAATTATAAATTATAAATTATAAATTATAAATTATAAATTATAAATTATAAATTATAAATTATAAATTATAAATTATAAATTATAAATTATAAATTATAAATTATAAATTATAAATTATAAATTATAAATTATAAATTATAAATTATAAATTATAAATTATAAATTATAAATTATAAATTATAAATTATAAATTATAAATTATAAATTATAAATTATAAGTTATAAATTATAAATTATAAATTATAAATTATAAATTATAAATTATAAATTATAAATTATAAATTATAAATTATAAATTATAAATTATAAATTATAAATTATAAATTATAAATTATAAATTATAAATTATAAATTATAAATTATAAATTATAAATTATAAGTTATAAATTATAAATTATAAATTATAAATTATAAATTATAAATTATAAATTATAAATTATAAATTATAAATTATAAATTATAAATTATAAATTATAAATTATAAATTATAAAAATATAAATTATAAATTATAGTCCATTTATCCATATATTCCATTTTGTTCCTATTAAACTGCCAATACTCGCATGATTTAAACTTAATTCCTGACCAGGTAATAAAATGTAATAATAATGATTAATGATAAATATAATTTAAAATTGTCTGCCTTCTTTCAGACCACCTAAGCACCATTTAGCGATACTTCTAACATTTTCTGCTATTTATATTTTCCATTCTACTCCAAGTTATTAACAACAATTTCAGTTAAACAATAAATAAATAGCAAACTCTTGTTAGTGAAACATTTATGTATAAATGATGATTATCATTTTTATTATTTTCAGTTTTATGACTGCAACTAATTGTATAAATTTAATATAAAACTCCACCTTATTTGCTGATAAGAATTATATACCAAAGGACACCCGTACAAAAAGCGAAATACTTATTAGAAAGCAAACAGCAAAAAAATTAAAATATTTTCACACTGTCACCGCCAGTAGTAGCAGCAACAGCAAATAGCCATAAAATATAATGCCGTAATAAATAATTCTTATTACTCCATGAACACTACAACAAATACAAAATTTCGAAAAAAGCAACAACATTATTAAAAGTAAATTAGAAAATAAAAAAATAATAAAAACATCCTCCCAGACCTGACAACGTTGCATAAACGAACCAATTTAAAGCAGAAGGACAATATTCCTTTTATATTGTTGCCACAACGAGAAAACTAAACAGAAAAATGCCAACAACAACAATAACACTACACTTAAAAATTATGAGAGAAACATGAAAAGGAAGGCAGAGAAATAGTAAGAAAAGGTAATGGTCAAAACAATATAAATGCTAATAAGGCTTTAACTTGCAAAAATTATCGTTCAAATATGCCGGAGTCAACATTTGTAACACAACACTCTTTCCCCTCTTCTTGAACCACCCTTAAAAACAAGGTTTTACGTTTACGAAGTTTCCTTTATTCTAAGTTGCTTTCAAAAAGAGTGTGCCTGCATGAACTGTTGTAATATTGACTGCATTTGTTGCTGCACTTTTATGACCAAATAAAAAAAAAGAACAAAACAAGGATTTTAAACTGGCGTCGAATTGGAAGAAAGGATCATCACGGTATAAAGCAGATGTTTTGGATGAGGTGTTTATAGAGAAACAAGTATGAACTTTTGAAAAATGTTCTGCAACAGGTTGTCTTAATATGCTGACTTAATCTTTTTTGTCTTAGTTTGCAAAAATGTATACAAATTTATTCAAAAGGAATTAGTGTTGCTCGAATACGGTGACTTGTTGCAGGATGTTTTTCTAAATGATTTTAAAGTTCAAATTTGTAGTTAGTTGAACATTTTTAAAGAGTAAAGTAAGTTGAAACTTAAAAATTTAATGTATTTTGATATTTTCATCTTGATATCATACCTAAATTTAGAAAACTATAATGTTGATTTCTGTGTTATGTTTACGGCAAAATATAATGATTACCATTTTTCTGTTACAGAAAAAATTTTAATAAACTAAATATTTTAAATTGTTACATAACTTTTTACCATATTTTGCTGCATAACTCCTAAACCAAAAGAGACTCCAACATGAGTTCTTGCTCGGGTATATAGAATAGAGTTAAATTATTAATATACGAGAGTATAAGCCTGCCTTTGTCAGTAAATTTAATATTTTAATAATAAAAATATGCACAAAGAAATCCAAAGATCTTTGAAAAGAAATACATGAACAACATTTTAATGCTTTTCCTTTCCCTAGTCGAAGTTAAAGATTTGAAGCTGTTAGAATCTGATTGGATAATAGTAACTTAAGTATTAAATTAGTCAACTACTCCTTGAGAGTAGTATAACAAATCACAATTCCTTAAAAAAAATTTGGCTCCGTTAGGATTTGTGGGATAAACATATTTATAACTAAGTTCTGAAAAAAGAAAAAATGCTTAGAAGGACACATAAATCCGATTATCTCCGCTCCCTTATAAAAATTTCAAAATCTTGCTCCGCTAGTATTTGTAGGACAAAAGTATTATAAGTGAGCTAAATTTAAATTTTCTACGTCGTCTGAGAGCTTCAGAAAGCTGGAAAAAGAGAAAAAAAAAGCTTAGGAAATTACAAATATATCTCCGATATACGGAGATACAAACGTATCTCCGCTCCCTGATAAAAATCCGTTAGGATTTGTAGGATAAAAACTCGAATATTAAGTCGAATTTTAATTTTCTACCATGTCTGGGAGCTTTAGAAAGCTCTGAAAATAGAAAAAATACTTAGAAAATGACACATAAAAGAGCTTAGAAATAGAATAGAATAACGAAAAGTTACATAAGAAAGCCAAATTTAAATTTTCTACGTTGTCTGGGAGCTTCAAAAATCTCTGGAAAGAGAAGAACTGCTTAACAAATTATATATAGATTTTTTATGAATATTTTAAACTACCGTTTTTTTTAGATATTCAGCTTTAATCTATATATAATTGATTTTGACCTCTGAACTTTCGAAGTATATACATTAAATACACGTACTTTTAAAGTCAATATCTTTTTCTATTTAATGAAAAAAAATCAGAATTTTACAAAGTATAGTTTAGAAGTTATGAGCAATAAAGAGTATACACTATTCCATTAAAATATTGATTTTGTCCTTCCTGTTCCAGTCATCGTAGGATGTTGAAATTTGGAAAGTATGATCTAAGTGACATCCCCTTTCATAATTTTAGGTACGTTTAAATGTAGCTCCCAAAATTTGGATCAGCATAATATACACTTTCGGAAAAAATTCAACAGGATCTTCAGTCTGAAAAATGAACAGCACTTGCAATAGGTAATAACTGTAGCAAATTTCATTCATCCGAAAATGCCTGTTTTTTGTCCGTTTTGATATGGTTTTGTTTAATATTGAAAACTTAATAAATAAAAATTTTACTATAAATTTACTATAAATAGAGCAAATTTGGGCAAAATAATGAGTAACTGAAGAGAAAATGTAGGTGCAGAAATCAAAATAATATCAGCAAATTACAGGGCTTGGGGGAGATAGATATACCCTTGTTCCTATTAAATAAAATATTGCCTGACCCATAAAAAACGTACTCCTTGTGGCTTCAGCAAATTTTTATACTGTTTTGTCCAGTATTTTAGATGCAAATACGTTTTCCCGTATAAATGTAATTATATGCCATTAACTGCAATCACAAATGTTGGTGGAATTCCTCCCAGTAGGATTTATGGATATTTTAAACGGATTTCTTTTAAACTGCGTGCCAAGTTTTAATTTTCTATGACAACTTCTTCTATTTTTATCCCATCGTTGCACATTGGGGTAAAACAGGTTGAAAATGGCGATTAATTCAGGGAAAGGTGATATCAATGTTTTAATTATTACCATGATAGAATTACTAAAGGTAAAATCACTAGAAAGTTTGTTCTCATTTTTATTTACCCTGAAAAGTCAAACACATATGAATCAAAAGAAAATGTAAAAAAATTAAAATAAAACTTCAAACTAGAAAAAAAATATTTTAAATATAAAACAAAAACTTCTAAAAACAAATTTATGCAACAAAATTTTATTATAAAAAACAAATATTAACAGATATATGGTTTCTAAATGTCCTATTGGACAAATGTTTGTATTAAAAGTTCACACTGGGCTCACATTCTGCATTTCAAGAAACAGTTTTAATGATTTACTTATGTATGTATGTAAACAAAATATTTTTTTTTTTTTCATTCTTGATTTTTGTTTTCTGCTTTCCATTTTTCAGTTTTTTGACTTAACAAGAAATAAAATTAACAACTCTCTCTAGTGATTCTACCTTCTGTTATTATATTATGATTATTACGTTTAATTTTTTTATTGATTATTAGGTAAACCAATTTTGTTTTAGAGTTTTAAGATTTTTTTAACAGAACTGTAATGTCTGTCCGTCCGTCTATACATTAGAGTTAAAAGGGTCGAAAATTATGCATAATTCAGAGAATGGTGGTATCAACACCTTAATAGTCACGTTTAATTTTTCTATTTATTAGTAAGAAAAAAAATTCATTTTTAGAATTATAAGATGTTTTTTTGCTGAATGGAAATGTCCGTCCGTCTATACATTTGGCTTAAATGGGACGAAAATGACGCTTAATTCAGGAAAAGGTGATATCCAAATTTTGTTGATCACGTTCTATTTTTTCCATTTATTAGTTAGTAAATAATGGACTCTTAGAATTCTAAAATATTTTTTGGCAGCATGGCAATGTCCGTCCGTCTATACATTTGGGTTAAATGGGTCGAAAATAACACTTAATTCAGAGAAAGATGATATCAAAATTTTTATACTTACATTTAGTTTTAATATTAATCGAGAAGTGGAAAAAAAATACTTTTTGAATTTTAAGATGTTTTTGAGAGAATTCTAATGTCCGTCCATCTGTCCGTCTGTTTGTTAATTTTTGCAAACTTTCCAATTCAAAATCTTTTAACTTTTGACCCAATAAAGATAACGACTCGAAATTTTCTTTGTTCGATAGATAATTTTGTTTTTTAAATAACTACATAAAATATAATAAAATCGGTTGAAAATATTTTGCTATATATTGAAAAATCTTAACCAAGATCTTGTAAAATTGGGATTTTTGAAATTTCAAATGTATATAATTCGATAAATATATAAGATGATTGGTAGATGCAAGCATGTTTTCTAAATGATTTATCAAGGAAATTAAGGTGATATAAAAATCTTGAAAATCGGGTAAGGAATAAAAATTCGCTAGTGGTTAAATATTTTCCATGACACTAGTACCCTATTTTTAACCCTCATAGTTCCGCTCCTGAAGCGTATATGGGATCCTGCTAAACTAAACTCAAAATACTACTGTCCTCTGCCTATGGGAAATTTCATATAAATTCAACCAGCCGATTAGAATTTACAGATTTATTTCGATTCTGCCCCACTGTTTAATGTTGGATAAAGCAAAGTTCTTTTTGTATGAAATCTGCTGGAGTTTTTTTTTTTGAAAAAAATTTACTTCTCAAATGGGGCTATATATGTATGCGCACGATTTTTTTCCATAATATTAAAGTGGACAATATATACTATTTTTCAGAAAATTTTCAGAACAAACATCCTGTAACATTTTAAGTTGCATTTCATAAAAATTTGAAATTAGTGTATTAAAGGATAATTTTTCAAAAAAAAAAAAAAAATATTAGAACAAAATATAATTTACAAATACTTGAAGAAAAGTACACTTAAATTCCTGAAGTTGATGGTTGCATTTTAAATTTTTTACTTTAAAGGACCTCTTATTTAAAATAAATACACTGAAAATTGATGAAATTGATTTATTTTTACTCTTTTTCAAAAATTGAAAACAATTTTCAAATTTGACAGCTCCTTATAAGCAAACAGCACAACCTAGCTTAAATATTTTAATTGATATTGATACATAGTTTTGTCTACTTTTATTTAGTACCCAACTTTATTACAAAAATTTAAATTTAAAAATTCAATTAATCGCCACTTTTGACACCTTTTACCCCAACGTGTGTTGTATGGAAATAAAGCAAGCGGACAAATGTGCTTTTTTATGTTTTCTGTATGTTCTGGTAAAAAATAAAGTAGATCCTCTTGATAATCATCACACGTGTCAAATTCGGATTAAATGTCTTCATCTGTAACTAAAATGCTACGATTACAAAGACAACAAGCCAACCTAATGGACCTACAGACGGACAGACATTGTTAAATCGACTCAGAAAAGGATTTTAAACTAATTTCTGCACTTCAAGTGCAAATGTTTATAGTGCACTATAAACATTTGAACATATACATTAAGATGTCGTGGCAACAGGAGTATTTGTACATTAAAAAATTTATTTATTAATATTACAGTTTTAGTTGAACTAAATACTATAAAAATCATTTTTTTTTTTTTTTTCATAACTCACATTTAATCTTCAATATTTACCAAGCACCCGAAAACGTTTTATTTTTATTTTTCAATCAAAATAAATATCTTTAATGTTCAAAATATTTTTTCATTTGTTGAAAAAAATATGTGAGGGATTTTTATTTTTAAAATAAATATCCATCAATGATGAAAAAAATAAATATCTTTAACGATAAATATCTTTAACGATAAATATCAGTTCGAAAAAAATTTAAAATGATTGTTTTTTTTATTCATACTTTTGTTTTGTTTTCAAAATATTTTTTTATTCAAATGAAATTGTTGTTTAGAATTTTTTCCATCCGATGAAAAAAGTTCAAAATAATTTTCAACTTTTGAAATAAATATCACAAAAGATATTTATATTTTTATTTTCATCATGATGAAAAAAAATAAAATATTGATGAAAATAATAAAAATCATGATGGATTTTTATTATTTTTTGAACATTAAAGATTGTTTTTCGATTGAAATAAAAATAAAAAGATTGTTTTTTTAGTATTAAAATCCGGTCTCTGATATTTACATATATAAAACTGAATATTCTAAAATAATTATAATATAAATTAAATACTTACAGGTTGTAATTTAATAATTTCAATTCTTCAAACAATTTTTGGATTTTTATTTAACCTAAAAATATAAAAATAAAATAATAAATAATTAACAAAATCTTTAAAACAATAAAAAATTTGTTTTTATTTAAAAATATTAATCATAATGTCAGCATCAGTCGGTCAGTCATATTATTTTTAATTAATGTCAAAACTTCCAAAATCCATAACAATGTATTTTGACAAAATAATCACAGAATTACTTTCATGTCATATTTTTCAATATTAACACTTTGCAACATTAGTCACCCCTTTCCAAAGAAAAAGTAATTATTTTTATCAAATTTCATTTTTTAATAAATTTTCTTATAAACCCTAAAACAATTTCCAAAAATATGCTTCTGTTACCAAAATGAAACCATAAATATCAATATAAATATAATTATCTACCATGGAGTATATGAAGTTTTAATATGATTTTTATTTAGCTGCTGGGAATATTTTAATCCTAAAGGGATTATTTGTTAATTATAACAACAATAATGAGATAGATGACACAATGCCAACGAAAAATGTTTAATATACAATACAGCAGCAACATTATTATATACTATACTTATTATTTGCTGGGCTTAAGTAGTGGGTGTAAAAATGTAATACCATTTCATTTTCCTTTTATTTCTCATTATGTTCAATTTGGTTTCGTTTTATTTCGTTGTTTTTTTTTTTTATTTATCTTCCAAAAATAATACAAGATTAATTATTTTTGCATTTTATTTTACTGTTTTCTTGTTTTAAGATAAGTATATCCTTGTAAAATATCAAAAGAAAATTAAAGTTGAAATAAAAATTAACTTTTTGTTTGAAAAATACAAACGATGTTTATAATTTCATGGGAATGTGTCTGTACTTGTGGATTTTGTTCAAGTGACTATAGATAATGGAAGTTTATGTGGAACAAAGTCACATACATCAAGTCATCTTAATACTGGATTAATGCTTTAAAATTCATGTCATATGTCTTTTTTCGTTGTTGTTTTTATTTATATTTTTTTATGTTTTCTTTGCAAAATGAGCATAAAGAAGTAAGTAAACAAATGAGTGAAGCAAAAAAAGATTAAAATAAATTTGATACCGGAAAAATGCACTAAAATTTAACAACAGCAGTTTATTAGTACTCTATGGTGGGTACTAAAACAAAAAAAAAAAAAATAATAGTATTTTAAATATTTGTAACGCATAGAAAAGGTTATCCAACACCCACCTTAAAGTATACCAATCAACTTAGAACCACTTTTTAAATCGATCTAACGATGTCCGTCCTTCTGGATGTCCATGTAAACCTTGTGCACAAAGTACAATATTTTAATGAAATTTGGCACTTGAGACTTTTATGATATAAGTAGGTAGCCTTTTGAAATTTGACTAGAAAGCACTAAAATAAGCATCACTTAATTCATTTAAAATGACATAAATTGTTTTAATTACGCTTAGTTTTTACCACAGTTATGCATAAACTTCTAGTTTGTAATTATATTTTCAACTAAAACCATCCGGGTATAAGCCAGAGCAGTGTTGCCGATGTGTTATAACACTATGCGACAAATATAGGATCATCGCGTAGAGGTGGAATCATTCTATATGCAATTTATAACATTTGATGAGTTTAGCTGGTGGGCAAACAATTTTTTATGACCTTCTAAACTTTTCTTTTTTACACCAAAGTGGTCTCAGATAAGTCGAAAAAAATATAAATGTAGCTCGAAACTCAACTACTTTCGCATAAATATTTAGAGCAATGAACGCGGAATATGTATTTTATTAGAACTTTCAATTAATCTATCCCTCATAATAACTCTTCCTCATAGACCGGACTAAATTGTACGATTGATTTGGATTATGTTGACATTGGAGTCAACGGTCAATTGAGACTTTTTTTTATATTTAAATTCTGAGAAAAATAAATGAAAGAATCAGACAAATTTTCGTAAAAATACAAACATTATTATTTACGGCTATTTTCAGAACGTTAATTTGGTTTGTAGAAATTACGATTTTTAAAACTTTTTCATACTCGAGATGATTAACTATGACAACCTGTAGCTCATCTTCTATTATTATATTTCGTACATTCGGTACGACTAGTAGTTTAAGAGATACGGATTTATTGCCAACATTTTTGTTGTTCCCATTGCCAACAATTAAAACTGGAATTGACTATTAAGTATTCGCATGATTTTTTTTTTAGGTGGACCATATAGACTTGCCGGAGGCGGGTCCACACTGTCCCAACGTTGAACACTTCGGACATTAACATTTTTTAAAATGTTATGATTCTTTACATCTGAACCGATTTTACATTTTTTATATAAGAGAATTATGCTGGTCGAGATCTTTTAGTGCAAGAAATCTTGGGCTTAACAGATTAAAATTTTTCAAGCAAAAAAATGGTTTTAAAAGGAATGATTTGACATTTTGTGCATAATATTCATTCTTAGTTATGCAATAAAATTTGTTTATGAATATTTTTTAACGAAACTTTGTCCAACTTTAGGACACTTCGTTTATAACTTTTTATACTATCACTGTGTGAAATTTCATTGAAAACGGACCAGCTGTTTCGAAATTGCATAATTATTTCCATTTTATATTTTAGATCGGCTGATATGACGAATGGCTGTTGGCGGTAACGAAAACTATAATGAATATTTATCGAAGATGAACAAATTAGCAATCAAGTGGGTTTTACTCAAAGTATATATTTCTTCATAGGAAATGGGAACTTAAAGTATACCTAGCAAAATCTTTGCTTACCATGTAATGAATTAAGAAGCTAATATAATGGCTCTTCACAACTTACACATTAGATGAATAACTCATTATTTTAACATGGTGATATCATTAGTGGCAACTACTTACTCTATATTATTGCAGGTAAGCATATCAGAAAGTTATTACTTAAATGTCATTGCAAGAACTAATTACTTTAAATCTATTCAATAACTCATTAATTTCAAAGCATTAGAGAAGTCATTATTAGCAAAATGAATAGTAACTAGTTACATTATCGGTTACAAATAAGTACTGAAATATGGAACAATAAAAAGTAGATATTTCTTTAAAATTTATTTATTTAAAATATGAACAATTTAAAATATTCAAATTACAGTTATAATTTTTCATGAGTGAATTATCATGTATGCATGCAGTACGCCAATGAATTTTGTTGGCAATAAGCTAGTCTGCCTTTCGTCGTGTTGTGTTGTGTTCAACTCCACCAGAGACTGGTGTTTATCAAGTAATTGATTACATATCAGGTTAAAAGTAAGTAGTTACTAAACTACTTTCATGTAATACAGATAGTATGTTGTTATCATTGAAAAGTAACCACATCCGTAACTACATGAAATTATTCAAGTTTGCTGGGTACACACAGAAAAAAATATTTCAAATTATTTTTTTAATAAAATGATTAACAAAGTTTTTATTGGAGTTTAATTATATGATATATTAATATAATTAATTTTCTAATTGGTTTATTTTTTTTTTATAAATTGACAGCTCTTAAAATATATAAAGAAAAATGAAAAATTTGTCTGTAAAAATATAGAAATAAAATATATTTAAGTCAATTTCCAACAACTGACAGCTTATTATATCTACAAAAAAAAAAAAAAAAAAAAAAAAACAGTAATAAAAAATCAATTATTATAGTTAGTGTTTATAAAAAACCGACTTTTCAAAAAACCGGTTTGACGGTTAACCGAAAATTGGGTAAAATTAAACCGGTTAACCGACATTTTAATAATTGCTTTAATTTGAAGCCAAATAATAAACAGTGCACTGTAGTGTTCTTTATAAATTGCGATTGATTTACATCGAAAATTTACAATAATTTTTTCAGCCTTTAGACTAGTTTTAATATAATTTATAAAAACAACTTTTATGGCAACTTTTAAGCTTTTGAAGCTTAATAATGATCTAATATTATGCTATAAAGTATTTTTTTATTTTATTTTATTTTTTATTATTATTATTTTTTTATTTTTCTACCATAAAAATAAAATTAAATTATTGAAATTTTTTCAAAGAGGAAGCTTTAGACCAAAGATATTGCACTTTATATTATTATTTATATTCACCGCGTTTAAAGTTTTTCTCTCAAGGAAACGTTTATATAATTTTTATAAAAAAAAAAATTAATAAAAATATCTGAAAATTTATTAATTTTCGCATGAAATTAAAATTTTTGTAAATGAAATGCTTAATTATCTATCTGATTTATTATATTTACAGTTTTAAAATATATTTATCCCACAAGTAAATATTTAAATCTATCACTTGCTAACTGAAACAGCTACCATTTTTAGAAGTTTCAAAATATTTTCTTATATTTTAAATTCAGAAAAAAGCAACTAAAGGACGAAATTTAGTGATATTTTTAGCAAATTTTTGAAACCGGTTAACCGACACAGAAAAACCAGGTAAACCGGTTAACCGAAATTGAATATTTCAAATTAACCGGTTTGCAAATAACCGAAATATGAAGAAAAAACCGGTTTATCGGTTAACCGGTTTATAAACACTAATTATAGTTAATTATTATTATCATTTTGATGATTGAAGCAAAATCAAACAAAAATTAATTAATATAAGCAATTTCGTAATTGAAGTCGATTTTTAATTTTTTTTTTTTTCGTGACATAAACTAATATCAAAATTATAGTTTTGTTCAACAAATTGAAGTTGTTATTTTATTTTTGTATAAAATAAGTTTTTTATATTTTTAAGTACAGCAATATTTCAGCAAATATTGCGTTTTGATTCCTGAAAAACAGATCTAGTTTTCACTGAAATCGATTTAAAAATTGTATTTATATAGTATCAAACAATTATTAGATTTTTATAGCCAAATTTTACCTCACGAAATAGTAAGAAATATATCAAAAGCTAACAGCTCTAAGGAAAACACAGGAACCAAAATGAGGCAGGTGTGGAGCTATGGTATTATACAAGAAAAGAGCGGAAGTGAACGTGTTTTTTTTCTTTTTCTTATTGTTAAGACAAATCCTTATAATTAATAAAACTTTTTAAAGCATAAATATTTCCTCTATCTGCAATATGTAGAGTAATTCCCATTCGTTTTTGTTTTAGTTTCAACATCATTTACTGCATTCTTTTTTTTTTTTATAAAAATGTAAGCGTTTAAATCTGTGGATTCAATTGCTTATTGTGTCAGAGAAAATTTAAAATACTATTGAACTGTCATACATCCAACACATACATATAAGTTTTCGTTTGTTTGTCTTTTATTTTTATGCAAAGAAAAGCAAAAAAGAAAAAAAAAAAAAAAACAATGAAAACAGGAAACAACAGGGTCAGTTGGCTTATTCCACCATAATACACCAGCAAGAACACGTATAAAAACAAACATGAACTGTATACATATAAGATCATTCCAACAGTTCTGGTGATGGTCACCAATATGGTGAATTAAATGAATATTGAGTGATCTTTGTTTATTCTCACAGGTCATAAAGGAATAATATAATAGATCAACCAGCGAAAATGTTTAAATATATAAAACCAACAGAGTTTTATTGATTGAAGAAAAATACAGTTGCGGTTGAATGGCAAAGTTATGCATTAACTGTACGACAAAGAATGATCATATCATGCTTATAAGGATCTCCAATATTTTCACTCTAGATAAATTTATGAGTCTACAATTCCAATGATCCTGTCAACTCAGTTCAGGTCACTTTTGCTTATTTAGGGACAGTTAAATGACTTCCCTTTGTATTCTAAAAGTTACATATACAAATGTTTAAAGTTTTTAATGTTTAATTGACTATGTTTTGTGCACTAGTTTGTACCGTCAAATTGAAGTACATTTAATCAGAAGAACTGTTGGAATCCAACCGAAACATCTGAGTTGCATGCATTTATAAGTTCCACCAATAAGAATGAAACCAACAAAAAAAAAATCTTTTCACACATGCATTAAAAAAAAAAAAAAAAAAAAAAAAACATACTTTACGCACACACACTCACATTTACATAAAGAGAACCGAAAAAACAGACGTAGTATAATGGCATGACTGCAGCAGGATTTCAGCATGAATGCTTTCAATAAACAACAGCAACAACAACAACATTATTTCCCGAAATAAAAACTCCAAAAAAATATTGCACCATAATCAGTTATACATACGAATATTCTGACCAATTTGTTGTTGTATTGTATTACTGGACTTTTATTCTTTGTTACCAAAAAAAAAAAAAAATACTCGTACTTTCAACCAAAACAAATTTTTCTATTTAACTATAACAGTGTGTGTAAGAGTATTTGGTCTTGGTGTTATTGTTGTGTTGTATTGTATTTCTATTTTTTCCACCATTCTCTATAGCAAAAAAAGCTTAAAGTTCAATACGTCATGACAAGTTGGCGGAAGTGTACAAATGGTCAAGTTTACCCAAATTTGTTGTTCCTAGAATTGAATGCACCCAGTTTTGTGTATAAATGTTTAACATTGAAAAAAAAAAATGCATGAAATAATGAAGGGTATTTCGTAGCAAAGTTAATAAATAATAGGAAAATAATCATAGGTTTATCCAAAAATTAAATATTCGTGGATTGTAATTAATATATTCAAAGAAGGAATAAATATGTGATGAGACAAAATTTGCATATGAATTAATTTTTAATCTAAAATAGATTTAAAAATATTAAATTTTTCCTAATTGTTTGAAATTAAAATTTACAAAATCTTTCCACATTTAAAATTAAAAAAAAAGCCTTTCATATCCTAAAACTTCATTACTTATCAGTAACCTTAAATGCAACTAGTTCCTCTTGTTTTAACTTGTAATGACTTCTGTAATATTTTAAATTCACAGAATTATTGAACAACATAAAAGTAATTAGTTATTGTAATGACATGAGTTAAGTTAAATCAAAAAAAAGTTAACTAGAGGCGAATTTAATGAAAAACAACGTGCCGCAGAATCAGTGTTTCCCTCTGTTATTTATCGCTTAAACAATAGCAGAAGTTATCAAGAAGCAAAACTGATATGAAAATAAGGAGTGCAGCTCTTGAGGAACTGTTAGCGCCTATACATATACATCAGTAGATTATTAGCCTCATATGGAACCAACATAGTTATAATATCCATTATGGGGTCGATTGCCCTATTCAGATGCACGTCTTAGTAAGATTTCTATCTCCATTTCTTTGGATATCACCCGGACTAAATCCCAGAAGCACAACCGTTTTGAGAATATTAAAAAGGCATTGCGGACAATATTTTCTTAGTATCGATATCAACTGATCCAATCTTAAGAATCAGGTCAGTCGAGTATTATACCGATGAATCTAAATCTGTCGATGGGGTTAGGGGTGATTACCGAATTTTTGCAGTATTCTTCAGGTGAAGATCTCAGCTATTAAGAGTTCTGTGAATTAGATGTTTACTGTAGGGTATGTGAATGTCTTTTCGACATACAAATTGGTACATGAATGCCGAACTTCTCTGAATGAGATGACGGGACTTTGAAACTAAAAGTTAATCAGGGTAAGGAGTCTTTGCAATACCCCGTGTAAGTTCACTGAGTACGAACTAGCCAAAAAATAGTTCCTTCGAAATGATGAGGAATCAATAGAACATCTTCTATGTCGAGAATTACGGCTGAAGACTTCGACATTCCATTTTTGCATGAACTGTCGTTAAATGTTACAGACGTTGGATTGTATTAATTTGAGCATTTACATGCATGACTACTCTTACATAATACCTCGAGGTTTATACCCCATCCACTTAAAGTAATGTAGAGTATAAATACACAGAAAAAAAATTCGAACAGATTTCTCAATTAATCTGTTGTTTCATTTTATCTTAAATGTTAATTATATATGTGTGTGTAGATAAATTTTAAAATTTTTTAGCCAAGACACAAACCTGTTAGGTTAACAGTACTATGTTAAACACTTAACAGAAGTAACATAATTGAGAGAAATATGAATATATATAATAAAAAAAGGATATTTTAACGATAAAACAACAATAAAAAAATTTTAATATTGGAATTCTTTCTCCGATACTAGTGTTTGACAACAAAATAGTAAAAGGACCCAATTCTTCATTTTACTTAGAAATTTTTTGATAAAATCGTGAAGTATTGAAAAGGACTTTGGTCAATTTTTTAAAAAATCTTAGGAGATGGGCGGAAAAAGCTTTCTGAAAATTATTTCTGGATGTATCTAGATGAGTATCTAATAGTTAGAATCTCTAACAGTTTGTTTTTTTGGAAATTATAAAGATTTTTCGAAAAAGCAATTTTTGTTCTACGAAAAAGGACTTTGGTCCTTTTCTCAAAAATCTTAGGAGATGGGCGGAAAAAACTTTTTGGAAATTATTTCTAGATGTATCTAGATTAACATCTAATAGTTAAAATCTCTAACAGTTTGTTTTTTTTTTTTTTTTTTTTTTTTTTTTGAAATTATAACGATTTTTCGAAAAAGCAATTTTTCTAATATGAAAAAGGACTTTGGTCCTTTTGTCAAAAATTTTAGGAGATGGGCGGAAAAAGCTTTTTGGAAATTATTTATAGATGTATCTGGATGAATATCTAATAGTTAGAATCTCTTACTATTTTAGTTTCTGTTATAAAAAACCTGACAACCTTTCAAAAAATTCAAACTAAAAATAAAAAAATAAAAAAAAAAATTTTAAATATGTATAAAAATATTTCTATAACTATTTTAATGTCTAGATATTTTGTTAAGAATTTTGATGTATTTCAGATGTGCCCGTCTCCGATACAGAATATTTACATCATACTACCAAAGCTTTGTGGGTCCAGCTAGACTTTAAAAAAGGTAAATATGTTTTGGTTATTTGTGACAATGTTTTTTAATACATTATGAAATACTTTGGTTATTTTTCTTGTTATTACTTTAAAGTTTACACCGCCTTCCCCTATTTGTTGGCCTGTTTCGTGGTGATATTATAAATATTTTATATGAAACTTTAACAATTTTATTGTATTTTAGTTTTGTGCAATGGTACAGATTCAAACAATTTTCAAATTTTAACCAAAGTTTCAATCATAAGTATAATTCATTCAATTAAAAAAAAAAAAATGATATTGATGATTGGAGCAAAATCAAACAATTTTTTTAGTTGATGTAAGCAATTTAGTAATTGAAATCCATTTTTATATTTTTGTGTGTACATACTATAAATTAAAAAATTTTTGAAAATTTGAAAAGATGTTTATTATTCCATTTATAGAAACTTATTGCTGAAAATCACACATATTTTTGAAGCAGTAAACTTCCTAATTTTGGAAAATAAAGGTTTCACCAAAAACAAACTTAATTTTAAGTATGAAATACCCCCACAAAAAAATTAAACCATTTCATGATGTTCTACTCATTTAATGCGTGAAAACAATGAATTTGGCAATAAGACTTGACTGTCATTTTATTTGTTGTTCATTTTTAATACATTTCACAAACTAAAAAAAAAATGCAAAATGCATCCGCAGTGTAGAAAATTCTGTTCAATGAATGTTAAAAAAATAATAATAAATCAGAACTTTTTTAGTATAAAATGACAATAATTGGCAAAGTGAAAGTTTATAGTCGTATTTAATATAGTTTAAATCGGAATAAAGCCAATAAATTTAGCGAATGGTTTCAATAAAATTAAGAGTAAATTATTTAATTAAAAATTTAAATAAAACTTTAATAACACTGGACGACAAAAACAAATCCTCCACCAAAGACAAATAGTTGGACTTGATGGATTTTGATGTGTTAAACACGAATCTGTTTTCAGTTTTTTTTTTTTTTTCATCATGTCTGTTTTTTTTTTTATAGCGTGTCTAATATTTCGCCTATAATAAGGTCATTACTCTAATATATTTCACCATAACTCAAGAACAGTGTGTACGATTGACACAAACTTCATTTTTTTTTTATTTTGTTTTTGCTAAAATTTCTTTTAGTAAATGAAAGCATCCAAAATTTTTCAGTTTATCATCTTTATCTTAAAGTTGGCAATGTTATGAATAAAATATGGTATATTTCATTAAAATTTATGCACAAGTCTTGATTTTATTCACAGTTAAGAAAAAATACCCATGTATACTTACAATTAAATGGTGGGCAAAAAAATTGTTTTAATTTTAAATAAAAAGTAGGTGGATTAGACGGAATATAACATGATAAACAAGAATCTACTTTTACTTTTTTCTATCATGTATTGATTTTCTTTTATAATAACGACTATTATGACCCCGCATTTAGGCAGTCACGCTTGTATAAGTCGAGTTATAGTCTGGGTTGTCAGAAAATTTAACTAAAATTTTTAGTGCTTCAAATTTCAAATAATTATAAAATATTTAAACAAAGTCAATGATAATTGCAGTAGCTAATAATAATTGAATAAAAAATAAAATTACAAATTTAAATACATAGCTTGATTTTAG
The DNA here is from genome assembly GCA_951394005.1 of Protophormia terraenovae. Taxonomy (NCBI): domain Eukaryota; kingdom Metazoa; phylum Arthropoda; class Insecta; order Diptera; family Calliphoridae; genus Protophormia; species Protophormia terraenovae. The sequence goes on from OX596076.1 coordinate 98,362,066, forward strand.
ATCAACTATTTAAAAAAAAATTATTAAATTTTTTTAAAGAATTATTCTAACCTTATATAATGGAGATTTGTCTTATTAAACTTGTTTCAAAGAATTAATTTATTCATGAACGTTTTCTTCTCATTGTGACCTATAAAATCTTAATATACATATTTAAAAGATGATGAAAAACAAATTATCAATCTTTATTTTGTTAGTCGTGGTTCATACATCAATTTTTCTTGCTGCAATTCTGAGTTCATTGACAAGAGAGGTAAGGAGAATGCAAAAGTTTAGTATTCCCTTCTCCTCTCTCTCTTTCCTACGAACTCAGAATTGCTGTGTGTGAAATCTGATTTATATCAGGAGTTCCTAAAAGCTCCTGCTTCGCGACGCACTTGGGACGTTACAACTTGAAAACGACCCACAGACATATTGTAGTAGCAAATTGTATTCCAAAAAACTAAAATCTTTGAAATTTAATATTTTAAACATATTTCTTAAAATTCGTATGTTGAATTAAAATTACACACAGAAAAAAAATTGTTTGTAATACATAGTAATACATAAAATTTATAAATATATTACTAAATTTATTTTTAATATTCCTTTGATATTCATTCACCATTCTTTTTTAATTGATATTCAACACTTTATTAAAAGTTCCGCCGTGCAAATCAGCACTGTACTGTTTACACTTTTTTACAAAACTGCATTCAAAACCATGAATTTCATAGCAGGATTGACCGGAAACGTTATCCAGTATATTCATATATATGTATTTAGTTTTGCATAATATTTATTGTATTTTGGACTTTTATCTTTAATAAAATTAATTTAAAAAAAAGTTTATAAAATTGACTAATCATTCACAATAGTATTATAGATATTACTACTAGCACTGAATTGTTTTCAAAACAGTTACGAATATTGAAAATATGCAGTAATAGCAACCGAATTACGAGTTAGTAGTTGCAACCGACCAAATTCGATTGGCAATAAATTCGGTTGCCACAACAAATATGTTTTCTCTGTGTAGGGACTTTGTTTTGGCAAAGAAGGTTCGGAAAGTTATTCTGTATTTTTGTGCTGAACATTTCCATAAATTCAAAATTGGAAAATTTTAAATGAATAAATATTTTACGGAATTAGACATAAAAAAAAAATGATTTAATTAATATGGTTAATATTATACTGAGACCAAAGGTTCGAAATTCTTAATTCTTTAATTCATTTTCTTAAATCGAATTAAATTTATTATCCTAGTCATTCTTTTAAAGCATTCAAATTAATTTAATTCATTGAATTAAATTCTTTGTACTTCATATGAGTTGAATTAATTCAACTATGAATTAATTCCTTAAAGAATTCATTCAACAATTATACAATTCAAGCTTAAAAAATATATTGAATCATTCAAATTTTCTTCAATTCAAATATATTACAAATTAGCTTTAGAATATATTTTCTAATTCATTTTGTAAAAGATTAAAAAGCAAAATATTACAAATTGAATGATAGAAAAATATTTTCATTCATTTTGAAAAAGATTTGAATTAACAAAAATTGAATGAATTCTTTATGAATTAATTCAATAAGGAATTAATTCTATTCAAACAAAAGCCTTTGAATTAAGCTATTGAATTATATTTATGAGAATGGTATTATGGAATGAAAAATTCATATTTCTTAATTCAGAATTAAGATTTAAGGGAATTAAGTTCACATTTAATTAAGTCTTTCGAAGCTCTGACTGAGACTAATCAAATGTTCGAATTGTTAAAAGTTATTAAGAAAATTCCTTTAATGCTTTGTTTTATTTATTTTTATTTTCCACTAATATTTTCAACATCTCTTTGGCTTTATTCCTTAAACATTTATTATTAGTATTATAGGGAAGTTCCTTAACAAAATAAGCACCAGCATTAAGTTGTTTATGAGGTACTATCAAACGCCGCTTAACATGATCAATTACCTCTTCTGCGGTTAAAGAACTATTTTCTTTTTTCACCACTAAAGCTCCAGCAGCATCACCCTGTTTTTCATCGAATACAGAAACCACACAAACATCCATTACATCTGTTAATTCAGCCACCACATGTTCAATTTCATTGGGCCAATAGTGAAGACCCTGATATTTTAAAATTTCCTTTTTACGATCCACCAAATAAAGAAAATGCTCATCATCCATATAACCCAAATCACCCGTATGAAACCAACCTTGCGAATCTAGGGATCGTGAAGTTTCCTCCGGATTTCCATAGTATCCTCGCCAAGGTATAGGACTAAATACTAAAACTTCTCCTATTTGATTGGCTGAAAGATTTTCACCATTTTCATTTATTATGCGTAACTTTAAATTGGGCATTAATTTGCCCACCGACTTGGGGCGAGTTTTATCCATACTAAATGCTATGGCTCCTATTTCAGTAACGCCATAGCCAAAACTTACTATAACATTTTCATTAAATAGAGTCATGAAACGTTTAAGGGTGGCCTCTGACAGATTACTGCCTCCAAATTGTATACCTTGTAGAGAAGATAAGTTTTCTTTGGTTGCCAAGGGATGGCTAACAACCATGGCCACATAGCGTGATGAAAGAAAAGCATAGGATATTTTATATTTACAGACAAGTTCTAAGAAATAGCTGGTATCAAAAAGACGTTTGCTTATGATGCGGGTGCAGCTACTCAGGCAGTTGTTAATTAAGAACCACAAACCGGTATACCAGTCAATGCCACTGGCTATAAAGACTACAGTGTCCAATGTTATTAAACTATGGAGGTAAGTAGAATTGTTAGAGTTTAACTGAAAGTTGTTAGCAATAAAACACTTACGGATTTTCACTTATTAAATTTGGCGTGGAAAGACAAACAGCTTTAGGTTTTCCTGTAGTACCAGATGAACATAAAATGGCTATAGTTTGGCTGGAGCCCTCAACAAGATTTTGAGGTCTGCGTTCAAGAAATATTTTTTTAAAACTATATAATAAAGGACCAATGAGACTTCCTAAGTACTTACTTATAATTTCCCTGCAGTGGCCGTAAAAGATCTAAAACCTTAGGAACCCCTTCAATATGTTCTGTTATTGTAACTATTAAACCACAATAATCCTTAGTTGTGGTTTTGATTTTGTGATAAATTTCACCATCGCAAAATATCAATTTGGGTTTGGTCAAACCATAACAATGGGAAATGGTATCTATAATATAAAATTATAACCAGATTTTCCTTAAAAAACTTCAATACACACCTTCATCCAAATCCGGATTAACAGCATGAAAGGGTGAACAATTGAAAAAACAACCCAAAACCACTGGCAGTAAATATGTTGAATTTCTAGCACTTATACCTACAATGTCATTGTGATCCAATCCCAATTCTTTCAAGTACTGGGCTATACTTATAGACCAGCTGAGAGCCTGAGCATTAGTTATGGTTAAATTATAAGAATCATCCACCTGGAGAAAACATATTTTTTTAGTATTCTTATCTCTTAACAATTTAATTTTAAGCAAATTACTTGTAATTTATTATCGGGCCTTTGTTTTAAACGTTCAAATAATACTTGACCCATTGATAAATTTTGGTCGTATTTGGTTTCAGCATAACCACTTTTCCAAAGCTTTTGTTCTTCATCATATACGCAACTAAAATAATCCAATAAGTTGGAAGACATTTTCGTTACTGTTAAAATCTGAAGAGTTTATGTTAACACTAGTGGCTTCTAGCTTCTAATGACTTTTAGAAAAATTGTTTTCATAGATTCTGCTGGGGATTTTAGATTTTAAGTTTTTAAACTTATAAAAGTTGTCTTCGTTACTTTAGATAAATGTTGATAAGATTGTGGAAAAATACACGCCAAACTGATAAATAAATAAACAGATGATAAAACTTTTAAAAATATTAAACAACTTAAGCTGTAAAAGTTACAACTAGATTTTGGAATTTTGACCTAATTTTTGTCTTTGCTGCGCGAAATCGAGAAATATAAATTATCCCGAAGCATTAATAAATTACAGTATCAAACAAAATTCAAACTACAATAACGAGATATAGTCGATAAAGCCCGACCACATGATACCCTATATTAGATCTGTGGATAATTGTGGATTGAAACTTTTACTAAGTGTAAAATAAAATATACAAATACAGAATATTACATTTATATGAATTTTTGCGCTTTAGGGTGAAATTTTGGACCGAACCACATAAAATTTTTCACTGTGATTCCTACTAAAACAAAACTTAAGGACTGCCCACGAAAAAATCAGTGCATGCTCTTGGGCTTATAACTTTTCATATGGCGAAAAATAAATAATTCAGTTAAAAGGTTTACATTTGTCATTATGCTCACTAGCCATGTGCTAAGTTTTATTGTTATAGCGAAACTAGATTTTCTTAAAATGTAAATTGAACAAAAAAACACCAAAACGCATAATTGAGATTTTTCATGAAATCTTATATCGGTCATATAGAACAATTGCTAGGAAGGCATTTGTAACATAAAATACAGCTTTTTGGATCATAATATTATACAAAGAAGTCATGGTCACTGAATGGAAATCAGGTAGTTGAAGGAAGATAGTATCTTCAGGCTGCAGGACTCGAACAAATTAGAAAGGATTTTGAGAGAAAATCTCCTCATCTCACGAAGAAACGCAAGCAAGAATTTGGAGGTAAAAACATAACGTGAAAATACTTCAGACGATTTTTTTTTTTTCATAATTATGATTAGTGCATAATAGACGATGAAACGTTTGTACAGCTGACTTTTCGCAACTTCCCGGCCAGGAATTCTTTGTTGCAGATGCTAGAGGGAATATGGCAGAAAAATATCGTGTATCAAAGAAATCAAAATTCCCAGGAATGTTTTTGATTTGTCAGAACATTTATCCAAGCTAATCCATCTAATTGTACTTCGTGCAATTGAAAGATATTGGACTCTTGTAAAAAATAAGTTAAAGGACATTAAAAGCTCTGAATAAAATAAAACGGAATTCAAAAATAAGTGTACTTCTTCCAGCAAAAAAGTGACCGAAACACATTAAAAACTTTAATTAGAAGAATTCTGTACACTGAACCAAAAAAAGAGCAGTAAATACGGTCATATGGGGTGTAGAATTGAAGAAAAGTAGGTTAAATATCAACCAACAAAATCGTTATTCAATTCAACAGAAATGTTTGAAAATTGAGAAAATTCGTCAATATGACTAATTAAATAAGTTAATTAAAAGGTAGTTACAAATTTTTGGTCAAATTGAAGAAAATTTTATTTAAATTAACAAAATTTTTTATTCAAATTGAAGAATTTTTATTCAATTTAACTAAATTATTTTATTTAATTCTACTAAATTTTTGTTAAATTGAATAAAAAATTTATTCAAATTAACTAATTTTTTTCTTCAAATTGAAGAATGTTTATACATTTTAATATTTGAATTTTTGTTCAATTTGACAAAATTTTGTCAATTATAAAATGCTGTTTGAACCCCTGTAGGAAAATTAGTTATAAGTTTTTATCATCAGAAATAAAACAAGTAAGAAATTTTAAAAAGTTTAATAATACTTATTGTATAAAAAATATACTTCATATTAGAAATGAGTATTTAAAAATATATAGATAATTATTTAATTAATTTAGTACAAACTTAAGTAGCAAAAGTTTAAATTATAAACAACTTTATAAGGTAAAACAAACCAAATAAACTACCGTCTGAAAAAAATTTATATTTAAGGATTAAGAAATTCTGTTATTTTATAATTAAATTTTTTTAAACGTTTTGAATTAGAGTCTTAATATATCTCACAAAAATTTTGCTATCTCAATGCAGTCCGAAGAAAAAAAGCCTTTGAAGTTATATTCTTAACCTTTTTTAGATACTATAGATCACCTATCAACATTTTATGAAGCTAAGTGGGAGCACTATACCCTAGATTTAAAGACAGGAATGAACACAATTTTATTAAATTGATGATTATAAGCAAAATATCTTAGATGCCAAAAGCAGTTTCTTAAAAAAATAAAAATTAAATAAAAAGTGCAACATACATCGTCTTTAAAGGTTTTAAAAAAAGTTGTTGATATGCAATTTAATACAATTTTAATTGGTTGCAATTTTTTTTTTTAATTTTTTTCGCATGCAATTTTTTTTTTTTTTTTCAAAATTTTATTTATAATTTTAATTTTGAACACATTTCAAAATGGCCCTAGCATAGTCGAATAGGCCATTGAAAATTATTTTAAAAAATGATATTACTTTTTCGCGGTTGTCAAAAAAGTTCACGGTAAAATTTGAAAATTACGTTCAAAGAACTTATTAATTAAATTTTTTTTATATAAAAAAACTTTATTTAATATTGTTATTTAATAATTAAATAACAATAGTCACTTTACTTTTTTACTTTATTAATAATATATTTAATATTTTTTATTGAAATGAATGAACTTTTGTTATTTTTTTGGGAGATTTTAAAAAAATTGTTTTTTTTTTTTTTGGTGAGTTTTTTGTTCCAAAATGAAACGAAAAATTATTTTTCGTAAATAACACAATGTTTGCCATAGCGTTATGCTAGGAGCAAAATATAGTTATACCCATATTGAGCATATGCATGCAGAGAAAAAACATGGTTACGATTATCACTACAACAATATTATGTTGATATTCTTAATTTTTATCAATTTTGACAACGCTGTGTTCATGATAACATACGAAATGCAAAAACCCGGACCATAACATAAATATTTTATGACTATAACGTTAATATTATTAATGTAACAACAACAGTTTTTAAAGCAATCATAAAATCCAATAATATTATGTTGCTCTTCGATTATGTGTTGGAATGTAGAAAACATTGATGATGCTAAACAACTTAAACAAGAAATATGATAATTCGACTATTGATTTTTGTCAGTTAGGATAAAATAGAAACACAAGTTGTTCATATTCTTCTCAAAAGAAATAAAGTAATTATAACAATATAAAGTCTAACGTGTTTATATATAGTCTTGGTAAAAGTTCCGCAAATTCGTTAACGCAGTAGATAGTTAAATTGTAGTAGTGTATAAAGTTAAATTAAAATTTTTATCACCTAACAGTTTTATGACCTTTCTCAACATTTTTTAAGCGTAAATTATGCGTATATTGCACTTAAAAGTTCGTAAAATTTTTGAATATAAAAAATATATTTCTTCGCACAATTTCGCTAATTTTCGTGAGCTAACATTATGAATGGTTTTCCCTCTAAACCCTTTCTTTGTCCCAACTTTTGCAAGTGTGTACAAGTAAAAACACTCAATTTTAATATTTTCAACTTTTCAAATTCCTAGGGAGTAAAAAATGTAATTCATACAACATTTTTAAGCAGTATTTCACCTCCCTAAAACCAAAAGCAATTATGTTATAATACCCACATAGAAATAATTAATTAAACACATTCGTTTTATAAATATTTATAAATAAATAACAATTTATTATCATTGTTCCTATAACTTTTTTTCTATAAAAATTCTACTATGAAAACTACATAAATACAAACTTACAAACTAACAAATTAAATTACGTTCTAACAGTGATTCGAAGATCTTTTTACCTTCAATTCTCACCATTTTACCATTTGAATTTTGTGGTATTTGATCAACGAAAAAGACACCAGCATGTAATTGCTTGTGTATATCTACCAAACGTTTCTTAACATATTCGATTACATCCTGTTCTGTTACAGTACTATTGGGTGCCTTTACCACCAAAGCTCCCGAACAATCACCTTTGGTTTCATTAGATATGGTCACCACACAAGCATCCTTAACACCTGGCATTTCAACAATAGCTTCCTCAATTTCTTTGGGCCAGAAATGAAGACCCAAATATTTACGAATTTCCTTCTTACGATCCACCACATACAAAAAGTTATCATCATCCATATAACCCAAGTCGCCGGTGTGATACCAACCCTGAGCATCACGCATACGTTGTGTTTCAATGGGATTACCATAGTAACCACCCCAATATTTGCCATGATTAACCCAAATTTCACCGACCTCATTATGGCCCAAGTTATTACCATCATCATCGACTATACGCAAACTGAGATTGGGAGCCAACTGTCCTACTGAAGTAATGCGTTTATCATCGATATTACCAGCAATAGCACCAAATTCAGTTAAACCATAACCAAAGATAACGACGGCATAGTCATTGAGTAAAGCCTTGAAGCTTTTAAGCAATTTCTCTGTAACAGTACTGCCACCTGATTGTACCATTTGTAGGGAAGCGAATACTTCTTTGGTGGCTTCGGGATGATTAACAAGGGCTGCAATATAACGTGGTGCCAAAAAGGCATTTGAAATTTTGTATTTTTTCATAAGCAATATAAAATCATCAGCACTGAAGGGCTTGTCGTTAATGATACGTGTGCAGCCAGTTAAACAACCGGCTACCAAAAATGCCAAACCGGTTACCCAATCAATGGCACTGGGTAAATATAAAACTGTTTCACTGGTTATATAACTAAAGAAGAAATTGAATAGAATTAGTATATTTGAAATAACTAGATGAGTTTTTTATAATACTTACGGTAATTCATGAATTAAATTGAAGCCAGCCATGCATACAGCTTTGGGTTTTCCAGTGGTACCAGACGAGCATAAAATAGCCACTGTTTGATGACCACCTATGCTATAGTGTTTTGGTCTAAAAAGAAGATATAGATAAATTAATTGCAAGCGAATTAGCAGAACTTGTGACTAAGACTAAGATAAAAGACTTAAATGAAGTCAATTTAGATTATTATTTCTATCATTTCTTTCCCTCTATAATACTTTAGCATTTGAGTTCAACAAATTTATACAGAATGAGGTACTTATAGACTAAGAGAATGGTATGTTAGTGTAAGGATTGGATTTCCTGGTTAGAGACGAAAGGGGCTCACTTATAATTACGTAAGTTTATAAAGGTCAGAGTACCCATAAAAGTTCCGTATCATAATGTTTCGTCATCTTATATAGAGGCAGGACATTATTGCAATCTCAATCTCCGAGTAAAAAAAATCTTTTGGCTAGAACTTGTATTCTAAAAACCATATACCCTTTTTCAAACGGGTAATATGAATCATTAAAGGATTATACAGGTTTTGCATAAAATTTCACAGAGGCGTATCAGAGGAGTATACAATTTATTGAGGATCCATTTTCATTTTAAATGAATTTCAACTATCACAATTTTGCAAGATCTCTTTGCTATATATGATCTATTTTTTATTTTTGTTAGTTAAAGAACAAAATTATCTATCAAAAGGTTTACATAATTTTCTTACGCTTTTTTCTAAACCTGCACCAAATTTGATTAAGGGTCAAAATTCCAAAAAAAATCTATTTTTAATTTGTTTTCGGTTCTTTGGGAAATATGAAATTCCTTTCACCAAGATGAAATATTTTCTTAATTTCACTACTTTATATCATAAAGTCGAAAATTACCGAAATTTTCATTGGATTATCTTATAAAGATTTTATTATAGTTATAGTAAGTAGTTAGTTTATTTTCAACGAATGAAGTACATTGATTTTTCAAAAATTCTTTGATTCAACATACAAATTAGTTGCTGCAACAAAAATATTCATTGGAATTCAATGATAAATTCAACGAACTTATGTATGGTACATTGAAACGGTTGATTAAATTTAATTAGTTAGTTAGTTCCTTATTTTAACGTATTAATTCGTTGATTTAAAGAACAGGTTTTTATTTTTAAATACAAAAGAACATGTTCTTTCAATTTAAATTATTTTATGTTCGTCCAATGAACATTTACGTTAATTTAACGTAAATAATTTAGTGAAGCAAAAACATATGATAAATAAAATAATTTCATTGTATTTATCGTTCAATAAGAAATATTTTAAACAAAATTCTGAATTATTCAAGAACAGTAATGAAAACACCGAATTAAAAACAATAGAATTTGGAAAATTTTCACATATAAGTTTAATACACAGAAAAAGTCACCAATTAACAAATATATATGAAAATAATTCATTTAATTATAAACTTGTTTAAATTTGCACCTCGCATCAAAATGATTATATCAATTACTAAAAACTTATAAAAATGAGAAACAGAAAAATATTTCCAATTAATCAATTAATAATAAATTAATTGAATGAATTAAAAATGTGTATGTATGTATGTGTTGAGAGCCTGAAGCAGGAACATTTTATGAAAATAAGAGAGTTTCTATAGGTAGAAAATAACGTGAGAGGTAAACGATTTAAAAAAAGAACTTTCCTCTAGTGGAATCAACTCCCTAACATATATCTTAGTGGTGACGATTGGTACACCTACATTCATAAATCTGTGAACTCGTTCAGAGATCAATGGCAGTAATGGACCACTTTAGGTAACAAGGTATTGGCTGTAATAGCATTGATAGCCGAAAGGATAGCTGGAGGTCGTTCACGTCAACAGAATACTTTCAACCTCCTGAGAACCCATCAAGAACTTTTTAATACTTTTCAAACCACATAGTCAAAAACTAATGATCGACGGAATTTTTGAAAAATATTTAACGTCAAATAAACCAACAACGAAGATTTTGTTCACTTAATTCATGGTACTCGCAAATTCCCTGATTTGAAGTAAATATTGAAATATTGAACCTTAAACTATTTGAATTATTGAGGAAAGAGTTTAATTTTTTTCGAAATTTTCTTTATAAATAGTATATATCTAATATGGAAAGGAAAATAAAATATGTTTTTTCCACCTTTTGCATTTGATTCATAACAAGAAAGATAATAATAGTATTCCCAAGCACATGTTTTTTGAAGATTTATCTTCTAATGGTAATCAGGAATCTTGTGAACTATTGCCTGATTACTTTCAAAGCACTTTTACTAAACCTAATTCTGATAATTTTAATATTCACGACTATATTTGTAATCCTGATAATTTCCATAGTTTTATCATTTGCGAAGAAGATGTAGTTAATACGATAGATTCCTTAAGTAAAGATAGTAAATCATCAGTTTGAAACAATCCATCTATATTTTTTAAAAAGTGTTTTAAGCACATTGTGGCACCTTTTTATTTTATTTAGCTCTTGCATTAAACATGTCCAATTTTTAAACGATTACAAATCCTGTTCTATTTCTAAAGTAGATGATCGTAAAATAATACCTTTACTTTATTTCGAAAAAAGGCTTTATAGAAAATTTAACCTCTTTCGTTTAATGTAAGGAATACACGTAGAACTCGAAAAAGTGTATTAAGGAAAACTTTTTCTATTCTTTTTGGTTAGAATATATTCAAAGAAGTGAAAAATTAATAAAATTTAAAACTCCTTTTTATTGCTAATGTCCGCGAAAAATATTCAAAATATAGGAAACATATACTCCTACTTGATAAAACCACAAATAAAATAATATTAATTTAATTAAACCTGTGAAAGCTGGGTCTCTTACATATGGAAAACATTAATCAAATAGCTAGGTTACTCTTAGATTCTGAATTTGATTGATGTATTACTATTTTAAACTTTAAATTATGAAATTTGCATACCCTACACCATAGGTAGTTGGCGTATTATGCGTTTGTGTTGATGTTTGTAACGGACAGAAAAAATCTTCGGACCTTCACCTTAATGTATACCAATCGACTCAGAATCCCTTCCTGAATCGGTTTAACGATGTCCGTCCATCCGTCTGGTCGGCTAGCTGGCTGTTTGTCCATGTAAACCTTGTGAACAAACTACAGGCGTAATTTTGATGAAATTTGGCACAAGGACGAAGCCTATTGAAATTGGTTATGATCGGTTCATTATTTCACTTAGCCCCCATAAAAATGTCCTTCCGGAATAAAGGTTTAAGGATCATAAATACCTTAAATATATGAATATTTTAATGAAATTCGAAGCAAATAAGTTTTGTATTAGTGTTAATCCTTGTGCCAAGATCAGTCCATAATCGACCATAACTCCCATATAAATCCATCTTCCGAAAATCACTTTAACGTGCATAAATCCCATACAAATGTCAGTATCAAGTTAATATTTGACTCCAATAAATTTTGTTTAAGTAGGAAAGTGCCAAATTTATTGAGGTTCGGTCCATAATTTATAATTTATCGCATATAAATCCACTTTCGGAAATCACTCTAAGGCGCATAAATTCATACAAATGTTAGTATTAACGTAATATTCTGTATTTGTATATTTTATTTTACATTTAGTAAAAGTATCGATCCATAATTTGGCGCAGGTCTAATATATGACCCCTCTCCGAATTTTTATGCACATAAATGATGGTGTAGGATATCATATGGTCGGGCTTGACCGACTATATCTTTCCATCTCGTTTTATTTGTAAATTTAATAGCCTAACTGAAATTCCACATTGAAGAAACAAAAAAAGATATACGAAAAGTTTCTTCAATTTCCAATTAAGTTTTGTTTCAGTTAAAACGTGTTCAATTATTTTTTTTAAATGAATTAAATGACGAAGATACAATTCAAATATCCCTTGCACTTTAAATCTCTCATTTAAATCATAGTATTTTAATTATTACCTATTATTATTATTATTATTATTATTATTATTATTATTATTATTATTATTATTTTAACTTCTTGTTTAGTCGAAATAATTTTAAATTCTATAACTGAACTTTGTACCCACAAAATGGACTTTGGTATCAATACAAAGTTACTTACATCACTTTAAAATTCTAATCAAAACACCTGTACGAAATGATCACTTATCTACACAGGGAAATTTCACAAAACACTCACTATCACATCTTCAAATAACCCAAAAACAAAAATCTATTTTTTTACACTCTCATACTTACTGATAAAATCTTTCAGTCTTTGTAGGCTCCAAAAAGTCTGTTATCTTTTGTACACCCTCTACCTCTCCAGATATAGTAATAATTTTTGGTTTATAGGCCTTAGTAGCCAAATAAACTTTTTTATAGACATCAGCATCACAGAAAACAACTTTGGGTTTAGTTAAACCAAAACAATGAGCCAAGGTAGCTATAATTTTAAAGAAAAAAAAATAGATTCCATCTTATATATAAAAAACATTACTTACATTCATCTAAAACAGGATTGACTGCATGCAATGGTGTACAATTAAAGAAACAACCTACAACAGTGGGCAAAACATAATTAGTATTTTTTACAGCAAATCCAATAATATCATCTTGTTTCAATTGCATTTCATGAAAATGTTGGGCAATACGCTTAGCCATGGTTAAAACCTCGCCAGCTTTTAAAGTAACATTGGTAGCATGATCAATCTAAAATTTAATTGATTCATAAATTTAATTATTATTATTGTTTTTTTTATATATAATTTTTTATCACTTACCTGTAATGTAACATTGGGATAACTATTCAATTGATTAAAAATAATTCTACCCAAGGCACAATCCGTATTGTATATACCCTGGGTACTGGGTGTTGTCCAGATTTTTTTACGTTTATCAAAAGAAACTTTAGCAAAATCCATATTTTTTCTAGTCTCTTATTTGTTGACCAACTTGCTCAGAAATTAAAATTTGACTAAACCATGAAAAGTCAAAACTACTGATTTTATATAGCTTTAGTAACTACTAACTGTCTTTTTTAGCATTATATGAATATGCTTTTTTTATATTTTTATTTTAAAATGATAACAAATCTATAAAAAATTATTATAACGACAACAAAAAAATAAAAAAAACACTTTAACTGTGAGGTATCACACCAGCCATGACTTTTAATACAGGTATAAATTTAAGATTAGAAAATTAAATGTTAATGATTGAATTATATTTACGTGTATGTATAATTAAAATCAAAAGTACTTTATTTTTACTATAAAAATTTGATAAAATTTTCCCATGGGGACTAGTTTTTAAAAATGAAAATATGACTAAAGAAACATCATATCGAAAATGGATTAGAGTTTGAAATTTTTTAAAATAATACTCAATAGGCAGTTTTTCATAAAAGTTAAAAGAAAAAAAATTATATTTTATTTAACCCTTTAAATGACTAAATAAGATTTTTTGCCCCAACTTGTCGGATTTTCCCACAGGAGTCCATATGAGAAACTAAGAGTAAGACGGAGTTCACACACAGCAATTTTACTTGCTTTCTGAATTTATAGGAGAGAAAGGAGAAGGAGATACTAAACTTACAAATTCTCTTTACCTCCTAAGCCAACGAGGTAAGAATTGCTGCAAGAAAACTTGCTGTGTGTGAACACCGACTAAGTCTTGAAGGCCAGTTTTAAGGACATAAGTATAGCAATGTTTACGAAACATATGTGTCATTATACTGATCGACAAAAAAAAATTCATACTCCTTAAAAAAATATGTGGAATAGATGGAAATTGACCTATTAAACACGAATCTGCTTTCAGTTTTTCTCCATCATTTCTATTTTTTTTATGTGCATATCTAGTATTTCCCCCTTAATTTGGCCAATTAACGAAATGAAAAACGGGTTATCGGATTTAGGCAACTGAAATGCCAAAAAGATGCAGACGAAAATTATATTTAAGTTACTGTGTCATTTTATCTGCCCAACAGTTTCAGATTTATTCAGAAATTAGTGTTGGAAATTTTTCTTTCGTGCTAAATGAAAAGAATTTTTTTCAAGAAAATTTCTTTTAAGAAATGAAATCGGCAATAATGTAAAGTTTTTAAATCTTTATCGTAAAACAGGTAATAATTCTGAATCTTTTGGTCAATCTTTTTTGAATCTGAAATGCACAAACCGTTATCGGATTTTGATAGTGTAAAAGCTGAAATGAGGTTGTGATATTAGTCAAGCCCATAAAAAATCATAAAAAAAATAAAAGCTTATTCTTATTTCGCTTGTCAAATTCCATCTAGTCCACCTATTTTTGTTTGAAGAAGAGAAATTTTCTATTTTTTCCTTGGGTATTTTCACTTAACTGTGAATAAAATATATATTTGAGCATACATTTTAATGATACATGGCTAATTTTATTAGCAGCAGTACCGGCATTTTAAAAGAAGAAAAAAACTTTAATTTCGCAAGAAAAAAACGGACACTAACTTCTAAATAACTCCAAAAATATAGATAATATAAATAAAAAAAAATAAGAAATTTATAGTCGGTTAATCTCGACAAAATAATAGCCTACACACTGTGTTTGTGCATTAAAATAATTTCGGAAATTTTCAAAAATTTCATAATATGGGATCTATGGCTATTTATAGACCGATCATTATGAAATGAGTTAATATGATTTCTGCTTATAGAACTTATTTGTGATTTTCGAAAGTTGCCCTTATATAAGAGATTTTTCTAAAATTTTTCACTCCGATTCAACCTTGAATAAAATTACTCGTACGGAATTGTATTGAAATTTAACATAATAACATGGATTTGTAAGCGTTAAAAGTCTTTTCCGGAGAATATTTCAATGTACTTTGTGCGAAAAGTTTACATGGACAGTCAACCAGCCGTCCTGCCAGACGGACGGACATTGTTAAATCGGCTCTGAAAATGATTCTGAATCGATTGGCATACTTCAAGATAGGTGTTAGAATATTGTTTCTGTGCGTTACAAACATCAGCACAAACGTATAATACCCCAACCACCTGTGGTGGTGCAGGATAAAACGATATTAGAATGGCTTAGTCCGCATCTTATGGTATATAATTTATATCAATAGTACACAGAGTTCTCTAGTTACGGTGAATTATACTCTTATAATGACATTATTATGAACGAAATATTATACACAATCATAAAAAGCGCGAATGTTATATTCGGTCCGGCCGAATCTATATACCCACCATCAACTTTTTCAAATTTTACGTTGTATGGGAGGGGGCGGTAAAGTGGGCGGACCACGCCCACTTTTGGTTTCCGAGTTTATGTCGACCCCCGAACAATACGTACAAAATTTCTTTGTCGTACATGCTTTTATTGAAGAAATATCAGCAAAAAAGTATGAAACGGACACCCTGTGTTTCTAGTTTTTAGCCAATAACTTTTTTGTTTATTAACCGATTTTGCCCATTTTCAATACCAAACAAACCTTATATAAGACAAATATTTGTGCTAAATTTCGTCTCCCTACGTTGCCCCTATCCTGCTTTCAACAGACACACAGACGGACAGATGGACGGACACAGCTAGATCGACTCAGGATCCAACCAGGACCCAGAAAATATATACTTTGTGGGGTCTTAAATGATTCCTTCGGCATGTTATACACGGAATGACAAAATCAATATAACCCCCATCTTTTTGATGGTGGGTATCGAAAACGCTATTTTATGAGAACCTGGGATAGTAGGTTTTGAAAATATACGCTTTATGATTAAAGAAAAAAATTTTAATTTTTAGTGGAATAAAAAATAAAAATTTTAAATTTTGTAACTTTTTTCTCACAAAATTTTCTTTTTTTTTTAATAGCTTAGAAAATGTTAAACAAATTAAACGGTGGTGTAGCGTTACTTGCAGATAATTTAAATTAGATCTTTTTTATTAAGCTGAATCAAATATTTCTAGTGTTATGCAGCACAATGTGGCGCAACCTCACTAATTTTCTATATAATCGAAAACTAGAGTTAATTAAAAACAAGTGATTTACATGCATTTTGTCGCCCTGTGTTATTCTAGAATCCAAGTTTAGCTTCTCACACTTAGAGTTAAAAAGTTAAATATTAAAATATGGTAATATTGTAACACTTTTAGTTTTTGTGTTACTTATATACTTATTTCTTGATGATCCCCCTGAATATCTTTATAAAATAATTGCTATAGCAAATCTTAATAAGCAAACCCTTAACGTTATTTTTAAATCATTATTAAATTAAAAAAATAAATAATTATATTTATAACGTTCAAATTTCTAAATTTATTTTGACACAAATATCCTGTCATTGTTCAAAATATTTATAACATATACGTATATTCTCAATTTAAGTGCTTGATTATTAGATTTTATTGACAGGAAGCTAAAAATTGAATGAAATTATTATCAACAAGATTAACAAGGGGGTCTTAAATCTATTATACAATTTATAAATAAAACATTTGCATTTTCTTATCGTATCTAAAACACAGACAAACAAAAAATTATTATAAAATAAGAGAAACTCTAACAAACATCAAAAAAGTGCAAAGAACTATTTTTGTTAATTTAGATCATTATCTAATAATAATGAACAATAATTTTTCCAGTTTTTAAAACTTTAATATTTTAATGAGTATTAAAATAAAAATAAAAAAAAATAATGAAATGTAATCTTAGTTAAAGAGGTCCAAATTTTATAGTAAGCTGTATTTTACTTTTTCACACTTTTAAAGGACATTCGAATTTATCTCATATTCAATACTAAGGTTATAACTATTTTTTTGAACTATAAAATACCAAAATTAATACCATATTTAAATGAATCTGATGCAAAAAATTCTTTTTGAAATTCTACATGTGGCCCTTTTTGAATATAAGCCCTCGATATACACATTTTATTATTAACTAATTTATTGCATTTTTGCACATATTTTGCGACAAATTGGTTCGTAATGATTTTCCGTTTTAATTTGCATTATAAAATGTCGAGACAATTAATGACTGATGGAAAATACCGTTTAAAATTAATTACTTTGTTTATAAGATTTTTATTTATGTATATCGCGATTTAATAGATATCAAGGACAACACACAGTAACATTATGAAATTTTGCAGAAATTATAATATTTTTAAAACTAAAACAATCACAAAAATGTAAAAAAATTCAACGTGTTCGCTGCGTGAAGTTTTTTTAACTATGGCGAAAATTTCGCATTACATTGCATTTTACCTTTCACTGCTCTACAATCCACAGTGGGACAGAAACAAACATTTTTGGAAATAAATCTGAAACCCCTAATCGGCTGGGAAGATTTACATAAAATTTCACTCAGACGTAGCAGAGAGGCATACACACATATCCCTCAGGAGCGGAGCTATTGGGGCTCAAAGTAGGGTACCTCTGACATGGACAATTTTTAAACATTTGCCAATTTTTTTCTTTCTTATCCAATATCAATTATTTTTACATCCTCTTAAAGCTCTTGAGCTATTTGCATTTGAAATTTAATCTATCTCAAGTGTGCAAGTTCCGGTTTTTTTCATATTTTGGTATTTCAGACCATTATCCAGATAATTTTCTTTTTTTCTTTTCCTAACAAATTAAAAAACAGAATTATCTATTGAATAACAAAAAACGAACAAAAAGTCTATATCTTAACCGAGTCCACAAATACACGATTTTGAAATTGAAAATTGCGGTCTAAGTACACACCCTCCCAAATTTGATATATTTTATAGGAAAGTTTTTTCTTTAGTCTATATGTTCTAAAATTCCAAAGCAGTTTTGGAATAAATAACGTGTTCATAAGAGTTTGCAATCGTTATCTCCGGGACATCGGGAATATGTGGACTTTATGGGCACCGTTCTTTTTTAGAAATTGTGGGATTTCATTAATAAAAACCATAAAGTTTTCTACACATTATTATTTTGACCGAAAATTTCGTTAAAATATCTTAAGTAACCAAGATTCAATCACAGATAAAACATTTATAGTTACTCCAAAAACGAAATTATTTGAAACCTACTTTAAGTGAAAAATGTTGATGGATTTTTGTAGATCTTAAAAAATAACTATGAAATCCTAAATTTTAAATCATTCGCTTAAATTTATGGATAATTTGGATTTTTTTTTTTTAATATAAGGTATGACTTTTAACCATTGAAAAATATCTCTAAAAAAAATTGATATTAAAAAAAATTAAAGAAACGTCATTTAAATCGGCTATAGCGGCATTCGTCTTCGAACACATTTCGCTTGTTGACAACTATCGCGAGGTATAAATGATGTCAAATAAATAAATGGTGTCAAAATATTTTAAGGACTTTTAATTTTATGGACCAAAAAATATATTCTCAACCTCAAAAAACAGCCCCAAATATTTCACATTATAATTAAAATTTTTTTATAATAAAATCTACCCAGCAAAAACTTGGTAATGGTATGTAGTTACGGATGTAGTTACTTTTCAATCATAAAAACATACTTTCTGCATTACATGAAAATAGATTAGTAACTACTTACTTTTAACTTGAAAGTAATCAATTACATAAGACCAGACTTTTAGAAATGTTACTTTTTATCTATCTTTTCATTTATATTATAAAAATTATATATTTTAAAAGTGGGTAAAATATGAAAATACATTAATTATTTGTTAAAGTCAAGAAGACTTAAACAAATAATTAACCGTAAACACACCAGTCTCCGGTGAAGTCGAAACCACGACGTAAGCAGACAGAATAGCTTATTGTTAACAAATCCATTAGGCCACTTTATACGTGGTATAACTCTTTATACGGTATAACTCTTAAACCACTAAAGGGGTATAAAAATGTTCTAGAGGAAATTTTTACGAAATTTTATTATCTATAAATGTTGTATTAACATCAAATTACGTACTATGCTCAATAAGCTAGTTATATGCAAAAAGTATTATTGTTCATTTAATTTTACTGTCTTGTGTACTAAATAAATTTTGTGTCTGATAAAATTTTTGTCAAATTTTTCAAAATTAAAAATTCTTGACATAAAAAATAAATTCAAGAAAATACAATTTTTGTTGTTAATGTTTACAAAAATTAATTTCTTATTTCAAAAGGCTATTGGTAAATTATTAGTGTTTAAAAGTGGTAAGTATCTGAACATTACTAAAAAATATCCACTAAATTTGTATTGTTTCTCTTAGGCACATTAGGCACAATTTTTTAATACCTAGAAACTCAACAGGCAACAAATTTGAAGAGATTGCAATTTAGGAAATACAATTACATAAAGGTAAGAAAAATTTATTGGTTATCTTAAAACAATTTGTTAAACGTATTAAACTCTTAACAATTTTCAGATGGGGGCAGGTCAGTAAGGTCCGGTATTTTATTCAATTTCTGCACGGGTCACAAGAATGCGCTTCAAGAATTAAATCCACGTCTATGGTATGAAATAGATAGTATGTCAAATTCTGATTTCCGCATATTTTCAAATAAATAAATTTCAAAAAAAAAAAAAAATTATCTGCTTTTTATTTTCAATACTTCAGTACTTACTTGTTACCAAAAATGTAACTAGTTACTATTCATTTTGCTAATAATGACTTCTGTAATACTTTGAAACTAATGAGTGATTGAATAGCTACAAAGTAATTAGTTCTTGTAACGACATCTAAGTAATGACTTTCTGAAATGCCTACCTGTAATAATAGTATAGAGTAAGTAGTTGCCTCTAATGACATCACCGTGTTAAAATAATGAGTTATTCATCTAATGTGAAAGTAGTGTAGAGCCATTATATTAGCTTATTATCTCATTACATGGCAAGCAAAGTTTTTGCTGGGTATCTTCGATGTAAAATATATTATCTGAAAAAAGTTAAAAATTTTGCTAAAATTAACTTTTAAAAAAATTTTAATCGCACTTTTAAACGACTAAATCTTCCAAAGTGGAACCGATATTCACTTAAATTTTTCAGCAAACGATTCCAAGATATGTTTTTTATTACTCATGATTTTGGGAAATTTTAAACCAATATTGTTTTTTTATTGTTTACGAAATCGTGCAATAAATAAAATAAATTTTTTTTTCACTGTATTTCGATAAATATTGAAGATTCTGTAATAATTTTGAAATGTCTATATAATGGCTTTATTTTGATTTAGCCAAAGCTTGAAAGTTTCAAAATCAAACCTCCACAACTTTTGCGCTCATTGATAAAAATGATTAATGCAAACAGATTTTGTATGCATAAATAGTCGTTAATAAAACCACAAATCGGAATTAGTGTTACAGGAAAAAAATTTTGAAAATATTTTTACCTAAAACTTTTGAAACTCCTCATATATTGTTGAACATTTTTAATTCGATTTAAAAAAATTTTTAATGCCTAATAAATCAAGTTTCTTATTATTTTTTAAAAACACAACTTTGGAAAATAAAAGGATAAGGACTTGTGTGAAAGATATACTAAATTTGATCGAAATTAAAGGTAGTGAGATCAAATATGTGTACTTTTTTAGAAAAATTTTGTTTTCTCCTTACATTATAATTAAATTTGAATAAAAATTTTTTAGTATTTTAAAATCTCCTACTGTGCTGTACAATAATATCGTTTCCACCTCTCGCCATAATTTTGAATTATTTGTATTTTCCTAATTGCCAACGGTCATAAATCAATTATTTTAACTTGGTATATTTAGATGGTATATTTAAAACTTTTAATAATTATTATATTAGATAATAAATTCAACTAAGCTTTTATATACTTAGATAGACCGTTGAAAACAATAGATATTTTAAAATAACAGCAACAACAAAAATTGTCCACACATCATTACTTAACAAATTTCATTGAAGAAAAATATACCAACGATTAACAACATTTTTATGATTTTGGGTTTTTTCACAACTGATTAAATTATTTTTGTGATTGAAGATTTTGATTGAATCATAAAAAGAAATTTATATTTAGATTACATCCTTAATTAAAAGTTTATTCTAATAAATGTTTGCTTGCGTACTTTTAAGTTTATGATTATCGTATTTATTATTTGCTACTATTATTTCAAATTGTACCTTGATTTCAAATTAACCTTTTTCCATTGTTTGTTTATTTCCATTTTTTTGTATTCATCATAAATTTAAAATAAATAATCTTAACTATTAATATTTAAGTAGGTAAATTTGACTAAAATGATTTATGGTGGTTCTATTGTGGGGTTTTGTTTATATTCCATTGAGATTTTCTTGCAGAGCTTTAAAAGTATTAATATTATCTTATCTAACTATAATTGAAATAGATAAACCAGGTATTAATACAGATGAAGCCAACGCTTTTTATTAATTGATATAGTTGTGGATAGATTTTTTAAATGTTACGTTAGGAAATAGCCGACCATATCGCACTGGTTCCTCTAAAGGGAGTCAATTCAAAATTTTTCAATTGTTATTTTTTAGAAGGAAACAATATATGGGGTCGTAAAAATTTCGCAAAAAAAAAAAAAACAGTGGCATCCCTCTTTGTATTGAAAATATTTAATTAACAATTTATTTTCCTCCACTAAAAATTTTTAAATTTTAAGTTGACCTCTTTAGAGGAACCAGTTCGATATTATGGAAATGATCAGTGTGAATCTTCTTCGCATGTAAATAAGGACTTTGGAAAAAGATTGAAACTCAAACTTATTGTGTTCTAGTTTGGTTTAAGTATTTATAATTGAATCTCAACTATTCAAGTTTCATTTATATACTCCAACCTTTGGTATGAATGAGTGAAAGGAACAGTTAAGGCAAATTTAAGTTGCAATAATTATAGCTCGCATTTCCAAAGTGTTAATATAGATTCTTGACAAGGATATGAGGTATTAAAATGGCTAACAAATATACCATTAATTTGTTTTTGGTTGCGGTGTCGTATATTAAAAATAAATCATGAATGATATTTTGCTTCCTCTTGCAGAGAATTCGAAATGTCGTGAGCCTGGCATAAGTCTGCAAAATTCGCAAACTTCACAATGAGAGAAATTTTGATAGAAACAAAAAATTAACACAGTAGTGTCTTGCCGCAAAATTAGGGGGACGAAATTTTGCTCAAATATTTATGTTATATAACGTTTGTTTGGCAAAATTGGTTAATAAACAAAAAAACAAAAAATACTAGAAATGCAGGGTGTGCGTTGTAGCTTCATTTCATACTTTTCTGCTGATATCTCTTAAACAGAAGCAATGAAAATTTGTACAGATAGTTCTAGGATCGATATAAACTTGGAAACCAAAAATGGGCGTGGTTCGCGCAGTTTAACGACCACCTCCCATATAACAAAAAATTTGAAAAAGTTAATAGTGGGTATATAGATACTTTGTCATATAAGAAGTGAGATCGAAAAAAATCAATAATCTGAAAACAGCTGATCTTAAAGTTTTGATTTTTCTATTTAATTGATATCATGAACTCGTGGACCTTTTTTGGTAAACTTCCATTAGACATTTGATAGTTGTCTCAGTCACTTTTATGGAACAGTTTGCCCATTTCCTTTAAAAATCTTTCACATTTTGGGGCACCTTTTTTGCGCTTTTCATTCTCTTTTCAGTAGAACCCAATATTACTTCACTGGTCTTAGCTCCGGACAATTTGGAAAAATCGATTTTCTGGCTAAACCAGAGGAGATAGTCTTGACTAAAAAAAAGTCTCGCCTATAGTCTGGACTATAGTCTCGCCTATAGTCTTGCCTATAGTCTTCACTATAGGATTGACTCTCTTGGTACAAAAACTATATTATTGTTTTGGTACGACTCCAGAACTTTCTTACCGTAGTAACATGTTGCCAAATTGGGCCAAAAATATGTGAACACATTGTGCTCTCTTATAAAAGGAAGAAGCCTTTTTTAAATTATTCTTTGATGTATATTTCGGTACTTCTTATACAACATTATAAAAAATTAGTATTTTGTATACAATTTGATTTTAATTTCCGTGCCCTAATCTTGGCTTCAAATTTTTTTGCGGCATTCCTGTCTAGAATTTTTTGGACTTTTGTATGTGAAAATTTACTGAGATATCTCCAACGGTTCAAAAGTTTAAGAATTATTTCCAAAAAAAAAAAAACGTTTTAGAACCACAGTGCTATGTACATGATTTTCATAAAATGCCTATAATAAAAGACGTAGTTTCTTTTTATTTAAAATTTAATTCATCAGAACAAACATAAGAATGTTCATTAATATATAAAAACATAATTTTTTATATTGACGATTTCAAATAGTTAATTTGATTTTCTTTGATTTTCCTAAAATTTTATGATTTTTCACGAAATTTATCTGGCAACTATGCCATTGATGCGTTTTCGTAACATAAATTTTTGGGAACTTGATGTTTCTGCCACACAAAATTATTTGTGAAAAGGGCAATATTTTTTTATTAAAGCCACCATTAAAAACATGGGGTGTATATTGATTTTGTCATTCTGTGTGCAACATATCAAAAAAATCATATAAGACCCCAAAAAATATATTCTAGGTACTAGTTAGATTCCGAGTCGATCTAGCTATGTCCGCCCGTCTGTCTGTCTGCTGAAAGCAGGATATAGTATACTGCTTGAACGGGATAATAAACAAACGCGAGAGAAGAAATTGTCCGTCAAGCCCGACCATATGACACCCTACACCATTTCGACCCACATAATTTTGTTTTTACTTATATACAACTTATTTGTATGGGATGTATTGAAGAAAGCATATGTACCAAATTTCATCAAATTATCTTCAAAATTGCAACCTGTACTTTGCGCACAAGCTTTAAATGGACAACCAATCAGCCGACCAGACGGACGGACGGACATTGTTTAATCGACTCAAAAAGTGATTCTGAGTCGAACGGTATACTTTAAGGCAGGCGCGGATCCACGGGGAGGGAAAAAAGGAAATTTCCCTTCCCAAAATGAAAACGCTTGATGAAAAATCTTTATTAAATCATACAATGTCAGGAAATAGTTAAGAAGATCATTCTATTTTCGTCCCCCAAAAGCTTGAGCTGGATCCGCGCCTGCTTTAAGGTCCGAAGATTTTTTCTCTGCATTACAATTTCTGCACAAACACATAATACCCCAACCACCTATGGTGGTATAGGGTATAAAAAGTTATGGGCTACCCAGCAAAAATAAATGAAAGTAATTTTTGAGAAAGTACTTTTTCATTACTTCCAAAGTATCAAATAGTGTATATTTTCTTCTTCTTAAAAAGTTATTTAAACAGCATCCGCAAATGTTATTAAAAAGCGATTCAAATGAAGTTTACTGTTGCAAAACATTGATGAACGAATTCTGTTATCGCAAATATTTACCTTGTTGACCATAAAAAATTATGTATATTTTAAATAAAAATTATTTTAAAAATGATATTTGTTTCTATTCGAAGGAAATAACTCGATAGAAGCAATTTAAATTACATTCCTTGCACTGATTTAATACATATTTCATGACATCGAGAACATGACTTCCTACTAAGTGAATATGCGTCAAAAAAGAGAACATCCTCCAATGACAAGCCTATGTTAAATTCATTGGAAATGATCCAAATTTGGACTACTTCTGGATCACAAGTTCAGGATCATATTAACTTCTTTGGATGTTCTTTTTTGTTGGGTAAAACTAGCAACACAGGGTGTCCGTTGTAGCTTCTTTTCATACTTTTCTGCTGATATCTCTTAAACAAAAGCATGTACGACAACGAAATTTTGTACAGATAGTTTGAGGGTCGATATAAACTATGAAACAAAAAATAGGCGGGGTCCGCCCACTTTACCGACCATCTCCCACATAACGTAAAACTCGAAAAAGTTGATGATGGGTATATAGATTCGGCCAAGCCGAATACAACATTCTCGTTTGTTTTTTGATGTCTTGGCTATCGTTTGAAAAGTTATTCTAGATGTTTTTTATCCGCTCCACCGGGGGTAAAAGTTCCTCGGATTTCCTTTTTTTTTTTCTAAATTTATTTAGTTTCAAGCTAAATATTCATGTATAAAATACTTAAACTAAATTAGATATGTTATGGCTAAAGTTACTGACGCGAAAAAGCCACAGTGGTCCGAAATGGGTTAAACATACAATGTCTTACTAA
Organism: Protophormia terraenovae; assembly: GCA_951394005.1. Lineage (NCBI taxonomy): Eukaryota > Metazoa > Arthropoda > Insecta > Diptera > Calliphoridae > Protophormia > Protophormia terraenovae. The sequence goes on from OX596076.1 coordinate 98,387,758, forward strand.
AAATTACGTACTTTAAGTATAGATGTATACTAACATCTCTCCATACTTTTTCTAAATTTTATAGTGTCATTAAACTGTCTACACGTGTGTTAAGTAATTACAATCTAACAAACAAAAAAACCCTTAAAAATAAAAAGATTACAAAACACTTTAATCATTTCAAAAACATTTAGCACCTCACCAGACATCTAGATGACTATTAAAAATATAAATGAAGTTACTAATTTGATCAAAATATTATATTTTTTTAAACTAATAAAAACGTCACGTCACACCACACCAAGCATTAGAAAAAGCAATATTTAGAATAAAACTTAAAGAACCTAAACATTCAATATATAGATAAGATAAATATAAAATCCAAAAAAAGATAAGAAAACACGTTTCCCCACATCAAAACGGTGTGACCAACAATGTTATTTGTTTACGAAAGATAACAGTAAACATATAATGTTTTACAATTGATTTTTAAACAAAAACAAAAAATCATTTATTATAATAACTTTACGCTTAATGGACATGTCTTGGAAAAAATAAAATCAACTAAAATGTCATTATTAGTAAAACGAACGACCAAACCCAAAAAAGTTACAAATTAGAAATAATTTCACAATAAATTATTAAATTACTGCTAAAATTTCAATAAATATTCCAAATGTCTACGTTATATGATGCAAATGCCAAAGTTTGGTATGGCTGGAAACGTGAAGAATTCCTAGATGATAGTATTTCAGTGGGTGAATGGTCTTTACGTATGATGCGTAATAAATCATCACATGAAATATGTCAAATTAGTGATACAGACCAAACGAAATTAACATATCACCAGGCACTCGCGAATGCTATACATTTAGCTAAACAAATGCGTCGTAAGTGGCAATTGACTTGTTATGATATCATTGGTGTTGTTGCAACAAACACCACGTATTTGATGCAAATCATATTGGCTGCTTGGTTCAATGGTCTAGCCTTTCATGCCATCAATCCCGAGGAAAAAGAAGGTGAGTAAGCAAGAAGTGCAAGTGAATTATGAGTGAAATTATGAAATCATTTTGAATTATTTCATTTTCCCATTAAGCAGAAGCTATTTATTATTTGTTGAGTAAAACTAAACCAAAAGTAATATTTTGTGATGGTTTGTATTTGCCAAAATTACAAAATACTCTACATTCTTTTTATCCCATTGTGTGTACGTTATGCAATCATGTGGAAGACAATTATAATGGTGATATCATCAGAATAGAGAACCTTCTAAGGGAGGAGTATGACGAAGAAACTGATGATTTATTTTGGTAAATATTTGTTGGCATTTGTAAAAATCTATTTTATGGAAATTTGTTTAGTTTTTAAAAATTGTTTATTTAGTACAGAACCTTTAAAGGATGGTTGTGATCAAACTATGGCAATCCTGTGTACTTCGGGAACAATAGGTCTACCAAAATGTGTTCGAATAACGAATAAAATGTGTTTAACGGACTATGGGTAAGTTTGGGCATAAATAATATTAATTAGGATTTTTGCTAAGTTTTGTTCGATTTTTTATCAAAATCAATACATGAGCAATTCCTATTTTACGTTTACCGACCCACAGTGGTTCCAAAACGCTTTTTTTTTTTTTTTTTGTTTAATAATTTAGTAACTATTAGAATGTTAGAGTGTTGAAATTTGATGTTTGAATGCATCCCGTATAGTCTGCACAGAGTATATCACAAGAGAGATATCTCAATAAAATTTGACATGGTCAGAGCTGAAGTGTTCGAGTTGATTTGATAGAGAATAGGTTCCTAGCGGGTCATGGGAGAAGTGGGTGGCCCTCTAAAGTTGACCATCTCGGCTATACATTTTTTTTTTTTTTTTTAAATCGACAAAAATTTATTTATGATATGAATAATGGCTTAATTTGGCTAGAGGAGGCAAAGTTTCTATTAAGTTTTGAGTAAACGTATAAACTTATTAAAAAAAGTTAGTGGTATGTAATTTACTACCAGAATTTCTTGAAGGAAATTTAGCAATTTTGGAGCTTTTTTTAAAACATAAAATTAATATTTAAACTTTAATAAAATTTAAACGAATAGCTCTATTTTATTGAAATTACAGTATAAAACGTATAAACTTGTCCTAAAATCATATAATTAAAAAAATTACCACTTTTTTACATGGAAATACCCAAAATCCCAATCCGTATAAAACGTGTTAAAAAACATACTTTTTTCATTGAAATGGTCACCCTGTCGTTATAAGGGGCCTCCGTTAGAAAATACTTTTTGGGTGAATAGCCTACATATAGAACTAAAAAACTAAATTAATTTTAGGTCGATCCCAACTTTGCGATTTGAGAACATAACAAAAAAACATTCCAAAATTCACAAAATTTCGATAGGGTTTGTGGACAGACCTTTGCCCCATTAAGATCTCTTTTGAAAACATTAAAAAAATGATAAAGCCCAGAATAAAAGACAAATTTAATCAATAAATAAATATTGCCACCTTTTTGGAAAAAAAATCCAAAAAAATTATAATTTTTTTAAAGTTTCAACTTTAGATAATTATAACTTTTTAACTGAATCATATATTTATATGATTCTTGCAGCAATATTATTTAGAATTGTAGGGAATCTGTCAGATATTTTAGAAGAATTCTTGGGGTAATATTAAGCCCGTCAAGTTAAAAAAAATGAGGTAAAAATTTATTTCGACCCGAATATCTCTTAAACTAAAAGAGATAACCTACACATGTAAGCATATTTTTTGTAGAGATTTATAAAGACTATCTATATATAAAATTTCGTTTCTGTCATATCATAAATTAATTTTTGGCGCTTTTTCACAAAAATTACATACCCACTATTGGCAACTTTGGAGGGCCACCTACTTCCCCCCTGAAATCAACTCGAAAACAAATCAGCTATGGCCATGTGAAATTTTATTGAGATGCCTTTAACAGTTTTTTAGTTACTAAATTATTTCCAAAAAAAGCATTTTGGAACCATTGTGCGACCTTTAACCTCAAATATCTTTATCCATTCTGACATTTTTAAACAATTTTAGATGCAATGTAGAGATTTATAAAGACTATTTATATATAAAATTTCTTTTCTGTCATATCATAAATGAATTTTTGGCGCTTTTATCAAAAAAATTACATACCCACTATGGGCAACTTTGGAGGGCCACCTACTTCCCCCCTGAAATCAACTCGAAAACAAATCAGCTATGGCCATGTGAAATTTTATTGAGATGCCTTTAACAGTTTTTTAGTTACTAAATTATTTCCAAAAAAAGCATTTTGGAACCATTGTGCGACCTTTAACCTCAAATATCTTTTTCCATTCTGACATTTTTAAACAATTTTAGATGCAATTATGTTAACAACATTTGTTGGTGTAACATAACAAAAATTCAAACCTGAAACGGCTCCCTGTAGTGGCGACAACCACTCAAAGTCAAGAAATCTGAAAAAGTGTTTGTGTTAAGCAAAAGTCGTGAAACCTAACTTTAAATAATTTTAAAATCTTGCAATGTTTTTGTATGAATTTTAAGCCGTTTCGGGTATTGCAAAATTCAAATTTAGTCTAATAGATCTTGAAAAGAAGATTAATTTTTCAATAAATCGATAAACATGAACAAGACTAAATCACTAAAAACTTAACTTTGAAAATTTTATAAAAAAGTTTAATTACACTGGTCGACAGAAAAAAAATGTCGTTCTATAAAAAAAAAAAAAATGTGGACTAGATGGAATTCCGCATGCTTAACTTGAATCTGCTTTCAGTTTTTTGTCCATCAGGTCGAGATTTTTTTATGGGCGTGTCTAATATTGTTCCCTAAATAAGCCAATTACTCGAGTTTATTTCATTATAACTAGAGAATGGTATGAACGATTTATATAAATGATACACCAAAATATGCGGAATAAAATTGGCTTTCAAAAAAAATTGGCTACCAAATTTTTATCTGCTCAATACTTTAGGAGATATTTCGAAATAAGTGTCAGATTTTTTTTTGTTTTTTTTTTTTTTTCATGTTAAATTGAATATTTTTATTATTAAAATTTATTTCTAGAAGTGAAACCATCCAAAATGTTTCAGTTTATCATCTTTGTCTCAAAACTGGTAAAACTACAAGTAAATAAAGCCACGTATCATCAAAATTGATGAACAAATCTTAATTTCATTCACAGTTAAGTTTAAATATCCAGGCATACCTACAATTAAGTAATAGGCAAACAATTTTTTTTTTTTTCGTCTTAAATAAATAAAATAGGTTGATTAGATGGAATTTAACGTGCTCAACAAGAATCAGTTTTCTATACTATGACCCCGCCTTTAGGCAGTCACAATTGTATAACTGGAGAAAGTTTTGTCCAATTAAGATAAATTAAACTCCGATAGATAGCGATTTGAATCATCTTTGAGCTGAATTTACATTTTTTTTTTTTTTTTTTTTCAGTTAACATTTCCGTAGTTATTCGGTAATTAGTAACACAAAAATTATTATGTTTTTATTCGTAAAAATTTTGATCCATAACTCTGAAATTCTTGAGCGAATAAAAAATATTGTTGACATACCTTGAAGACCATTTTCGTATGCATATCTTAGTGTATTATTTATCAAAATCGTGTAACCGGATTTTAAGTTATAGCCTAAATTGGACAAACAATTCTCGAGTCTTATAGTGTGACCTTTGAATAAGGTGATGATATTTGTCATTCCCAAAAAAAATAAAAATTCATTACGTAATAGAAAAAAAAATGTAAGAAGATTCTTGTTTAACTGATCAAAATCCACCTAGTCCACCTATTTTTGTTTCAAGAAAAAATAAAAAAATTTCTTTTTTGGCCACCGCTGTATTTCTACTCATTTGTATGTATACACGACTATTTTTACTTAACTGTGAATAAAATCAAGATTTGTCCATCAATTTGGAAGATACATGCCTTATTTTCATTTCATTTATCAAAAGAAATTTTAGTAACAAAAAAAATCTGCAATCTTGCATGAGGAAGTTTTTTTTGGACATTTATTTCAAAATAACTGAAATGAAGTTAGGATGACTTGAAGATATTTTTAGTCCGCATCTTTTGGTGTATCACTTATGTCAATCGTACACACCGTTCCTGAGTTATGAGGAAATATACTAGAGTAATGGCCTTACTATGGGTGAAATATTAGACACACCCATAAAAAAAGTCCAGACCTGATGGAAAAAAAACTGATAGCTGATTCATGTTTAGCACATCATAATGCATCAAGTCCAACTATTCGTCTTTGGGGGAGGATTTTTATTATTAAATCGCAAATATATCCGCGCATATTGCGATATTTTTAATTTGCATTTAAATTACATCATTGTAGAGTACATAAATGCAATAATTTTTTATTTAAGACTATAAATAGAATTTTGGCAAATTTTTTTTTATAAATTTTTATCTTAAACCTCCATAACATTGATGCAGTTCGGTAAAAGTCATTCACGCTAACAGATCTGTATTCCAATAGAGCCAAGGAGTATTGGTTGATGTGGCATTAAAAAATTTTCGAAATTTTTTTGAACCCCAAAATTAAACGAGTTTGAAGAATTTCCCATATCAAGATATAAAGGATCTACGAGTATATACCCATCATAAAATGTTTCAAATTTTACGTTATATGGAAGGTGGGCAGTAAAGTGGGCGCATCACGCCCATTTTTGGTTTCCAAGTTTTTATCGATCCTTGAACTTTCTGTGCAAAATTTCGTTATCGTGCATGCTTTTGTTTAAGAGATATCAGAAGAAAAGTATGAAATGAAGCTACAACGGATACACTGTGTTTCTAGTATTTTGCCTACAACTTTTTTGTTTATTAACCTCAATACCAAATAAAACTTATTTAGATTAATATTTGAGCAAAATTTACGTTGTCACGTTCGAGCCCTATCCTGCTTTCAACACACGAACAGACGGACGGACATAGCTAGATGGACTCAGAATCTAACCGGGACCCAGAAAATATATACTTTATGGGGTCTTAAATGAGTCGACATGTTACATATGGAATATATCCCCTATCTTTTTGATGGTATAAAAATAATTTTTAGTATGAATCAGAAGCGACAGGTATGCTTACATTGTCAAAAAAACAGTATTTATCGAGTTATAACGCAATTTCGTTTTCAACATAATTTTGATGGAAAAACCGACTATTGAAATGATCACAAACAAAGCCTTTTTGTAAAAAAATGCAGTATTTATCAGATTATAAAGGATTTTAATTTTTAACGAAATTTTGATATAAAAATTGATTTTTGACATGAAACACAAGTGATCACAGATTAAGCTTATTTTGTCCAAAGACGCAGTATATATCGAGTTATAAAGGATTTTAGAATTTGTGAAATGAATTGCAATTTGTTTTCAATTCAAACGAATTTGTAAATTGAATTGCAATTCGTTTCTAATTCAAATGAATTTGTCAAAGTGAATTACAATTCATTTCCAATTCATTTGAATTGAATTGATTGAAATTTGAATTGATTTTGTAAGTAAATCTACAGTAAGCATCACTGTCGTTTTGTTATTCAACTGCAAACACCATGTTTTCTTTTTTCAGGCGGGAATAAAGGACAAGGCTTTTCAATTTTTGTACTGAATATTTTCATTTTGGTAGGAGAAATTTCCATTTTTCATTCCCCCTAGATCTGCTCTTGAATTTTATTGATTGCAACTCATTTTTGATTTCATTCATTTGAATAGCATTTCACTGTTCTAATTCAAAATCAATTCAATTCAAACGAATCAGAAATGAATTGCAATTCACTTTAACAAATTCACTTGAATTGGAAACGAATTGAAACTCATTTCTGCCTAATTCGTTTGAATTGATTCAAATTTCATTCAATTATTTTTTGTTGTGAAAAGAATTAATTCAAAATTGAGCAAATTCGTAACGAATTAAAATCAAAAAAGAATGATTCATTTACAACTCTGGTATTTATCGAGTTATAGAGGATTTATTTTTTATAGGAGTTTTCATATAAAAATCTATATAAAAAACACAGTATTTATCGAGTTCTAGTTTTTATAGGAATTTTGATATAAAATTTTTTTTAGGGAACACAAGTGATCACAGAATAAACCTATTTTGTCAAAAAAAAATGTATTTATCGAGTTATAGAGGATTTTAGTTTTTGTAGGAATTTTGATTAAAAAGAATCGAGTTTTTATATGAAACCCAAGTGATTACAGATAAAACTTATTTTATCCAAAAACGCAGTATTCACCGAGTTATAAAGGATTTAATTTTCTATCGAAATTTTGATGTTCACAAATTAAGTAATTAATAGCTTTCTTTGCCGAGTTAAAGAGGTTTTAGCTTATATAAAAGTTTTGTTATATAGTTTGATATTTGTTTTGTTGCAATATTTTATTAAATTTTTTTTTTCTTTTCAGCCTCCTTTCTGAAAAATCTCTAACGATATTCTCTTTTTGCAATATTGATTGGATATTTGGTTTTTATGGACTCTTGGGGAATATTCTATATGGAAATCTACGCATTATAACCTCTCAGCCCTATACACCTGAATACTTGGCTCATATTATTTCCAAATATGAAGTCAACTGTCTTTTGGCAACATCTAATCAAATCTCGCAAAGCATAGACCTGAAACCCGAATTACTTCAAACTTTAAAATTTCTCTTAATATCAGGATCATCTTGTTTTAAAGCCAATTTGCAGCAAATACGTAATACAATCATAAACACAACTGTAATAAATATTTATGGCACTTCCGAATGTGGCGGTATAGCAGCTAATTTCGGTGATTATAAAACACAATCTGTGGGTCAATTATTTTCCAATGTAGAGCTGAAAATTGTTGATGAAGCTAATGGTGATAAATTGGGTCCCTATGAAATTGGTGTTGTATGTGTAAAGAATAATTACCACAACGATGAAATGGGTTATTATGGTGATGTGGGTGCATTTTATAAGATTTTAGATGCAGATGATTTTATTATCACTGGTGATTTAGGTTTTATGGATTCTGAACATTATTTATATTTATCGGATCGTCGTGAAATCGTTTTACAATATCAAAATTTATATTATTCTCCTTATGAATTTGAGAAGATTGTGGCTGAAATGAAGGATGTACGAGATGTGTGTGTTGTGGGTGTAAATGAGGAGGGTAAAGGTGATGTGCCAGCTGCTGTGGTAGTTAAAGCGGAAAAAAGTAAACTAATGGCAAAAGATGTTTTGAATTATGTTAATTTGAGGAAAAATTCTTTACATAATTGTTTTGATTATGGTGTGTTTTTTGTCAAGGAAATTCCTAGAAATCGCAATGGAAAAGTATTAACAAAGGAAGTGGTGGAAATGTGTAGAAATTTTAAGAATAAACAAAAAAGACTGACTAGGTAAATAATTATAAGAAAAAAATATGTATATTTATTGAAATTTTATTAATAAATTTATATTTAATGAAAAGCTTCTAGCTTTGTCTACTTAAAGACTAAAAACCGGTAATTTAAAGAAATTTGCGTGTTTTTTTTTTCTTGATATTGTTAAGCAATGAATTCACTAATAGTTTAAGGCCATATAAAGTTTTTATATTACTTACATCCTTATTACTTAAATTTAGCAAATTTTTATTACATTTATATTTTTCTACCTTCCAAATTCACTTTCCCTGCAGCTCACTTAATGTCTCATAATTTCCCTGTTACTGAATTTCCCATTTGTCGTTTACTCTTTCCTTTAAATGTAAAACACATTATTACTACTAAATAAAAACTAAAATCAACTACATTACATTTCCGTTTCTAACAGTTTGCTTAACGTTAACTGCCACACGAGGTTACCAAAAAAAAAAAAAATAAATCTCACATCCTCAGTTTTGCAAAAAAAAAAAAAAATTAAACATGAAATAGTCTTGTTTATTTTTGTACATATAACCCGCAGAGCGTAACTTTACATAATAAAGTTAAATTGTACACAAAGTACAACCAAAAACTTAATTGTGTTTCGGTGTACTTTTTATACCTTTTTTCTTGCATTTTTTTTTTTTCTTTTTATTTGAAATGATTTTTTTAAATTATATGACTTCGAGAGAATTGCAAAAAATAATATTCAATAAGAGTTAAAAACTTAAAGTTTGAAAATCAAAACTTATTTTGGATATTTCCACGCACTCTCCTGATGAGAAATTAGCTTTATGCGCACAAACATTTTTACCCAAGTCACTGTTGTATCTCATTATATTTCTGAACCAAAAGCAGCTTAATATTCAAGCCTTGATTACACACATTCGAACATTGGCCACGGGAACGAATTATTATACCCACCATCAAAAAGATGGGAGGTATATTGATTTTGTCATTCCATTCCGAAGGATCAGATGATTTCTTCGACATGTTACCCTACAAAGTATATATTTTCTGGGTCCTGGTTAGATTCTGAGTCGATCTAGCTATGTCCGTCCGTCTGTCCGTCTGTTGAAAGCAGTATAGGGCTCGAACGGGACAACGTAGGGGGACGAATATTTGTCTTATATAAGTTTATTTGGGATTTAAAATGCGCAAAATCGGTTAATAAACAAACAAGTTATGGGCTTAAAACTAGAAACACAGGGTGTCCGTTTTATACTTTTCTGCTGACATTTCTTCAACAAAAGCATGTACGACAACGAAATTTTGTATGTATAGTTCGGGTATCGAGATAAAATCGGAAACCAAAAATGGGCGTGGTCCGCCCAATTTACCGCCCCCTCCCATATAACGTAAAATTTGAAAAAGTTGATGGTGGGTATATAGATTCGGCCTGGCCGAATATAACATTCGCACTTGTTTATTTTGTTATGGCTTTTTCACATCCACAATAGTACAATGTTTTTGGAATTTTCCGCGACTCATTAGATTTCAAAGTAGCATAGTTTCGGTTCTAAAAAAAGATATTGATTTCAATTTAAAAAAAAAAAAAATCTAGTTTATATTTTTTCTGATTTTTGCAATTAAAGTAACATTTTTTTAAAAAATATTTTTTTTGAGAAACTATAAATATTTTATCTGTAATAAAATCTTTGTTAGTTAAGATATCTAAAAGAAGTTTTTGGTAAAGGTAGACTTTGTCATATAAAATGAGAAAGTGTAAGAAACATTAAGATTTTGGTAAAAACACCGAAAATCCCAAAAATGTTTTTTTCACATTTTCAGCTATAAAATCCACATTTTTCCGAGGTCCCGCAGATTTTGAGTGAAAAATTTTAACAATATATCATAGATTCTTAAACTGCATTCCGTTTGCTGATTCATGCTTTAGGATTTTAGAAAATATAGACTAAAATTCAAAACTTTCATATAAAATGAGTAAAATTCGGGAGGGTGTGTACCTTGACGACTTGAGCTATTGGGTTTGTTTTTTATTTAAAGTTAACTCTTTGAAAATACCTTTCAGAAATGTATAAAATTATTATATGTTGTTAAAGAAAATTTTAATTTAAAGTAAAAAGAGTGTAGATTAGGGTTATAACTTTTTCCCTTTTTTGCAAATATCAAAATGGCCCTAGCATCAAAAATTATTTTAAATGAAATTGAAAAAAGATTCGGCTGTGCCGAATCTTTGATACCCTTCACCATATTACCATCTTACCATCTTACTATCTTATCGACATCATATTACCATATTACCGACAATTAATAAAATTTTCGCCTTAACGTATGCTTGCATATTTTCTAAATCTAAATTTTTTTCAAACTACGAAAATTTGAATATGAAAAAAAAAACAATCATAACAGGCTTTGCTTTTAAAAAAGAAACAACAACAATTCCATATATATTTATTTTTGTATGTACAAACTGACTGAACACACAAAGAACAACAACAACACTGTTATTCATTATATTACTGCTGTTGCTAACTAAACTACTTGTCTATACAAAAAACAAAAAACGTCACTAATAGTCATTACAATGCTTAATATACATGTTTGTGTGTGTATTTATATTCTTAACAGATTTGTTTTTGGGCCATAACTCTGTTGATTATGAACGAATTTGGTTTATTAAAAAAACCGAAATTTTATAAAAATATTTATAACTGATCTATATAAAAATAAAAATCTGTAGCTTGAACAAGGGCTTCAAAAATAAATATTCGTTTTCCCCGATATCTCAGTTATTATTGAACCGATTTATTTAATTTTTTCGGAACAAAAATTCAGAAAATAATTTTCGAGCCCCCTTTAAAAATTCGAAGTCCCTGGTATATGCAGAGGCTTCAGAAACTAAAAAACCGGTTCTAAAAACCGGTTTTTAAAGCATATCTCCACCATTTATAAACCGATCTTCCTGATTCAAAAAACTGAAATTTTATAAAATTATTTGTGACCGATCTGTATAAAAATAAAAATCTATAGCTTAAACCAAGGCTTCAAAAAATAAAAAATGCGTTTTGTCCGATATCTCAGTTATTACTGAACCGATTTATTTCATTTTTTTCAGAACAAAAATTCAGAAAAAAATGTCCGAGAATTCTTTGTAAAAACGAAGTTCGTAGTGTATACAGAGGCTTCAGAAACTGGAAAACCGGTTCAAAAAACCGGTTTTTTGAACATATCTCCGCATTGTATGAACCTATCTTGCTGAATTCCAATAGCAAAATTCTCGAAAGCATTTCCGATCGTTTGACATACATATTATATATGTCAGTTATCGGTGGGCTTCATAAACACCATTTCAACCGACACACGGACGGACGGACGGACATGGTCCTATCGTCATCATATCTTACAAGGATTCCGAAAATATAAACTTTTTTGCTCTCCGACGAAAATTGTGGAAATTACAAACGGAATGACAAACTTATATATACCCTTTACACCTGTGGTGAAGGGTATAAAAATGGTATTACTTTTTCGCGGTTGTCAAAAATGTTCACCCACAAAACGCGGTAAAGTTTGGAAATCAATAATTCAAATGCAACAGCGAAGAAAAATATGCACACAACGTGGTATTAAAGTAGTACAGAACATTTGTCCATTATGCAAAACAATGCCCACGTTAAATTTGCAGTTTATGTCTTTTAATAATTAAAAGCAACATTTTTTATACCCACCATCAAAAATATGGGGGGTATATTGATTTTGTCATTCCGTATGTAATATGTCGAAGGAATCATCTTAGACCCCACAAAGTATATATTTTCTGGGTCCTGGTTAGATTCTAAGTCGATCTAGCTATGTCCGTCTGTCCGTCTGTTGAAAGCAGGATAGGGGCAATGTAGGGGGGCGAAATTTGGCACAAATAATTTTCTTATATAAGATTTGTTTGGGAATGAAAATGGGCATAATCGGTTAATAAACAAAAAAGTTATGGGCTAAAAACTACACGCAGAGAAAAAACATGGTTACAGCATGATCATCACAACTATTCAATGATTATATAGCCGTTTTTCACTGATTTAAATATACTGTGTTCATAATAGCAACGTTTATGATTCTGTTTAATCATTTAATGATTACCCACAATCAAAATTTTAATATGGTTCACTGAATTATAATATGTATTTAAATATGTTTATATGAAATCATATTTATGAATAAATCCAATCATTTAGTCAATTTTACAACAATTTAGTTAATTACATAACCATTCATTTCATTTTACAAATTTGGTTAATTCTACAACCATTAAGCCATTAACTTTTAATGCCTTTTGAATACACATTTTTGTGTATCAGTCCAGTAGTTATAATTCTCATATAGTTTATATATGAACGAATATAAATTGACAAGTTTTGTTTATATTCAGCATGATGAATGTACCTCATATCGTGGTACAAATGAATTTAAATTTGAAAATATGGGAATATATATATGATAAAATGGAGTTATATATATGATGAAATTATTTTATATGTATGATAACATGGAATTATTATATGATAAAAAACATGATGAAATTGAAAGCAATACTTAAGAAAAGGTTAAAAGACTTACTAAAAGTTATTAATAAGGTTATGAACCTTACTAATAAATTATAAATTGGAATCATAATAATGATTACGTACAAATATACTTATTGTAACCTGGAATCATATATTACAATCATAGAATGTTGCTCTTAGTTTATGGTCACAAGAACCATAATTTTTCTTTGCGTGTAGAAACACAGGGTGTCCGTTTCACACTTTTCTGCTGATATTTCTTCAATAAAAGCATGTACAGTGGTGGCCACGAATTTAAGACACGACATGTAACGAACTAAGTTGTGATAATTATTACAACCCTGCAATATAAAATTAGATTTTGTTAATTTTTCAGTGTACCCTGTAATGTTAAGATCAATTACCGTTATTTGGTTTTGTTTGTGTATACATTTTGTTGCTGTTTTTATTATATTTTCGTAAAAACGTGCTTTTGAAGCTGGTCACGAATTTAAAACATATAAGAAATATTTGGTTTTTAAGTGATTTTTTGGTGTTTTTTGAAGCTAAAAGGTAAGTAATGAATGTTTTATTCCATTTAATGTTAGAATACATCAAAATATTTAGTTAGAAATGGCCAGAGGTACTTGGAGTTCGGATGCCGAGCGAAAATTGATCCAACAAATGAATACTGATGGAAAAACAGTAATGGAAATTTCCAAGCTACTAAAATGTTCCAGATCCAAGATTTACAATGCACTGGAACACATCAAGCAACATGGCACTACCAAAAATGTCAAACAGCACCCTAGAGCCCGAAAAACTACACCCAGGGAGGATAGCTTAATTTATAAATCAGCTGCTAAAGATCCTTTCAAGAGCTCAAGTAAAATTAAAAATGAGATTTCATCGGATTTTGGTATTAATATATCGTCCAGGACAATAAGAAGACGTCTGAATGAGAAGAACTTACGTGGGTGTATTGCACAACGTAAACCACTTGTGTCAAAAAAAAAATATTAAATCTCGACTAGCGTTTTCAAGAGAAAATCTCAATAAGCCGATGACATTTTGGAAAAATATACTTTGGAGCGACGAGTCGAAGTTTTGTCGCTTTGGTTCTGATGGAAAACAGTACGTATGGCGTCCTCCAAACCTGGAGCATCACCCAAAGTACACCCTTAAAACGGTTAAGCATGGTGGTGGAAATGTCATGGTGTGGGCAGCATTTTCCTGGCATGGTGTAGGTCCCATTCAGAAGATTATCAATAAAATGGACCAGCATATTTACAAAAACATACTGACAAGCATCATGATACCATTCGCTGAAGACAACATGCCTCTAATGTGGAAATTTATGCATGATAATGACTCTAAGCACACTTCACGCCTAGTGAAGAGTTGCTTAGAGGAAAATAATATCACAGTTCTGAAATGGCCAGCTCAATCCCCGGATCTCAATCCAATTGAGAACTTGTGGAATGATGTTGAGGAGCATGTACGAGCAGTAAAGCCAAAAAATTTGACTGATTTATGGGAAGAAATTCAAAAGGCTTGGTATGCCATTCCAAAGGAGCGCTGTATGGCCTTAGTTGAAAGTTTACCCAGGAGATGCGCTGCTGTGATTCAAAATAAAGGATTTCCCACCAAATACTAATATTGTTTTATGAAGCTGAGCTTTACTTTTGTGAATTAACTTTTATTTTGCCTATGTCCTAAATTCATGACCAGGCTTAAACTTGTATTAATCTGTATAATATGTAAATAAAAATTGGAAACTAAATATAGGTAACAAACTATTGTTGATTTTTTTTCATAACATTACTAGGATCTTTAAAAAATAACATGGATCTAAAATTTGTTCGATAAGATGTAAAAATTATCAGAAATATATAAGTGAAATGTCGTGTCTTAAATTCGTGGCCACCACTGTACGACAACGAAATTTTTGTATGTATAGTTCGGGGATCGATATAAACTCGGAAATAAAAAATGGGTGTGGTCCGCCCACTTTACCGTCCACCTCCCATATAAGGTGAAAATCAACGAAATTGTGTTCAAATAGTTCAAGGACCAATGTTAACTCGGAAACAAAAATGGGAGTGGTCCGCCCACTTTACTGCCCCCTACCATATAACGTAAAATTTGAAAAAGTTGATGGTGGGTATATAGATTCGGCCGGGCCGAATATAATTCGCGCTTGTTCACTTTACTATTTTACTTTATTAATAAAATATTTAAAATTTTTGTTTAAAATGTACTTTCTTTTGGGGAAATTTTAAAAAATTGTTTTTGTGGGTGAGGTTTTTATTCAAAAATGACCCGAAAAATTAGTTTTTGTAAATAACACAACATTCGCCATCGCGTGGTGATAGGGCCAAAATTTGGTTATATCCCTAGTTTTTGCAATTTTCAAATTTATAATCGTTTATTTTTGAACTCGGTAAAGATATCGACTTTAATTTTTATATTCAATAGATAATTGTTATTTAATTAGCTAAAGAAAACATAAATAAAATCGGTGGGAAATACCAGGATAAATGTGAAAAAAACTGGACCAAGAACATGCAAAATTGAAGTACTTTAAAATTCAAATATTACAAACGTACCTAACTTTGAGCCCCTTTAGCTCCGGTCTGTTCGGTCCCCCTTTCAAACTTAACTGTGTACGCCTATACCAAATTTCATGCAAATCCAATCAGCCGATCAGAAGTTACAGATTTGTGTATTCAATTACGAATATTTTGCCTAGTATTAAAAGTCTCTTTAATGACTTTTGCAAATCATTTTATCTTTCTATGCAATTCCCCTGTATTTCCTATGTAATTTTTCTATTAACATCTTGTACTTTACTTTCCTTATGTTTAAATTTTATGACAAAAAAATAGTCTTTCAATTACCACAATCTGCATCTGCTTCTAATAAAATTCCAACCAACAGCTAAATCTTTGACCATTTTATTTCTTTTAATAATTTCGTGTTTATTAAGTTTTTTCTCGCCATTTATCATATCGATAAAATAATAAAACATTTTACCAACTCATATTAATTCTAAAAACAAAATTACGTTATATTATTTTCAACACAATTATTTACCCTCAATAAAAACCAAGAAAAGTTTTCAAACAGAGGGGTAAAAAATGGTTTCTTTGCTTTTCTAAAAAATCAGCAAAAACTTTTTGCAAACACAGATGTGTTGTCAATTGCTGCAGTTTGCAATTTTCTTTATTCTTTTTCTTTTTTTAATACTTTTCAACACATTTTGTTAACAGTTTGTTATTGTTGTTATTGCCTTTTTTTCATTATTAAATAAATAAAATAATTTAAAACAAAAGTTTGGCAAAAATCTTTTGTAAAAGATTTTTAAAAGGGGGAATATTTGTTGTTGGATTTTTTTTTTTGTTTTAAGCAAATAGAAAATATTAATGCAAATTGTGATTTATTAACCTGCAAATTTATAATGTATCATCAATGTTGTTGTATTTAATATTATTAAATGGCTAAAGTTTGTTGAAATAAATTCAATTATACCAAAGATATAGCAGCAACAGCAGACAGGGAATGAAAAGTTGCTGACCTTAGATATTAATAACAACAACTGGTATATAATTCTTTGTTAAGTGGGTACAAATGAAAAGGATTAAAAAAGATATTATACGTATATATATAGAAAAAGTATTTTTATTTTATTACTAAAATATATTTATAGAAGAAAAGTAATTGTGTTATCCTCACTAAACAGACCAAAAACTTTTTAATCTATAAATATTTGCAGGGATTAATGAAAAACAAAGAGACTTAGTAATAAATTAAATTGATATATATTAACAAAATTTATGTTGATATATTTAGTTTTAGATATAAAAAACTTTAATAAAGTAAATTTCCTTAGAACTGGAATAAGTAACAAAAAAAAATAATTTTGTATACATCCACTTTAATTAAATAAACAATATTTTTTGCTTCTTTTAAAGGTTTCATTGTATATGCAAAATTTATGAGATTATAACTACAATATTGTTTACTATAGTTTACTGTAGAAACAAGTAAGTTACGATATGACCCATCATTGTCCATAAAGTCATACAGTACGAAATCTTTTTTTTTTTAATTTGAATGACTGTATTACCCAGTAGTTTTTAAAAGAAAAAAAAAAAAAAAATAACTACATACATACTTTTATTTTCTAGCTATACTATCTACTATTTATGCTTATGTCACATGATTTTGGCAAATCTATTAAAATAAACGTCATGACGAGTCATTGGATGGATTTGAAAAATAAATCTTTAATCGAAAATAACAATTCTTTAAACTATTTGACAACAAAATTTTAAATTTAACACACATAAAAAAAGTCTTCAATCAGCAAATATATCAGTAAATATTTAATTTAATTAAAAACTTTTTTAAATTTACACCTCTTACCAAAATAATTATATTACAAAAACTGTAAAAAATTAAAACATAAACATTAAAACAGTTTTTTTTTTCACACCTAAATGCTCTTACAGATTAGCAAAATCGATTAGTATCGATTGAGCATTCAAAATGTAGCGGATAATGATCATTTAATAAATTTGATATATTTTTAATAGTTTAGAAGAAATTGTGTTAATATTCATTAATAAGGGCGATCGATTTTTTTCTAAAGCATAATATTAAATTGTAAATTCTAATTTTTTTTCTGTGTACAATATAAGAGCTGGAAAGATATACAGAACATAATATATACATAGTATTGTGAGTAACTTTAACTGCTTTTTAAACACGGATAAATTCCCCGCAATAATCCGCTCTTTTAAAACATTTTCCCAGCCATCATAGTGAAGGTAGATTAGATTGCAGATGCACTGAAACTCAAGTGATATTTTGTATAGCCTTTTTCTATACGATGTTGAGACTGCAAACAAAACCAATTATCTTGGTTGGTGAGAGAACAAATACCTCTTTTGGAAGGACTATGACTAGGAACTTTATCCTATGAAACGAAAAAGCGGAGCATTCACATAGTACGTATTCAACCGTCTCATCGTATACACGCAAAGAAAAAATATGGTTCCTGTGACCATAAACTAAGAGCAACATACTATGATCGTAATATATGATTCCAGGTTACAATAAGTATATTTGTACGTAATCATTATTATGATTCCAATTTATAATTTATTAGTAAGGTTCATAACGTTATTAATAAATTTTAGTAAGTTTTATAACCTTTTTTTAAGTATTGCTTTCAATTTCATCATGTTTTTATCATTGAATAATTCCATGTTATCATATATATAAACTAACTACATCATATATATAATTCCATTTTATCATATATATTATTCCATTCTATCATATATATGAACTAATTTCATCATATATATAAACCCATTTTATCATATATATGATCCCATATTTTCATATTTATATTCATTTGTACCACGATATGTGGTACATTCATCATACTGAATAAAAACAAAACTTGTCAATTTATATTTGTTCATATATAAACTAAATGAGAATTATAACTAACTGGACTGATACACAAAAATGTGTATTCAAAAGGCATTAAAAGTTAATGGCTTAATGGTTGTAGAATTAACCAAATTTGTAAAATGAAATGAATGGTTATGTAATTAACTAAATTGTTGTAGAATTGACTAAATGATTGGATTTATTCATAAATATGATTTCATATAAACATATTTAAATACATATTATAATTCAGTGAACCATATTAAAATTTTGATTGTGGGTAATCTTTAAATGAATAAACAGAATCATAAACGTTGCTATCATGAACACAGTATATTTAAATCAATGAAAAACGGCTATATAATCATTGAATAGTTGTGGAGATCATGCTGTAACCATGTTTTTTCTCTGCGTGTACTTAATGAAAAATCGAATCTACTTATTTTCAACATTTCCTAAAATATATTGATAACTAAGACCACAATGCCCGTCAAATAAGCCCTTTACTGCTCCGAGTTCACTCTTATTGAGATATAGGAACTGTTGGAAACTTCCCCGAGATATTGAAACAATCCTTTTCACCTGTTATATTCCAGAGATATATTCCCAAAAACGAGCAAATTTACTTTCAAACTACGACTTAATATTCCCTCTGGAATATCCCACAGGGATCCCAGAGCAGTCACCTCTTTCGATTCCAGGGACCAGAAATCCAAAATAACATAATCTTGTTTATTCAGTGATGTTAAACAGTCCATGATGACTAGTGTTTATAAAAAACCGACTTTTCAAAAAACCGGTTTAACGGTTAACCGAAAATTGGATAAAATTAAAAAACCGGTTTTTCGGTTAACCGTCTACTAAAAAACCGGTTAAACCGGTTAACCGACATTTTAATAATTGCTCTAATTTGAAGCTTAATAAAAATATTTTTGGTTAAAAAAAGTGTTTTTCAACTTATTGGTTTAACCATGTACCAAATAATAAGCAGTGCACTGCAGTGTTATTTATAAATCGCAATTGATTTACATCGCAAATTTATAAAAATATTTTTAAAAACAACTTTTTTGACATCTTTTATCCTATAAAGTATTTTTTAAGATTTTTTTGCTTAAAAATAAAAATAAAATTTTGCAAAAAGGAAGCTTTAGACCTAGGATAATGTACTTTATATTATGATTTATATTCTCCGCTTTTAAAGTTTTTCTCTTAAGGAAAAGTTTTTATAAAAAAATGTGATAAAAATATCTGCATAAAATTGGAAAAATAATTAATATTTTTTTTTGCTAAAAAGGGATTTGTTTTTAATTTTTAGAAGATTATTAATCATTTAAAAGTAATTTTCTGCACTTATTTAGATCTACTTTTGAAGTCTTTTTTCCCATTATATTATACAAAATCTTATCTTTCACTAAACCTATACATTAGTAGGTTATTTTTTTCTTTTGGAAAATTTCATTCGCATGAAATTAACGTTTTTGTAAATGGAATGCTTAATTATCTATATATTTATTATACATACAGTTTTAAAATATATTTAGCTTCCAACAAATAAATATATCTATCACCTGACTACTTGTTAACTCAAACAGCAATAATTTTTAGTAGTTTCAAAATATTTTCTTATATTTTAAATTCAGAAAAAAGCAACTAAAGGACGAAATTTAGTGATATTTTTAGCAAATTTTTTAAACCGGTTAACCGACACATAAAAACCGGGTAAACCGGTTAACCGAAATTGAATATTTCAAATTAACCGGTTCGCAAATAACCGAAATTTGAAGAAAAAACCGGTTTTTCGGTTAACCGGTTAACCGGTTTATAAACACTAATGATGACCTTTGACTTTATCTAAAAAGACGACGATGCCTTCAAAGCTGCCTGACTGTCCGACATCATATATATAATTAAAGGTTT
The DNA here is from genome assembly GCA_951394005.1 of Protophormia terraenovae. Classification (NCBI taxonomy): domain Eukaryota; kingdom Metazoa; phylum Arthropoda; class Insecta; order Diptera; family Calliphoridae; genus Protophormia; species Protophormia terraenovae. Next base: position 98,408,041 of record OX596076.1, read on the forward strand.
TGATTTTCTTTTTAAACAACCTCCAATACAAGTGAAGACGGAATAATGAAGGGTATTTGCCAACAGGCAATGATCTTTGAAAATTGGAACCAAACACACCGATGCCAGTATAGCCTTCAGTCCTTTTAAAACCTAGGTGAATTAAACTTGATCTACGATATTATGCCACCAAGATTGATCCATCCATATATTTCTGTTAGGGATAAGAACATTAAAGCATCAAAGTAAGCGACAAATGGTCGTTTATCCTAATATAAGGATCGTTTTTAAATAAACTCAAAATTCTCATATGCCTTGCCAGCTTACCAGCTTTCAAGTTGGAGATGCCTGATAATTTAATAGCACTTCTGCAGTCCTTCTTCATCACTGGAAGAACCATAGGGCTAAATTCATTAAGCCTGTAATTGAAACAAAAGTCAGGCAATAGAACTTGCCTAATAAAGCTAGAGCATTGGCATATTTTCTTTTAGGTCACCACACTAAAGCAGCATATTGGTATAATTATTGTTATAAAAGATCAGTAGATCAGTCTGGGTTTAAGATCCCATGTTTTACCAAAAATACACTTACAAGCATAATGTGCCCTAAATTCCTTCTAGGTGACATTAGACATTTGACTGTTCCATGGGAGAGTTTTTTTAAGAATGACATTCAAAAATTTTTCAATAAAATTCGTAACGTGATAAATAGCCTTCATCTAAGATTTACCCGACTGTTTTAGCTAATAGATAGTGTAGTAATTACTAGTATCAATATCGAACAGTGTTACTCCCTGAACTGTAGGTTGTTAATACTTAAATGTATGTATGTATGTATGTATGTATGTATGTATGTATGTATGTATGTATGTATGTATATATGTATGTATGTATATGTAAGTGACTGAGTGAATAACTTAAGTCTACTACCAACATCTTTCATTTAAGATAATCCCATGAATAATTATTGGACAGCAGTAAATTAAAAATATCCCAAAGGCAATTTATCTTACAAGAATGGAAATGATGCTTAATATATGTATGTACATAAGAAGAAAACGTGAATACTGACACATCCATTTACTTGCCAAAAAATAAATGAACAAAAGGATAAGAAAAAAAACTGTTGGATTTTATCAAAATTTATATTTATATTTGCTTGACAAAAAGTAAAACACGAAATTAAATTTCAACAAGATATTAAGGAATGAAAAATTTGTCATATATATAACTACGGAAAAGAAAGCAAGGACGCAAAAATAAGCATTAATATTGTAGAATACAAGCAATAAGACTTTATTATTGTTTGGTTAAGCAGTTTTGTGATTTAAAGCCCCAAAATGAACCATTGAACTAAGTGATTGACGGACTGAATTACTTGGTGATTCATTATCGCACAGCCCAAACGGTAATAGCTAGAAAGATGAAATATAGACTGTAGATTGATCTCCTGCCGAATAGATCCACTAAAATGGGATTTTTGGAAATTCGAATGTTTAGAGGGTAAAAAGGGTAAAATTGGTAAACTTGTATCTCTTAAACTAATAAAGATACATAAAAAGTTGAGTAGTTATCGTAATTCATTTAAAAAATAATCTGATAGGTGTCTGGTACTTTTTGGATAATCGGCTCTTTTAGGGAGAAATCGGGTAAAAACTGTAATTTGGTAATTTTTTTGGCACCCTATCTATCTTTTAATCTAGTAAGCATAGGAATAAAATATGTATCAAATTAGTATCTTATCGAAAATTGGCGAATGCAAGTTTGATACTTTTTGGAAATTCGAACGTTTAAGGGGTAAAAATCGTACCTGATTTTGGTACTTTTTCACAAAATATTTTTTTATTTTTACTGACAGATATGAAATATTAACATTCAATTAGTACAATTTAGAAATTCATTGAAACACAATTTCGTCACATCCAAGGAAATAAAAAATACGAAAAAGGGGATAAAATCGGGAAATTAAATTTTATTCAAATTAAATAATGCATTTTTTATTATATTAAAACTAGAAACATGAACTTAAGTACATGTAGTCCTAAGTGAGTGAGAACTCACAAGGGGGGATTTTGTGGTACTTTTTTATTCTTCCAATGGTACTTTTTAAATTTTCTATAATATTGAACTTTTTAGTTCTTCTAATGGTACCTTTTGAATTTTCTATAATATTTAAGCTAAAATCATTAAATTAGAGATATAAGGTTCTGAGAGAATGAAATCCATAAGAGAGTACTTTCGTTATTATAATATTACTCTTTGAATTTTTTTGTAATAATAATTAGCTTCCAAACATGAAATTAAAGATTTGTGGTCTTGTGTAGAGAATCCACAAGCGCTATTAGCAGATTCCTCTCCACTTAAATATAATAAAATAAATAATTGGGGAGTTTTTGAACCTTTGAACGTTAAAAACGTAAGAAAATGGTAACTAAAATATTTAAAAAGTTTATTGTTCCTAATACCGATAAAACTGTAATATTAAAACTGTTCACTGGTATTAGGAATCATAGTTTAATTTTACGGGTTTTTTAACTTTTGGTATTTCATTTTGTTTTTGTCTAAATTAAAAGGCTACCGTTTTTATCTAAGGTATAAGTACTCCTACTGCATGATCGGGTTAAATCGATTTATATAAAAGTGAATCACTGTTTGTTAGTCTGTCCGTTTTTGAATTTTATTCAATGCTTTTATTTTATATCAATACAATGGGGTAGCGAAACATACTGTGTTTAAGCTATTAGAAATATTGTTCGAAAATTTATTGTTATGAAATTATAATTTAATAAAACACAATTTGTATTAATAATATAGTATGGTTTTTATTCAGAAAAATATACGCTAACGAAGTAGCGGGTATACTGCTCGTTTTCTATAAACAGTTTCTTTAAAGTTATTCTTAAGACATTAATTTTTTTCTCCACATAGTCTTAAATGTTATATTTCTGCATTTAACAAAGTCCTTAATATTTTAGTTTCTTCTAACATTACTTTAAAATAAAAATCTATATATTGTCTTAAAATGTTTGTGTGATTAAGTTTATAAAATCTCCACAATTAAAAACAAATTAAACGAAATGGAAACTAAATAGTTAAGCTAATTTATTAAATACTTATATTCTCCCCCCAAAAAATAGCAAAAACGAAAAGAGAGAATTAAAATATAAAGAAAACAAAGAAATTGTAGAAGAATTAAAGTCAATGTTGTAAGTGTCAGTAGCTAATACCACAATGAATAATTACCAAAAATTAACAAATTTTTAATACGAGTAGAAGAGGATTTTAAAGTCTATTTCTTTTACTTTATTATCCAGAGTGTTGTTAATGGGATTATTTGTAGATGACAAAAGATATATTTTAAAGAGGTTTTTAAGTTTGTACCAAAATAAATTGAAATTAATAGCTTAACATGGTTAGATTCTTTAAAATTTATTTTAAATAATTTAGAACAAAACCTATGCAAACGAGGAAAGAAGAGAATTTAAATGCAACTTAAATCCTACAAGATTTCATATTGTAATTAAAAAAGTAGTCCATCAAACAGGTATGAATTTTATGCGAACCTAATTACCTGGAAAAAATAAAAGAAAATGGATTGAAGTTACTTAAAAAATTTTCAATTATTGGATGAACTCAACATGACAAATAAGCAGCATTTATAACAATATTATTTTGATTATTCTAGGCTACATTTCTTAAGCCTCATATGCCAATCAATCTAATAAGACAAAAAAATCTTACGTCCGATAATGTTTACTCATTCAAATTAATTTGCGACAAATGACATAATAAAATTTTTTGAATGCAACAAAAACAGTTTGAAAGTAAATATATCAAGATTTTTTTGTAACTACTCACTGTGTACTATGAAAAAACACTAACCGGATAAAAATCATATGGCTTAATTGTCATACCCGAGGGTATGACTTTTGAAAAGTGATCTACCCCAATTTCAATGTTTGAAATCAGCCTAGTATGCGATTTCACTTAATGGTAAACGCTTTTTCCTAACATTGGCCCTATAATCCAATAATGAGCAAAATTCAGAAGAAGTTTTATCTAAGAGTATATTATGATTGGATTATATAATTGCTTTAAAAATGTTTATGCTCTTATATATAGGCAATTATCATATCGTCCCTGCGCTGACTAAATTACCTATGTAATTTTTAATAACTTTTCAGGAAAGCTGAAAAACTGTTTAGTTTTGCAGTTTCTTCGTTACTTCACAAAATTTTTACAAATTTTCTTCGTTTATGAATAGGCTTAGTAACACAAATTATATGTTTTATGAAAAATAATGAAATTTTTGGCGCGTTTTGGGAAAATTAACGAAAACTTTACATAAGTAATTTTGTGGAGCAATTTTTTGTTAAGATATGATTGTGCTTTTCTTTTTGCAGGTTCTTAAGTTCATTTAAATATAAGTTTGAACTATGGAAGACGGTATTATTAGTAATATCTTGGTCAAATTTCAACTTCCTAAGATAATTGGAACATGCTATTAAACGGTAATTTGTTGATGATCCCAGAAATATCTTCAAAAAATTAAAAAAGAAAATTCACCAATATTAATATTATATGTATCAAACGATAGCTAAAGAAAAATTAATGAACCCGTATTTTATGATTTTCAGAAAAAAGATTTTAAATAAGATAAAATTAACGATTTACTAAAAATTCCTAAACTCAATAAAGTGCCTCGATTTGTGCGAAGACAAAAAATGTTGCAAGTGTACCCTCCTAAAATTAAAGATTTATATGTCTTAAACTAATTCCCAAAATATTAGGAATCAATTATTTCACTTTCATGAGCTGGACCAATTTTAAAGTACCTTTAAAAATATTATTTTCGATCAACACTATACACAACTTTTAATTTTTGATTAAAAAAAATCCAACATATAATAGGTATCGCTCAGATGACATTGACAGTATGGTCTCCCAAGCTTTTTCCTATTCTGATTATTAAAAAAATAAATAATAAACTTTATAATAATCTGAAACTGAAAGACAGACGGACAGACATCATCAAAGCTTTAGTTGATGTAAGTCTGAATCAGTTAATTTTGGTGTAACTAGTCTTGGGATGTACACTTTCAGGCGGCATATCATAAGTATACAATAATAAATATTTTATGTTTAAATTTTAATATTACCATTTTCTCTAAGAATATTAATAATATTAACTTGTATGAAAAATTATGTACATAGGTAATTTTGTTGGAGCATTTTATATATGGTTTTACATAGGTAATTTGGAAATCCTAAACTAGTAGAGATATCGACAAATGCTTTGGTGGTCATATGTATAATTAGTAGGGGATCTAAATGCAGCAATAAAAAAAATTTCCAAAATTTTTACATAGGTAATTCAGTCAGCGCAGCGACGATATATTGATTTTAGCCCTTCAGAAAAGTATTAATTTATTTGATGGCACATTAAAATCCTTTTGTATACATATAAAGTGACTCGAATGCATGTAGAATCATTTCTCGTTAACCATTTCATGTGAGGGACGCGAAAGTTATGGCGGTTTAAAGTTGAACATATACAATTTTTTACAAACTAGAAGTTTATGTACAAGTCTGGTCAAAATTACTCATAATATGAAAACTCATAATATCCAAATAAAATTTATGATATTTTCAATGTGTAATGATATTAATGCAGCATATTTTAGGGTTTCCTAGTAAAATTTTAAAAATTTTCTTTTCAATAAAAATCTCGATTTTTAAAAATTTTGTGAAAAATTTGGATTGAATCTAAGTTATTTCTCCATATATTGATTGAAAATATAATTGTTAGAGTTTATTACATAGAAATGCTTTTTAATATTGTGATCCTTTTTTAACACAAGTAAATAATTTTTGGTTCATAAAATGTTTATCTTTCGAAAATTTTTGATGCGCCTCCGAATTTTTATTAAGCATAACAAACACCTACTAATTATGTCAATTTTAGTTAATTTCATGCTGTCCACACGATGTGCTTTAGCGAAATGTGTTTTGACAGAAGTGTCCCATTTTCAATTATCAACGACATTTGACTTAAATTTATGATCCCAATCAATTACATTTATCGCCACTCTTATATCTATATATCTAATATTTGTTTAAATTGCAATTTTCAATATAAAAATAGAAAAATAAAAAGTGCAATTTTTGCATAATTTTCAAAAAGTCCATAAAATTCTTGTATTAAATTTATTTTTAATGCTCCTCTGATTTTATTATTTAAAATAACAAAAAACTAAGTTCACGCAGTAATCCAAGCAATTCCATATGAAAATGTTAATGTGCCTCACGAAAAACTGACTTTTTGAAAAATTTTCGCACTTGTTTTCCAAACTTTGAGACTATCTATTACGTTGACTATTTCGGGCACATCAACGGGATATAACGCAAAATATGCACAATTACAACATGTATCAATCCCTAATTTTGTATTCGGTTGAGGAGCGTACAGACCGGGCCCAAAAAACTGATAATTTAAAAAAACCAAAAAATGTTGTCATCAAAACTTGAATACCCTGTATTTAGTTGTTGAAAGTCTGCACAACACAGGATTTTTATTACATGGTATGGTGAAGAATTTATGTACAAAGTCCGATTAGTTTACTTATGATAAAATGAGATCAAAAAGTATAAACGCGCGAACAAAAATTGTAGAAGAATGGGAAAAACTTAAGTTGCTTTTAGTCATTTTTCTATGTTCTTGAACTTTGAACAACAATCATGGTTATAAAAAGAAACCTATTGTGCTATAATTTACCACAAAACTTATTAAGGATTTAAGTCAGTTTCAGCCAGGTTAAAAATGTTTGATAACGCCCATATAATTAATAAATTCCATCATAGTTAGGATCTATTTTATTTAATATTGTATTTAAACATTTTATCTTGTTATGATCCGTTTATATCACATTATGATCTGATTTGATCATATTATAAATCAGTTTTATCTATATATTATTTAAAAAAGGATCAAAATGTGTGATAAAATTATTCAATTTATCGAACATGAAATATAAAACTTTTATTGAATTTAAACATTAAATGATAAAATTTAAACAAAACTATCAAAGTGTCATTTAAATTTATGTATGAAAATTGACTATGCGAACATAATATTATTGTAGTGACAATGCTGTAGCCATGTTTTTTCTCTACATGTAGTAATGGCAACTTAAACCTATTTACATTGGGGATTAACACAGGATTGTTATTACATTTTCTTTTGAAGGTGTTTTGAAAACCCTTTTATGATTAATCTAAACCTGAGTCATTCCATTTAAAACCAACACGAAAAATTAAAATTTTTGACTTTACCTCTTCGAATTTGATAATATTTGTTGCAATCATTATTCTCGTCAAAACTAAGACTAATCCCAAATTTCAGATAATTTCATCAAGTGGTTCACGAAATATCGCGATTTGAAAGTGTAAAATAGCTTAAAATATGTACAAAGTTGTGTATACATAGTTACAAATATCTTTTAAAGTTATATGATATAAGATTTATTGAGATGTCATATTAAAGGTATCAAAATTACCTTTAATATGACGTAGAACATGACTTTTTTTCTCAACATCAAAATAGTACATATCTCGCGATTTTTCGTTCGCGGATAAATATCTTGAAAAGTGGTCTCTTTAAAAATTTTTTAAAAATACATGTAAATGGTGAAAATGTTTTCTATAACCATGGGACTCGTAATATTTTACGAATTATTACAACAAATGTCATAATAAATACAAAATAATTATTTCAATTTGAATTGTTTTGTTTATAATGAAATAGCAAAATCAAGAATATTAATATTGACGCTGGTAACGCAAAAGCCGAGTTTAAGTTTGATTACCGCGATATTTCGCGATTTATAATATCTCAAAAGTGAGAAAATTTGTGTTTTTAAAAATACGAATATCTATATTTACGTTACAACGTTTATTGAGGCGAATGTTTAAAGGTAATTAAATTACCTTTAAAATGATACCTGAAACATTTTTTTATGTTGAATTTTATTGGTGGATAATTCGCGAAATAAATTAAAATTTTATTCAAAATGAAATTGAAAAAAGATTCGGCTGTGCCGAATCTTTGATACCCTTCACCATATTACCATATTACCATCTTAGTATCTTATCGACATCATATTACCATATTACCGACAAATAATAAAATTTTCGCCTTAACGTATGCTTTCATATTTTCACATATATAAATCTAAATTTTTTTCAAACTACGAAAATTTGAATAAGAAAAAAAAAAAACAATCATAGCAGTCTTTGCTTTTAAAAAATAAACAACAACAACAACAATTCCATATTTATTTATTTTTTTATGTGTGTATATACAAACTGGCTGCATATACAAAGAACAACAACAACACTGTTATTCATTATATTACTGCTGTTTCTAACTAAACTACTTGTCTATACAAAAAACAAAAAAACGTCACTAATAGTCATTACAATGCTTAATATACATGTTTGTGTGTGTATTTATATTCTTAACAGATTTTTTTTGGGCCATAACTCTGTTGATTATGAACGAATTTGGTTTATTAAAAAAAACGAAATTTTGTAAAAACATTTATGACTGATCTATATAAAAATAAAAATCTGTAGCTTGAACAAGGGCTTCAAAAATAAAAAATTCGTTTTCCCCGATATCTCAGTTATTACTGAACCGATTTATTTCATTTTTTCAGAACAAAAATTCTGAAAATAATTTCCGAGCCCCCTTTAAAAATTCGAAGTACCTGGTATATGTAGAGGCTTCAGAAACTGAAAAACCGGCTCCAAAAACCGGTTTTTAAAGCATATCTCCGCCATTTATATTTGTGACCGATCTCAGTTATTATTGAACCGATTTATTTAATTTTTTCAGAACAAAAATTCTTCTTCTTTGTAAAAACAAAGTCTCTAGTATATACAGAGGCTTCAGAAACTGGAAAACCGGTTCTAAAAACTGTTTTTTTTAACATATCTCCGCATTTTATGAACCGATCTTGCTGAATTCCAATAGCAAAATTCTCGAAAGCATTTCCAATCGTTTGATATATATATTATATATGTCAGTTATCGGTGGGCATCATAAACGCCATTTCAACCGACACACGGACGGACGGACATGGTCCTATCGTCATCATTTCTTACAAGGATCCTGAAAATGTAAACTTTTTTGCTCTCCGACGAAAATTGTGGGAATTACAAACGGAATCACAAACTTATATATACCCTTTACACCTGTGGTGAAGGGTATAAAAATATCAAAAAATTCCGATTAAAAGTATCATTATATTACATTACTTTTTAACACGGTCTACAATTATGGAGATATTAAGCCCAACTTTTAAGAAAAAATTAATTTTTATACAAAATTTCAAGAAAAATGTTTTTCAAAAATAAAAAAAAATTCGAAAATGTCAAAACTTAAAATTTTTATTATTTATTCATGGAGATAAATTTCTTGCAAACAAAACAAGACATATTTCATTAAAATCAATGCCTAAGTTTTGATTTAATTCACAAATCAGTGCTTTGCTCTCTCTCTCATTTTGTAACTCTGTGTAATTTAGAATTAGTTAGTTTACTAAACTGAATCAAGTAAGCTATTCACTGAATAGCTCTCCCAATTTTAATAATATCCTACATACATTCATAATTTGTCCTTAACTTCAAATATAAAGCCATTTATTTGTATCAACAACCTCGTAATTAGCTACTTAATAATTTCAACATTATTAGTTTTAACAAAAAAAAAAAAAAATGAAAACAAATTAACATTATCTTCTTCACAGCAGTTAATAAAGTTTTATCGCCCACAAATTACTAACAAAATATTGAATTTTAAAAAACCCATTTCAAAAATGTCGAATCTTTAGCAAATAAATAATGACAACATTGTCCCTTTTTCCAGTTTCCACCATATGCCAGCCACATTTATCTTATCTAATGGAGGAAAAAAGTTATAGCCTTTGTATTTCTTCCTTTTTATTCTTCATTTGCTGGATTTTTGGCAAAAGATATAACCAATGACCCTATTAGTCATCAATTAACCATAAACTGCCTTAAAAAATTACCAAAAACTAAGAGAAGAAGAAAAAGAAATAACAACGAGCAAGCAGCAACATAAATAAACAAAAACAATAATAAACATTAAGACGAGTACAAGGCAATACATTACAACACACAACCAAACTAAACAATACTCATTTAACAGCTAAAGAAATACTTAGAAAACGATACACAATGACTGAGAGAAAAGTAAGTCTGAAACAATAAAAAAGCTAAAAACGTTTTAACAATATCAATGATGTAAACTGAAGGCTGGCGGGTGTAATATGTAATAAGAGGGTGAAAAGTTATTTGAAATTAAAACAGAGAAACTCAACTAAACAACAATATAAATGGAACAACATAAACAAAAGTTAATTAACTGCCATAAAGAAACAGTTAAAGAAAAATTAGGCCGGAAGCTAAACCGACAAATAAAAATAAAAAGAGAGAAAAGACAAAAACAACAAGAATTCTTATAAAAGAACAAAAATGTCAACGGAAATGTTAAATAAATAAACAAAATAACAACATCAGCTACATACATCGAACACAAAATAAGTATAAAGACATAAAAGCACAAAATAACACATAAAAAATGCATAAATTAAAATTAAAATATACTCCCTACCCTACCCTACCCTACCCTACCCTCAACAACATTAACAATAAAAACAAAATTGGAAAAAAATAAATAAAACAATTTGGTTATTGTCTTCCTTTGAAGAGGGCATCCTAAACGAAATGAAAAAAATAAAAAAGAAAACCTCATCAACTATTAAGTTTATTTGAAAAGAATTTGTTTGTAGTTCGATTGTTACTAATTTTCCAAACCAATTAATTCTTTTTGTAAATATGTGTGGAAGACAAAAATATTCCTTAAACTGTTTGAAGTGGATGTGGCAATATGAAGAGGAGTGTATGTGATTGTTTTTTTTTTTTTTAATAATATTGGTTTTGGGTCACGTTCAGCAATAATTTTTTCTCCTTAATAAAAAACTAATAACAAAGTATATATTGACCTCTATATGAAACGATGATACAGTGGGCTTCATTTAAAAGTATTTAAAATAACTTTGTAGAAAATGCTAACTCTACACGCAAAGAAAAAAATGGTTCCAGTGACTATAAACTTAGAGCAACATACTATGATTGTAATATATGATTCCAGGTTACAATAAGTATATTTGTACGTAATCATTACTATGATTCCAATTTATAATTTATTAGTAAGGTTCATAATCTTATTAATAAATTTTAGTAAGTTTTATAACCTTTTCTTAAGTATTTCTTTCAATTTCATCAATTAATAATCCCATGTTATCATATATGTAAAATAATTTCATCATATATATAATTCCATTTTATCATATATATAATTCTATTCTATCATATATATGAACTAATTTCATCCCATTTTATCATATATATAATCCCATGTTTTCATATTTATATTCATTTTTACCACGATATGTGGTACAATCATCAACACACTGTCTGCATTACATGAAAATAGATAAGTAACTAATTACTTTTAACCTGATATGTAATCAACTACTTGAAATCCGATTTTTGGAAATGTTATTTTTTGTTACTTTTCATCAATCGTATAAACACCAGAGTCTCTGGTGGAGCCGAACACACGACGAAATGCCTGCCTTTCGTCATGTGTTCGACTAGCTTATTGTCAACAAATACATTGGGGTACTCCATGCATACATGATAATTCACTTATGAAAAATTGTAACTGGGGTACTCCATGCATACATGATGATTCACTTATGAAAAATTGTAACTGTAATTTGAATATTTTAAATTGATTATGTTTTAAGAAAATAAATTTAAAAAATATTAAGTTTCTATTTTATCATATTTCAGTACTTATTTGTAACCCGTAATGTAACTAGTTACTATTAATTTTGATAATAATAACTTTTGTAATACTTTGAAATTAGTTCTTACAATGACATTTAAATAACGACTTTCTGAAATGCTTACCTGTAATAATATAGAGTAAATATTTGCCTCTAATGACATCGCCGTGTTAAAATAATTAGTTATTCATCTAATGTGTAAGTTGTGAAGAGTCATTATATTAGCTTCTTAACTCATTACATGGCAAGCAAAGTTTTTGCTGGGATACATCTTATAATACTAATATTTGAATGTACACGAGAAATAATTCTCTCAGAAAACAAATTTGACACTGACAGAAAAATATCTGCGTGTAGACACTATGTAAATATGTTCAGTTTAAATATTATATGAATCATTCAGTTAAAAGCTGAATGAATACAAGAATATGAAATACAATTCGATACTTATTCATCTACCTTCCGAAAATTATTCAAAAGAAAAGAGTAACTCAAAATTTTGGCTGTGTATTAGAAATTTCTAAATTTGACCACAGTATACATACAGTTTAAGTCACTTATGAAACTGTTAATTAACAATAAAACGTATTTTTAAAATATTAGAAATGTCAAATTTATTTTATTATATTTTATAGTTTGTTTTAAAAAAATGTAAATGATTTAAAAGTTGCTTGTTAAATTTGTTTGTTATGTATAATGTGATTTTTGTTTGTTTTGTTTTGGTTTTCTGCTTCGTTTCAAAATTCCAACACACATAGCGTATCACTTTTACATTTGTAAATTTTATATTTATACAGTAGTTCTATCTCTTTTTTCCGCCATATTCTAAAAAACTGATTTTGGCAAATTTGAAGTCTCAATATGACGACTCTGTTCTACTTTGTGATATATTCATATATTTTGGCAAATTTCTTCAAGACTTAACGTCGAGTCTATATTAGAGAAATTTGTATCAAATCAAACGTCAAATTTTTGTTTGAGTTTCAGATAATTTTTTATCTCTGTCAATTATAGGGGAAAACGTATGTCATAATAAGCCATGCAAAAAATACCAACAACAATCAAGATGGCGTCTTTTACTAAGCATAATCAAGACAAAGTTGTCAGAGCTCGAGTGCTGACAATTTTCTTTTGACGCTGCAATAACACTGACAAATTCAGTCTACATTAGACAAATCTTTATCTTGATAAAATTTTGACGTTTGTCTTGATAAAAATTTGTCTAATGTAGAATCAAAGTAATGAGCATGTTGTCAATAGTGCTGACAAATTTGTGACGTATCTTAGTGATGTCTACATGATTATTGTATTTACAAATTCAGTGTATTGTCAGTGATACTTTTTCATTCTTTGGTCACTACTGCTGACATGTCTATAAAATGTCTTGAGGAATAGAATTAAAAATATCAGAATTCAGTCAAGAGAGCATACGTCATACACTCTAACCTTCATATTGATTATGATGCATTTATTACAAGAAATACAATTTTATACAACTTCATTTAATGAAGTATTCCAACATAAATTTAATAACAAAAATATCAATATTAAACCCAGTTGCATTTTGAACGAACACATTACTCTCTTTTACGATACAGGTAAAAACTGTGTTCTGGTTTAAAATGCTTTTTATGTCCACCTGCAGTACATGAATTTCCTCTTTAACTTCATTGTTATTGGTAGCAATGGCTGCATTCTGACTCAAAGCAGTCTGCCATCTGCAAGCACTGAAATTGGTCTTTCAGATAAGATAGCTCGATCAGAATTTCTTAAAGAATAAAACGAATTAAATAAATGTTTTATTTATTTTTTATGTAACAATTTTTTCGATAAGACTTACGTCAAATTTTATTTTGTTAGCTCATTTTTATTATTTTAAATTAAAAAAAAAAAAAAAAACGTTTGATAGTTTATATTTTTTTAACTAATTTGTCATAGAGTTTTTGTTAAACAAAATTTTACTGAAATATTTTTATTTTTTATTTTTGAAGTTGTTGAACATAGAAGATCAAAATATTTTTTTAGTAAATTATCTCTTTAAATGGTTAACTTTTTAAAGAGTTTAACAAATGCATTTACTTTTTAAAACTTAAAAAAAAAGAATATTAATGTATTAATGAAATTAAATTTATTCGTATATACACGCAGAGAAAAAACATGGTTACAGCATGATCACCACAACTATTCAATGATTATATAGCCGTTTTCTCGTTGATTTAAATATACTGTGTTCATGATAGCAACGTTTATAATTCTGTTTAATCATTTAATGATTACCCACAATCAAAATTTTAATATGGTTCACTGAATTATAATATGTATATGTATGTTTATATGAAATCATATTTATGAATAAATACAATAATTTAGTCAATTCTACAATTATTTAGTAAATTCTACAATCATTAAGTTAATTTTACAAATTTAGTCAATTCTACAACCATTTAGCCAATATTTTTACTTGATTTTAAATCATATTTTGTTTTGCACAACTGTTGAATGTTTGTATTTGAAAATGTTTTTGTTTTTCTCAAATATAAAATATTTGCTTTGGACTATAATTTTATTTCACACAACTATTGTATTTTTATGCACAACTGTTGAATGTTTGTATTTGAATATGTTTATGTTGTCCTTAAATATAAAATATTTGTTTTTGACTATAATTTGACTTCACACAACTATTGTATTTTTATCTTCAATCATATTTATTTTCTGCATAACTATTGAATACACATTTTTGTGTATAAGTTCAGTAGTTTGTTAGAAGGCAAACGGTATAGCTGTGTGTTTTTGGAAAAGTGTTCAATTTATTTGTGTTCTAAGTTTAAAAAATGACAAATAAAAAAATAAATGAAAAGTATGTCTTGTTCTGAGATATGCAGGAATAGTTATCTATATTGGAATGTATGAAGATGACGTTCCATTATTTGGTCGTACAAATATTGCTCTAATGAATCTTACTATCTTTGCGGTCAAAGGCTTTTTAAACCATGGATTTAACTCACATTTTCAAGTCTTTCAGGTAGATTATGAGGATTTTTATTTTTCAATATCTATTAAATCATTAGAATTAAATTTTATTGGCTACATTGCATTACCAAAGAAAACATAAAACTGTTGAATTAAATTCTTATGTAAATATTATAAAATATAATATGTAAATAATATTTAAACAATAAATATAAATATGTTAAAAATTAATATGTAGAGTATAAATATTATATAAAAAACTATTAATAACTTATAACTTTATAATTAAAAATTAATCAATTTTTATACCTGAAAATTTTTTTCAATATTCTCAATAAATAAATAAATAAATAAATAAATAAAAATTTCAGATAAATGTGCTTTATTTTAAATATATTCAGTATTGCAAACTCGGAAATGGAATTATATATATATGATAAAATGAGATTATATATATGATAAAAGGGGATTATATATATGATAAAATTGGTTTATATACATGATAAAATGGGATTATTACATGATTAAATTCGTTTATATATATGGTAAAATGGGAATATTAAATGATAAAATTGGTTTATATATATGATGAAATGGAATTAATAAATGATAAAATTAGTTTATATATCTGATAAAATGGAATTATTAAATGATAAAAAAAATTGTGAAATCGAAAGAAATATTGTAAAAAAAAGTTATAAATATGATTAAACCGAATCATTTAATGATGAGAAAATGATTAAATTGAATCAGAAAAATGATTACGTACAAATATACTTATTGTAACCTGGGATCATATATTACAATCACAGTATGTTGCTCTTAGTTTATGGTCACCCGAACCATATTTTTTTTTTGCGTATATGATCATTAAATTTAGATTTATGCATTTAGATCTGCCTTATTTTCTGCTTTATAAATGAAAAAGATAAAGTCATATTTATTTGGCTGTAGTTTGTAATATTTTTTCTGTCTAATTATGGATTTTCTAGTTATCAAAGTCATTCCGATTTATACCTAATTTCATATGATATTAATCAGAAGAAAAAGTGTAGTCATCCCATATGTCATCACATAATGATTTTTATAGTATAAGTCACTTATGAAACTGTCTTCAAGACACAATTTCCATTTGGAATATTTTAAACTCATTCCAAAAATATTTCGGTCCAATTATTTCATTTACGTGAGCTGGACCATTTTTAAAAGACCTCCAAAAATATGGTTTTCGATCGGCAGTATACATAATTTTTAACCTTTTGTCAAAAGAATTACAACATATGATAAAAAAAACAACGTCTAATACATATTGAGCAAAAAATAGTTTTCATTCTCGCGAAATTCAAATTTGAGTAAAATTTTCAAAGATTTTATTTTAAATAGTATTTTATTAAAATTTTATTATTTTGGACAATTTCCATCGTAAACTATATTTTAGGGTATCTAAATTTAAAAAACTCCTTTTAGTTTTAAATGAACTTATTATCTTTTTCATAAATATATCAATATTTACCTGTAATAGGTATTTCCATGCGACTTATTTGCAAAAATTGCTAATTTAACCTTTTGGGAACTAAATGCATCAATTTGACCCTCTGGCTCTTAATGGGTTAATTACATGTTATCTTCAATAATAACAGGATAGACTGTACCATAGGAATTAAAATCAAATATATTTTGAATAATGTCCGAAATATATAAAATTATATGTTTGAACAAAGAAAATATTATAAAAAAATTTTAGTAAAATCTTAATATTCCGCTACTGAAAAGAGACATTATAATTATTTAAATGAATTTCAAAGGTCGTAGTATGCCACTATTATAATTTAAAGATAATTTCCTTATAACTAAAATTTTTATAACGATATTGAAAGAAATACGTATCTTCAGAAGTGTTTTGAAAATAGTCCAGCACACGTAAATGTAAACATTGAGATGTAATATTTTGGGAATCATATAAGAACATACTAATCTTCATTTCCAGAGGGGTACATTTGCAACTTTTTTTTTTCGTGAGGCACTTTAATGTATATACATATTTAAAGAGGAGTGATTTTCATTGCGACAAAAAAAATTCGGTAAGAAATAAATCAGCAAAATCTTGAAGCCTAAAACTAGCTTTAATTCTTCACCTGATGTGAAAATGAATAGGGAAAGATGACTAGTTTTAAAAGATGAAATGATGATCATATGTGGTGCTGCGATAAAAATATTGCAACTAAAACTAACTCTAACTGAAGGAATCAAGTGAAATTTGGCAAATTACACTGGTCGACAAAAAAACTTTTTTTCGTGCTCCTTCAAAAAAAAATATGTGGACTAGATTGAATTCCGCATGCTAAACTTGAATCTGCTTTCAGTATTTTTCCATCAGCCGATTACTCGAGTATATTTCACTATAACTCGAGAACGGTACGCACGATTTATATAAATAAAACACCAAAATATGTGGAATAATTGGCTTTAAGTCGTTTTACTAACAAATTTGTATCCGATTAATAGTTTAGGAGATATTGTTCGAACAAAATTTTTTCATGCTAAATTCAAGATTTTTTTTTACTGAAATTTTTTTTCAAAGTGAAAACATCAAAAATGTTTCAGTTTATCACCTTTATCTCAAAGCTGGCAAAACTACGAGTAAATAAAGCCACGTATCATAAAAATTGATGCACAAATCACGATTGGATTCACAGTTAAGTTAGGATACCCATGCATACCTACAGTTAAGTGGAGATACACTAGTGGGCAAAAAAAAAAAAAAATTATTTTTTTCGTCTTAAATAAAAAAAATAGGTGGATTAGCTAAATAAGAATCAGATTTTACTTTTTTTCTATCACGTATCGATTTTTTTATGGGCATGACTACTATGACCCCGCCTTTAGGCAGTCACACTTGTATTACTCGAGAACTGTTTGTCCAATTAAGATAAATTAAACTCCAGTAGATAGCAATTTAAATTATCTTTGATCCGAATTTACATAATTTTTTGTGCAGTTAATATTTCCGTAGTTATTCGGTAAATAGTAGCAAAAAAAAAAAATAAAATAAAAGTTTGAAAAATCTTGAAAATTTTAATCCATAACTCTGAAATTCTTTAATCAATAAAAAATTATGTTGATAAACCTAGAAGACAATTTTTGTGTGCATCTTTTGGTGTCTCATATATCAAAATCGTGTAATCGGTTCTTGAGTTATAGTCCAAATTGTACAAACTATTCTCGAGTTTTATAGTCTGACCGCTGATAAAGGTGATGATATTAGTCATGTCCATAAAATAAATCAGCACGTGATAGAAAAAAAGTGAATGCAGATCCTTATTTAGCTCGTCAAAATTCACTTAGTCCACCTATTTTTGTTTCAAGACAAAATAAAAACATTTTTTTTTTCTACTCAATTGTATGTATACATAGGTGTTTTTACTTAACTGTGAATAAAATCAAGATTTGTGCATTAATTTTAAAGATTCATACCTTATTTTGTTCACAGCATTACCAGCTTTAAGATTAAGATAATAAACTGAAACATTTTTTCACTTTTAAAAAGAAATTTTAGTAACAAAAAGATCTAAAATTTTACATAAAAAAGTTTTTTTTCGGACATTTATTTCAAAATAACTCCGAAACTATTGAGCACATAAAAAAAATAAAGTTTTGAAGATATTTTTATTCCGCATCTTTTGGTGTATCACTTATGTCAATAGTACATATCGTTCTTGAGTTATGAGGAAATATACTAGAGTAATGGCCTTACTATTGCCGAAATATTAGACACGCCTATAAAAAAAATCCAGAGCTGATGGAAAAAACTGATAGCAGATTCATGTTTAGCACATCAAAATGCATCAAGTTTAAATATTTGTCTTTGGGGGAGGATTTTTTTTTTTTGTTGACCAGTGTTATCTTAACAAAAGCTTATTGTTTGATCACTTTCGACTGATTTTTACATACAATATTCGATGAGTAATGAAGTTCGTAATTACTGTTTATATTTTTACAATTTTATTATCTCACAGATCTTTGCCTTAAGCCATTATGTATTAAAACCTTATTTAAAATAAGTCCGGAAACTTATAAAGCCTCTAACTGGTAAAAGCTACTTTTACTGATTTTTTGTTAAGGATATAACAGGCAAATATGTATTTATATACATACATAGTATGTATGTGGTATACACACACAAAGCTGAATATGATAGTTTCCCATATTTCCTATAAGAATAAAAGATATACATCTTTATTACTATTGTTTTTACTACTCCTTATCACTATCTCAAGCCTCAGTCATATTACTAGAATAATACTGATATCCCAACGGAAAATTGAATGGGGAAAATATTGTTGAATGTGTTTTTTTTAATAATTTTTTAACAAAGGACTAAATGAATTACAGAGTTTTTTTGCTTAAACTAACGTAAAAAAAAAGTATATGTTAAAAATCATTGGGTATAAGACTTAGCAGAGTCTTTAATAAGTCACCAAGAGGTACTAACATCAAATTTCCAACTGGTCCTTACTTTCTACACCAAACATTTCATTTTGTTGTTTCGCGTTTTGTGTTTCCTCATCTTTTGTTTGCCTATTTATATCTTACACGCACAAACATACACACATTTTGCACACACACACACACACTTATATGTATAATTGTGGCTCCTTAAAAATTTAACATGAGCATCGTAGTCTGGAAAAATCCAGCTACAACCAAAAAAAAAAAAAATAGAAAATAAGTATAAACATTAGATGAACAAGTTGATGAGAATAATGATGTTGATGGTTAAATGTTGCTGCTTTTCTATATAAAAAACATTTGATCCATTATCTTGAAATTCATTTTATTGTCGTTACGCCACTTAATGGCGTATTGTGCGTTTTAGCTGCTACACTATTGTTGAAACAACTTAAAATCTTTTTTGTCTTTTTCGAGAATCTTTTTCTTTCCTGATTCCTTTTACCAATTCCAATGAATGTGTTTAGGTAACAAAAAAAGAAACATTTATATGTTTCTGTGAGTGTGTGTGTTTTAAGGGAAAAAGTAAGACATAAAATTGTGAGTATGTGAACATGTTATTTGCCATTAGCATTCAAAACATATAAAGTCATTAAATCTAAAAGTAGTAAAATATTATTACTATACAAACACAAATACATACATATTTAAATGTATTTATATTTCCTGTCATATCAATGTGTGAGTCTTAGTAGCTGTTTATATAAATCCATATGTGTGTGTATTGCCAGTTTTGTATCTATTAAATAAATAACACAAATTTGTCACAGCCACAATATAAAACGAGTATAATTTATTTGCATGTATGCTGTATATGTGAATGTGTTTGTTTCTTATGTTAACAAATTTATCAACAACTTATTTATGTCTATATAAACGTCTTGTGAACGTATATGTGTTGGTGAGAAAAGATTTAAAACTTTTAATTAAATTAAAAGAAAAACCTCTTCAAAATGGAACATGTCTGTTTTAATTTAACAGTGATTATTTCATTAAACATTTTTCTTTTGTTCAGGAAACGGAAATGGTAAAAAAAGTTTATACATTTGTTAAAGTGTTTTCATCTGGGTATTAAGATGACATTTTTGACAAATTACATTAAATTTTAAAACATCAATAATGACTTAGATAAGTGATTTATAATGAAAATTAATCTAAATACTTATAGATACTATGATTTCATAATGCTTAATGAAGAATTCTATGATAGTATTATCTATGAAATCGGAACAAAGAATTTTATAATCCTACTAAAATTAATCTCATATTAAAATAATGTTGCCTATTCGTGCCTCAAAAGTTATAAAGATATGAACATTTTTTAAGCAAAGTTTGTTATTGAGATGTGTGTATGCGTAATAATCTCATATTACCATATTTATTACACTGCACATTGGGCTAAAAGGGGTCGAAAATGGCGCTTAATTCAGGGAAAGGTGATATCAATATTTTAATGATCACGTTTTATCTTTTTATTGATTATTAGTTAAAAAATTAAGTTTTACACTTTTAATATTTTTTTTAGCAGAATGATAATGTCTGTGCGTCCGTCTATACATTAGACTTAAATAGGTCGAAAAGTATGCATTATTCAAAGAAGGGTGGTATCAAAACTTTAGTGATCACGTTTAATTTTTATATTTATTAGTAAGTAAAGCAATGTATTTTTAGAATTATGAGATGTTTTTTGGGTTAAATGGGACGAAAATTAAGCTTCATTCAAGAAAAGGTAATATCCAAATTTTGATGATCACTTTATATTTTTTCTAATTATTAGTTAGTAAACAAATGCACTTCTAGAATTCTAAAATAGTTTTTGGCTGCCTATACATTTGGGTTAAATGAGTCGAAAATTCCACTTTAATCAGGGAAAGGTGATATCAAAATTTTAATACTTTCATTTGGTTTTCATATTAATCAAGAAGTGGAAAAAAAATATTTTTTGAATTTTAAATTTTTTTTGGAAACAATTCAAATGTCCGTCCATCTGTCCCTCTGTTTGTTAATTTTTGCAAACTTTCCAATTCAAAATCGTTTAACTTTTGACTCAATTAAGATAACGACTCAAAATTTTCTTTGTTCGATAAATAATTTTGCTTTTTAATTAACTACATAAAACATAATAAAATCGGTTAAAAATATTTGGCTGTATATGGAAAAATCTTAGCCAAAATCTTGTAAAATTGAGATTTTTGAAAATTCAAATGTATATAACTCGAAAATTATATAAGATAAGTAGTACATGCTTCTAAAAGATATATCAAGGACTTTAAGGTGATATAAAAAGTTTAGAAATCGGGTAAGGAACAAGAATTCGCTAGTGGTTAAACATTTTCCGAATGCGAATATTGGATTCCGCTTCTAAGGAGTGAGATCGAAAAATTCTTAACATACATAATATTCAATAACTTGGAAACGGTTGCTCTTAGAGTTTTCATTATTTTTTTAATCATTTGATAATTTAGCACAGATCACAGAAATATATATATATATTTTATGGATCTAACCACTAATTATAAAATTGTGGACCATTTTTGAAAACCCTTTCTTTGGAGATTTGATAGTTGCTTCAGTCACTTTTTTGGAATAGTGTGCACATCTTCTGTTAAAATCTTCTGTATTTTGGGACACCTTTTTTGTGCTCTTGAATTCACTTTTCACAAGAGCTCAATATCTCTCCACTGGTCTAAGCTATGGACAATTTTGAAAATTGACCTCTCTTGGTACTAAAACTATGTTATTGATTTGGTACCACTCCAGAGCTTTCTTACCGTAGTGACATGGTACCAAATGGGT
The DNA here is from genome assembly GCA_951394005.1 of Protophormia terraenovae. Lineage (NCBI taxonomy): Eukaryota > Metazoa > Arthropoda > Insecta > Diptera > Calliphoridae > Protophormia > Protophormia terraenovae. The sequence goes on from OX596076.1 coordinate 98,430,236, forward strand.
CCAAAAACATGTGGACATGTTGTGCTTTCTTAAGAAAAGGAGAAGTCTTTTTTGCAAATATTCCTTTATGCATATTTTGGTATTTATAGATCCGAATGTATCAAATGACTTTTCTGTTTTGCCGCAACTGCAAAAAGCTTGTCATACCATGAATTCTGTAAGAAATTTTTGCTGCTTTTGGGTCTTAAACTTATCTCCAACATTGCTTCGAGCATTACCAATAAAAATTCTTGAGACACAAGCTGCGAAGATTCTGCCAGCACCTACGTTTCTTCGTCAATTATACAGCTTGAGTATTTTTGTATGAAATTCGGTTTTAAATTCCGAGTCCTATTTTTGACTTGTAATTTTTTTTTTTTTTTTTGTAGAATTCCAGTTTGGAATTTTTTGAACTTTATATGTTATCAACTTTCCCATTAGCTTTCAATTTTCGCACCAAATAGTCTAAGCACTGAGAAAACTGAGTTGATTTTCTACCAGATGTGTTTGGAGTTCCTTTCAATATGCCTTCAATTTTCTGGCCTTCCCAATATCATGTGGTACTTTTTTCTTACCGAACTAGGTTTCACATCAATAGTCAAATTCTCCTGATACTGTTTAATAACATTAGAAACGGTTTTACGGACGACATTTAATTCTGTGGCCAATTATTTGTAAGACCTATTTGGATTTTTTGAAATTTTTTAATAACTTGTAGGACGTAAATCTTTTTCGTCACTTATTTTGATGAAAATAAGGACAAATTAACATGGTTGTTATTAAAAGTAATAACTGAAGTATTTTTCCATGATAACTAGATCAAAAAGAATTTTGAATATTGATTCCGAAAAAAGTTATGAAGCAAAATGTGTGTTAAGATTTTTTCGATCTCACTCCTTAGACAAATAGGTAGACTTGAAGTATTTTGATGTGCTAAACACGAATCTTCTTTCAGTTTTTTTTCCATCAGGTCTAATATGAATATACAGTGGCCAAAATAAGTATACGACGTATCAATTTGATTCTTATAATTTCGTTATAATTTATATACTTTTTGAATCATTTCAAATAAAATTAGAAATATGAATTTTCTTCTATCTTGAGTAATATTTGTTCTCAAATATACAGCTTTAATTAGCACCGCTATTTTTCAAAAAGTACATTTACAGACAAAAAAAATAGGGTCAAGTGCATTTGTTTGAAATTTTTGAGTTTTCGACAAAATTTTATGCAAAACAAAAAAACTTGTAATGCCAAAAAATTGCGAATATATTGGGTTGTAAACTTATACAAAAATAATATCCTTTAACATTATCCCGAAAACAGTACATCAATCATGGATGTTGAAATAAAAAGATATAGTGAATGAATTACCCCTTGTAAAACAAAAATATGTACCATATCCCATAGACGGACATCTCCCGATAATGGACAAAATCATCATGACGATCGCTGTCCGCCTATGGGAGCTTTTAATGTACGTCCTAAATATCAGTTAACTCGGTTGAATAATGCAAATACTCATATATTGCAAACAATATTGTTATGAAAAGTGGGCGTAACGAGGAGGAGAATTTAATAAAAATATTATATTATATCTAAGAGAAGCCTTGTCTCGTAGTGTAATTAAAAAAATTTAAATGGTATTTTTAATTTTTTCTCTTCAAAAATTAATTCAAAAAATTTGGTGATAATTTGTATTTAAATCGTAAAATTTCCGTATAGAAATACCTTAAACCATATTCCTTATAACAAATATAATTTTTATTCTAATTAATTTTCAGCAAAACTAATAGTGAAAAACCAACATCAAAAACCAAACAAAAATACCAACAGTAAAAAACAATAAATTAATAAAAACCACTACTTTTAAACGATGAAAAGCTAGAATTGCAACAAACAACTTTATACTTTTTCAAACAGCATACAACTGACAAACAAGTGAAATTTCCTTGAGCTCACACAACACAACACACACACATACTCACTTATACTTACATAAGTAGTTAGAAATGGCGTAAAACAGGAAACAGGAAGTGAGCAACAGCATTTCAACACATTTACTTGGTTATAGCTGCAACAACAGCAAAGTTGTTGTGCACACATACAAAATAAAAAAATAAAAAAAAAAGACAAGAAAAAACAGAAACATGTATGAAGTTGGACAACTATCTTTAGATAGTGCAACATACACCAGAGCAAAGGGGAAACAATTGCTTTAACATTTTAACAATGTTATTTTTTTGTTAGACGAGGCTAAATGTTACATAGAAAAGAATTAGAATCAATAGGGGCTATATAGAGAATTTTTGTGAAAGAAATTACTTAAATTGTGATCATTTAAATTTCTCATTTTGTAAAGAAGTTAGAGGCGTTAGTGGAAAAAGGACGATCAATTCCAAAGGAAAATCTATTTTTTTATTGAAAACTTCGATTTTACCTTATACAGAAACTAGCGGCAATCTATATATATAAAAGAGTAACGTGACTGACTGACTGAATAACTGACTGACTGAGTGATTCATCATTCCACAGCCCAAACGGCTGAAGCTAGAGAGACGAAATTTGGAACGTAGGTATATATAAATCCACTAAGACGGGATTTTTGGAAATTCGAATATTTAGGGGGGTAAAAACGGTTAAAATACGGTAACTTTATATCTCCTAAACTAATGGAGATACAAAAAAAGTTGAATAGTTATCGTTATTCATTTAAAAAATAATTGGACAGGTGTCTGGTACTTTTTAGAATTTCAAACGTTTAAGGGGTAAAAATCGTACCTATTTTTGGTACTTTTTTCATAAAACCTTTTTTTATATTTATTGAAATATTCATATGAGTATTTTAATATGGGATACCACTACAAATTAGAAATTTATTGGAATAAAATTTTTGATAGTTCGATGGGTGAAAAAAGTACCAAAAAAAAAGGGGTAAAGGCGGGAAATTACATTTTATTCAAACTTAATAATGAATTTTCAATTACATTAAACATAGAAACATGAAATTAAGAAAATGTAGATAGGAATTGACAAGAGTGGAATTTGTGGTATTTAAGGAAACATGGTCCTGTGGGTAAAAATTCAAGTTGATAGACTTTGTGGTACTTTTTTCTTCTTCTGTTGGTACTTTTTGCATTTTCTGTAATATTTAACCTAGAAACATAAAATGAAATACGCATAGTCCGATGTTGGAAAGAATTCACAAGGATGGACTTTGTGGTACTTTTTCGTTCTTCCAATGGTACTTTTTGAATTTTCTATAATTATGAATCTAGAAACATGACATTAGGGATATGTGGTCCTTAGTTAATGAAAATCCATAAGAGGTAACTTTGTGGGACTTTTTCGTTCTTCTAATGGTACTTTTTGAATTTTCTATAATATTTAACCCAGAAACATGAAATTAAAGATATGTAGTCTTAAATGAATTAGAATCCATAAGAGGGGTTTTCGTGGTACTTTTTTAATTTTCTATAATATTTAAAGTAGAAACATAAAATTAAAGATATTTGGTCCTAAATGAATGAGAATTCATTAGAGGGGACTTTGTGGTACTTTTTTGTTCTTCTAATGGTACTTTTTGAATTTTCTATAATATTTAACCCAGAGACATGAAATTAAACATACATGGTCCTATGTGAGAAAGAACTCACAAGAGGGGTCTTTATGGTACTTTTTTGTTCTTCCAATGGTACTTTTTTAATTTTCGGTAATATTTAACTTAGAAACATGAAATTAAAGATATGTGGTCCTAAATGAATGGGAATCCATAAGAAAGGACTTTGTGGTACTTTTTTGTTCTTCCTATGGTACTTTTTTAATTTTCTATAATTCTGAATCTAGAAACATGAAATGAAAGATATGTAGTCCTAAATGAATGAGAATCCATAAGAAGGGATTTTGTGGTATCGTTTTTCATTCTTCTAATAGTACTTCTTGAATGTTCGGCAATGTTCATCCTTAGAAACATAAAATTGAAGATGTAAGGTCCTAAGTGAATCAGAAACCTTAAAATGGATTTTGTGGTCCTTTTTCTTTATTATAATATACTTTTTCGTAATTCTGATATTTATTTTTCATTATTCTAAGATTATAAACCTGAAATTAAAGAGATATTGTTATTTATGAATGACATAACACCATTATTAAAAATGTTCCCAAGGGAGTTAAGAATCTTAGTTTAAATTTATTATATAGTATGGTTTTTATAAAAAATTTCCGCTAACGAAGTAGCGGGTTTACAGCTCGTATAATATAAACGACTATATTAGCTAATTATACATATATATATTTCTCAGCAAAAATTAAATTTTTTATCAAAACAATTGGAAATTTATAGGATTACGAGAGATATAAAACGATTTTAACCAAAACCTCATTGTGTTCTTGCTCTCCTCAACATTTTTCTTTTTGCACATACATTTTATTGAATATCGGCCCTCCATACTCAGTTATGGAAACTTTGCTTTTTAGGTTATATATGCAACATATTAACATTGTTACATGTCATACTTGGCAATTTTGTTGAAAATGGAAAAGAAGAAAAACAAAGAAAAAATCCATTTATAGATAAAAGTGAAATCAGGCAATGTTTAGCGTTCTATAGTACAGAACAGACGACAGAATGACGACGACCCCTCCTTAGATGACTGTATAAAAATCAATCAATGTTACACAAATTTACACACAACGTAATTAAGAATTCTAAAACAAAAACAAGAAAAAACTTTGCCGAATAGCTATTTATTACATTCACAATTCTTGCTACTGCAATTGCGTCAAACACCATATCAGCCATTCATTTTCTGATTGTATGAGAGTGTGTAGGGATTTATGTTTACGTGTTAGTATTTTACGGTTGTTGTTGCACGTTTTTCGTTTTCCCAGCGATAAAAAGAAGGGCTAAAAAGTCTTTCCAGAAGGCCTTTTTTAGAGCCGGGAGGCCTTCTTCAAATATTCTACTTGCATTCCGTGTTCATGTATTTTTTTACACGTGATGTCATGCAATCAAGGCCTTATACATTCGCTACTCAATGCATTCCTTCTAAAAGGCCAGATAAAGCATTTAACATAACAAAATATTTTTTATTTTTTTGGAATTTGATCTTGTTTTTGTAATGGTTTTGAATAGTTTTGTTGTTGCTTAAATCAAAAAAATGTATATCCCCTTCAAAGAGAAGCGAAGTAGGGCGATGTATTTTTCTGCGAAGTAGGGCGATGTATTTTTCTGCAAAGTTTTGTTGCTTAAAACAAAATATATTAAAAAAATGCTGCTTCTATCTCGCGTTTTAAGAGAAGAGAAGTCGGAAGTTCTTTTGGATATTTTGGAAGGCAAGAATGAGGCATTCTTGTAGGCCTTACTATAGAAGGCATGTTAGCATGAGCAATTCCATCTCAAAGAAGGTGTAAATAGACCTTCTAGAAGGCCTGAACGATAGAGGCCTTACAAATTTGACCGTTGGGTTTGTTTATATATGTATGTATATAAGAGACCATGTAGTAGTTTGTCGTTAAGAATGTTCTTTATTGTAGTCAAGTGTAAAATCAGTTTCATACACATTGCAGCCATTTAAGAGTAAAACACGCTATAGTAAAATTGATTTAGTGCAGTTTTCTGACATTTCTTGTGCGTTTTTTTTTACTATTTCTTCTATTTTCATGTATTTGTTATCAGTTGTGTCCCTGTAAATATTTCAAGAAAAACGATGACTCCAATTTTTTTTTTTGGAGGAATTTTTATTATGGCATCATATTGAGGAAAGTGTTAGCAATTTTGCAGAAAGAGTTCATGAAAATAACAGGCTTTAGAAGAATTTCATTTGTGATTCAAGAGTTCATGAAAATAACAGGCTTTAGAAGAATTTGAATTGTGATTATTATATATTTAGACTTTAGCAAGAAAATCTTATTTTTCATGTCTACAACATATAGGCTATGTAAGGATAGACAGAATAGTACTTAATTATTTAAAAATACCCACTACATTGAGAGAAAAACGACGTTGCAAACTCGTTAACAGGTGTAATCACATTGTTACGTTAGACGATTTCATTTTTTTTTTTTTTTTTTTTAACATACCTTTTTAATTTGTAAACATACGTTATAAACTACTGACCGACGTCATTAAAAATTTTTTTCTCGCCTTTGTTTTCATTAATGTTTTATTGAATTGACAGTAATAAACTCAAAATTATTAAATTATTAAAAAAGAAAAAAAAATTAAAAAAAATCTTTCTAATTAAGATTTCGTTGAAAATTTCATCTCAAAAATATGAAATGAGGACATTGTATATTTTGAGATTTCACAGAAAGAAAAAACTTGTACTTCTTTGTCAGAGTCAACTGACGACAAACGTGTTCGTCAATTCCTGGAAGATATTGGTATGAAGTGTATTTTGGAATATCTAAAAGGTTAGACTATATAAGCATCTATACCTAACAATAGCGTTATATTTAATTTTGTTAGCCACACAAGTCACTTTCCATAGTCGACACTACCTAAATTTGGACAATATTAAGGAATCTATGCCTCCACTACACGCAAAGAAAAAATATGGTTCCTGTGACCATAAACTAAGAGCAACATACTATGATTGTAATATATGATTCCAGATTACAATAAGTATATTTGTACATAATCACTATTATGATTCCAATTTATAATTTATTAGTAAGGTTCATAACGTTATTAATAAATTTTAGTAAGTTTTATAACCTTTTTTTAAGTATTGCTTTCAATTTCATCATGTTTTTATCATTTAATAATTCCATGTTATCATATATATAAACTTATTTCATCACATATATAATTCCATTTTATCATATATATTATTCCATTCTATCATATATAAGAACTAATTCCATCATAAGTATAATTCCATTTTATCATATATATGAACTAATTTAATCATATATATAATCCCATGTTATCATATATATGATTCCATATTTTCATATTTATATTCATTTGTACCATGATATGTGGTACATTGATCATACTGAATAAAAACAAAACTTGTCAATTTATATTTGTTCATATATAAACTAAATGAGAATTATAACTACTGGACTGATACACAAAAATGTGTATTCAAAAGGCATTAAAAGTTAATGGCTTAATGGTTGTAGAATTAACCAAATTTGTAAAATGAAATGAATGGTTATGTAATTAACTAAATTGTTGTAGAATTGACTAAATTATTGGATTTATTCATAAATATGATTTCATATAAACATATTTAAATACATATTATAATTCAGTGAACCATATTAAAATTTTGATTGTGGGTAATCATTAAATGATTAAACAGAATCATAAACGTTGCTATCATGAACACAGTATATTTAAATCAATGAAAAATGGCTATGTAATCATTGAATACTTGTGGTGATCATGCTATAACCATGCTTGCGTGCCGAGTTTAGAAGGAAAAATAAAGAGGTAATATTATAATTTGTTTATATTTTATTTATTTAATTGTTAAAAATGATTTAAATAAGGAATTGAAAAAAAAAAAAAAAAAAAACAATGGCGGCAAATGAACTCAAACAGGCAGACCAAACCCAGTCGTTAAATATAGGAATTTTATCAAAGGTAAATTTATATTTTATATAACTAAATGTATTTTAAACGTTGCACTTTCATAATTTAATATATGACTTAAAGGCATTGCTTAAAAAAACCACAAAAGAACAACTAGTACTTCAATATGCCAGTTAACATATGAAATTAACGAGTGAAATAAGAGATGACATATTTATTTAATATTTAAGCATTTTTTGTTATGTTTTAAATACTGTAATAAATATAAACATAATAAAAACAAAATAATAACAACTCTTTGTTATTAATTTCATTATTTTTAAAAATAAGGGTAGGTTTATTTGAAAAATGTATGATGTGACGTCAATACGTTTCAAATCCGTTATCAATTTGAAATCAATAACGTGTTCAATTCAATGAAGATTCTATTTCAATTTGATACCACGGTGGTATCGATTTTTCGGTGTGGAATTGAAGACGCCGTTTTCAACCTTAACACATATGTGTGTGATACACTATTGACACAGAATGGTATCATTTTATAGACGTATGTGAATATTTTTACTCTGAGTGTAGATTTGTTATATATTGAGTTGAAATTTTATTTGCCAAAAAGGTAGTAATATTCTTTCACTTCTAAAATATTTTTTATTTTATTCCAGACTACAAAATTTGTTCAATGGTTTCAAACGTAATCTTAACGTAAATGCGTGTCAAGCAAAATAAGAGGTGCTTTGTCAACGGTTTTCCCTAAAGCCTTATAAAAACTTTGACAATTTTGATAAGGTTTTTTATACCCACCGTCTGAAAGATGGTTTTCCCTAAAGCCTTATAAAAACTTTGACAATTTTGATAAGGTTTTTATACCCACCGTCCGAAAGATGGTGGGATTTAAGACCCCATAAAGTATATATTTTATGGATTCTGGTTAGATTCTGAGGGAGAAATCTTTTCCAAAGGCACCCATTCACGTATATTTCTGTGTTAATGGAACCATTTTTTATGAATGAAGTGCTTCTTTCCCGCATTTGTATATGGCTTTCCAAATCAAAAGCTTTCTTAGGAATTTTGATTTCTTTGATAAACGATATTAATCTGCCACATTCCCCCTACACGCAGAGAAAAAACATGGTTACAGCATGATCACCACAACTATTCAATGATTATATAGCCATTTTTCATTGATTTAAATATACTGTGTTCATGATAGCAACATTTATGATTCTGTTTAATCATTTAATGATTACCCTCAATCAAAATTTTAATATGGTTCACTGAATTATAATATGTATATAAATATGTTTATATGAAATCATATTTATGAATAAATCCAATCATTTATTCAATTCTACAACAATTTAGTTAATTACATAACCATTCATTTCATTTTACAAATTTGGTTAATTCTAAAACCATTAAGCCATTAACTTTTAATGCCTTTTAAATACACATTTTTGTGTATCAGTCCAGTAGTTATAATTCTCATTTAGTTTATATATGAACAAATATAAATTGACAAGTTTTGTTTTTATTCAGTATGATGAATGTACTACATATCGTGGTACAAATGAATATAATATGAAAATATGGGATCAAATATATGATAAAATGGGATTATATATATGATGAAATTAGTTCATATATATGATAGAATGGAATAATATATATGATAAAATGGAATTATTAAATGATAAAAACATGATGAAATTGAAAGCAATACTTAAAAAAAGGTTATAAAACTTACTAAAAGTTATTAATAAGGTTATGAATTACAAATTATAAATTGGTATCATAGTAATGATTACGTACAAATATACTTATTGTAACCTGGAATCATATATTACAATCATAATATTTTGCTCTTAGTTTATGGTCACTGGAACCATATTTTTTCTTTGCGTGTAGCATCTGCAACATAAAAAAATTCCTTTGAAATACATTCACGTTAATTTTTTGCCTCCAAATTCTTGCTTGCGTTTCTATTACAAATTTTTTATACTTTATACGTCTTCAGGCTCGATTTCTTTTCAACATTTTTGATAAAGATTCAAAGCAAATATCTTTTTATGACACTTTTCTTTCAGAGATGAGGGAATTTTCTTTCAAAATCCTTTCTATTTTGTCTGAATCCTACAGCCTGAATATACTATTTTTCTTCCACTACCAGGATTCCATTTAGTGGCCTTGATTTCTTTGTATAATATTATGACCCAAGAAACTGTATTTAGTGACACAACTGCCTTGCTAGTAATTGTTTTATATGACCGATGTAAGATTTAATGAAAAATTTGAATTATGTGTTTAGGTGTTTTTTGTCCAATTTATATTATAAGAAAAACTAGTTTCGCTATTACCATGAAACTTAACACATGTTTAGTGAGCATAATGAAAAATATAAACTGGTTAACAGAATTATTTATGTTTCACTACATCAAAAGTTGTAAGCCCAAGAGCATGCACAGATTTTTTCGTGCGCAATCCTTAATAGGATATTACTCCACAGACCATCTACCAACTTGCAATAGAACCCTAAGTATCCTTTAGTGTAAATACCCAATATAAACATTAGTATTTATTAGTATAATTCTAAGTAATATTTAATCTATAATATAATGAAATTCACTATTTTTTACATTTAAAAAACTATTTTTTCTATAAATAAATCTTTAAAAGAAATAAAGAAAAATATAGCCAAAGATAAAAATCATAAAATATGTAACATCCGTCCCAAGTACTTAAGTACACATATAAAATTTCCTTCATATTTGTATGCATTCTTTTGCGCATTTCCTCCTACATTTTTTTCTTAAAAAAAAAAAAAAAAAAACAAAAAGCACAATTGCATGTTCACTTCTAAATAGTTTATGAAATTACCTTTACTTTTCTTAACTTCCGTTATAAAAACAAATAGAAAATTGCAAAAGAAAAAAATAAAAAAAAAAATAATATGTTCTTATCCAACAACTATAAAAACTAAAACAAATGAACCATAAAGTAAATAAATGTATATGATTTTTAATATTCGTATGAAAAGAAAAAAATTAAAACATTTTCCCAACCCACTCATATGACTTTTATATACTACTAAACAGCCCAGATAACATGATTTGCTGCAATTTTATATGAATTTTATTTAAATTCTTTTAAAAACACACAAAATTTATATGACTTTTCTATTTTTCCCCCCCATTTTGCAATTCATTCTTTTAATATACTTTTTTTTTAACAAAAATTCTTCTTGGAGTTTGGTTTACTTTATAAAGGCTCCTGCAATTTGTACTAAGAGACTACAACAGACCATACACAATATTTTACGTATTACATGCCCATTATTTTTAGTTTACGATGTAGGTATATATGGTATTTGTTTTAGTCTTTTCTTCTTTTTTTGCCTACACTGAAAAAAATGGGCTTAAAGTGTTTAGGGGTTTTCTTTTCTGTTTCAGTTTATTCTTGTTCTTTTTTATATATAAAAGGACCATAAGGAATTGTATTGGTATTTACAGCAACTAGTGGTATATTGTAGTTCTTGAATCATAAACTAAAAATACCTACATGAAAATATAAAAATTTTTACTGGTGTGTTTGTAGATCTTATTATTTAAATGTATTTTCATACAGTAGAAACCATTTACCTTAAATAGTTGAAGTTGAAATGGACAACCTTTAAACTCTGTTGGCCATAAATATGTTTGAAAATTTAAACAAAGATGTTTTTTTAACCGTGTTGTCACCAGAAAATATTTTTAAAAAATCAATCAAATTAAATCAGTTCAAATACTTGGAAAATCAAAGTTCATAGTCTGTTTTCTTTGTAGGTGTTCAAAATCAGACATTAGAGGCAACTACTTACCCTATACATTACTTAGATGTCATTACAATAACTAATTACTTCCAAGCTGTTAAAAAGCGCATTGATTTTAAAGCATTACTGAAGTCATGATTAGTAATAATAATGGGAACTAGTTACATTATAGGTAATAAATAAGTAATGAAATGTCAGGATATAAAATGTTTTTTGTTGTTTGTGAAAAGATTTTTGAAATTTTATTTTAAAAAACTTAACAACAACCAAAAATGTAATTAAAATAAATGTAATAAAAATAAACTATTTTAGATTACAAATTAATTCATATGCAAATTTTGCCTTTCATCCTTTTGCCATCCCTTCTTCAAATATATAAATTGGTAACTGCATTATAAAAATCATAAAAATTAATATTTTCAAAAATCAGTTCATAAATAATTATTTATATTCGGGTTATAAATAATAAGTTACTAAACAACTTCTATGTAATGCAGACAGTATGTTGTTGTCATTACAAAATAACTACATCCGTAACTACATGTCATTACCAAGTTTTTGCTGGGAAAGTAGTATCTTGAACTCAATTGTTTTTTTTTTTTTTTTAAGTTGTAGATCGAAGATATCAAAAGTAACATATAATCATAAATACACGCAAAGAAAAAACATGGTTGGTGAAATCATAAACGGTAACTATCATTAATGTTTGGGTTTATGATTCCCTCAATCAAATAAGATATAACACCCTTTTGTGAACATAATGTGATCCTATCCAATGTTAATATAATATGATCCTAACACTTATATGTGTTGGTTGGATGTGTTGGTTCTCACAACCATAATGCATTAATATAATATGATCCATATGTTAAATTTTATAATAGCCCCAATCATAATGCTATGCATACAGTTTTTATTTATTTTTATTATTATTATTATTTTTTTTTTTTTTTTTTTCATTTGAATTTGCGAACAGAAAATTAATAAAAAAACAAATACCACAGCCTTCACTGGACGATTTCGTTCAAGAAAATTCATCTTCATTATGCTCCACATTCACACACCTAAAAGAAATATTAATAGAAATACATTTTTTATTATTATTCTTATATACATATATACATATGAATTATTGATATTTATTGTACTCATTGGAAAATATTTCCAATTTGAATTTTTGATGCTTTGCTCCGTCAGCACTCCGTGGATCTCGTTTGATGTTTCAGCTTTTCATTGTAAAAGTCGAACATTGATTGCGGCATCTGTACAAAATTTTGATTAAAAAATGTTATAATTATATGAACTTTTTTTTTTTTTTTTTTTTAATTTTTCTTCACTTTACGTCCGTCACATTTAAGATTTCATTACCGAATGAGTACATTATTTTGAAAGAGAGACAGTAATAAAGACAAGAATATTATTGTCACCCCTAACATTAAAATATTACATACAAATATTTAAGTGAAATAATATATTACTATGAAACATATTATTCCTTTAGTACAGCGTCGTTGTTCAACAATGTAATTTTTGTTATAACAATTTTCAATACACTAGTTATACTTCTGTATGAATATACAAAAAGAAATTTGAAATCCAAACTATTTTGTTGTAGGAAACATAAAAAACCTTTTCGATAGTGACAACCATATTATTACAATGTACCATATGTTAAAATGATCACAACAAAAATTAATTGATTGAGGTTAGTCTAAAACATAATAATTTTATTGTGCTAGCCTTATAAACTACTTAGGAACATCACTTAATTGCCGCGAGCATTTAGGAACTATGTTTTTTCTTTGCGTGTATATAATGTCTTGTTAGTAAAATAAGCAGCAAAAAATTCAATTCATCTTCTTACTTCTTAGTGAATGTGACTGTTTTTAAAGAAGTGTAAAAAATCAATGTTCCATAAATAAGTAAACATGGCTTCTGATAGCCACGGTGATCGCCTATATTTTGATACATTAGTGCCAAACTTGTTCGTATAGTGACTACATATATTATGCATATCCCTGAACAAAATTAAGAGGTTTTAGTAATAATTAAGTCCATCAGATTGGTCAATTATGCGGACTCTATTTATTTTATTAAATTTCATGCAATTTTTATTGGTGACACATCTAGACTTTGAATAGGTCACTCTGAAATGTTAATTATTTCCTCAGCTATATATTTTGAATTTTTCACCCTAATTTATGGGTGAATTTTCCTACAATAGGATAAAATCCACAAAAATTAAACAAAAACTTTTTGGAACTTTATATCTTTTAACAGATTAAAGTTAATCTATGATTTTATTTTACCTTTGTGTACAACTTTTTTTCCAATTTTATAAATAGAAATGTATTTCCAAACCATTAAGCCCTTTCCGCCGGAAGTATTGGTTTTCTATACTTAAAGTTAAAGTTTAAAAATTTTAGAGCTATATATATATATATATACATATAGCCTACATTATATTTCATGCAAATCATATGTTATTCAATCCAAAGACTTATTTTCTAGATTTTTCATATTTTCAGACATAATCTGCATGGAACGTCATTAAATTTTGGAAATTTTATTTATATATTTTCCTGTGTGTTGTAAATTCAGACCATAGTTTTCGGACTTCCGGAATAAGTTTTGATAAAAATTTTTGAGCAGAAAGAATAAAATTTTAAAGCTGAATTGATATCTATTCTTTTTGTAGTGATTCTTAAGCGTTTACTAGAGTAATTGTGGTCAACGCGTTCATTGTGTTTGAAGCATTTAACCACCTTGAGAATAAAATGGCCGTTTTATTAAAGATTTTTTATATATTTCTGTATGTTTCACCTTTTGCGTATTGTATTATAGTTACTCTTAGTTCTCCTACACTTAATTGTGCGCTATTTGCCATCCTTTAGGTTGAAATTATGGTTAAATTAAAATTTTCTGCTTTTATAAAATTTTCTAATAAATCGAAAAAGTGATTTTTTATTTTTCTCATAATGTAACAAACAACTATCGCTGTTGTGCTAAAATCATTTTGCAACCATAAACTTTTAATAAAAATTAAAGAAATTAAGCCAAAAGTTGCTTGTTTACTTATTTATGACTCACCCGTAAACGACTTCTTTTCAACTTTCTCTAGAAAGAAATTTAAAATGGAATAATATTTGAAACATTTGTCATCAATGTAAAATAAAACAAATGGACTTCATCAAAAACATGTAAATTTTTAAAAATGGACCGTTACATTTGACGCTATTTAAAGCGAAACAGAAATGATAAGTTTGTTTACTTATTTATGACACCCGCTGTATGTATAATAATTTTATACTTTTCTGAAAGGTATCTTCACAGAGGTAGCTTTAAAATAAAAAACAAGACCAACAACTCTAGTGGTCAACGTTTTGACTTTAGTCTATATTTTCTAAAATCGCAAAGCAGGAATCGGCAAAAGGAATACAGTTTAGGAATCAATAATAAGGACTGCGCACGAAAAAATCCTTGCAAGCTCTTGGGCTTATAACTTTTGATGTGGTGAAAAGTAAATAATTCTGTTAACTGATTTACATTTGCCATTATGCTCACTAGCCATGAGCTAAATTTCATGGTAATAGCGAGACTAGTTTTTCTTAAAATGGAAACTGACCCAAAAACACCTAAAAGATATTGAGCTCTAGTAAAAGATAATTTAAAGGGCATTAAAAACTTAGCATAAAATGAAAATGAGTTTAAAAAAAGTGGGCTTATTCGAGAAAAAAAAGTTACCGAAACACAATAAAACCTTTAATTAGAAGAGTTCAAGTCAGACATTTTCTTCAAAACCAACAGGAAATAATTTATTTCTTTATGTATAGAACTTGAACATAACAGTCATTTATATAAATATAATTTAATAAATTTCGCCCATTGGTTTAATTTTTTTATATATATTTGTATGCACAGATTTTTTCGTGCGCAGTCCTTATGTTATTAAAAGTTTTCAATCAAAATCTGAGGGAAATGTTGATTTTTTTATTGTTTTGTAACATTATTTTGTGGTTTTACGACTATTTATGCATATCAAATCTGTTCGCGTTAATCATTTTTATCAATGAGCGCAAAAGCTGTGGAGGTTTAAATTAAAAAAATTAAAAATAGAGCTTTAGCTTTTTAAAAATCAAAACAACGCGAGATACACCTTAAAGTGAAATATTAAAGTGAATATATCCCAATATATCCCAGTACCCATATGCATTTATTGTATTTATCAATATGATAAATAGGACCATTTCAATTCAATTAAAAGCATTCCCAAACCTTTATATTTTCACCTCACTCTGAAACAGTAATAGTTTTGAATTTAACATGGATTTTTTCCCTACAGGGTAGCGGATACTTCTTCGGAAGTTATTTCCTAACAAATAAGTTTTCATTTCGCCAGAAAATATTATGTCTCTCCATTTTTTTTCCGCGTGTACATTCGGACTAAAGTAAATGTATTTTAAGAAGTTTTAACAGTACGAGGGCGGATCAATAAGTCCGTGACTTTTTGAATGAAACACAGTTTTTCTTGCAAAACAAAAATTTATTTTTCAACATAATCTCCTTTTAACTCAATACACTTAGTCCAACGTTTCTCCAGTTTTTGTAGTCATTCCAAAAAATACGATTTTTCGAGGTCCTTAAAATAGGCATTTGTTTGGTCAATAATTTCATCGTTGGAACTGAATCTCTTTCCACCGAGCCATTTCTTTACGTTTAGAAATAGGAAGTAGTCACTAGGGGCTAAATCCGAAGAATATGGCGGATGAGGTACCAATTCGTAGCCCAATTCATAGAGTTTTGCCATTGAGACTGCACACGTGTGCACCCGTGCATTATCTTGATGAAAAAAAACTTTTTTCTTGTCCATATGGGGTCGTTTTCTTATTAAATCCTCATTAAATCGGTCTAAAAAGTTGGCATAATATTCGCCATTATTGTTTTTCCCTTTTAAAGGTAATCAGTGTGGATTATCCCGCGTGCATCCCAAAAAACTGATGCCATCACCTTATGGGGTTTACTCGGTGAAACCCATTGTTTAGACTGCTGCTTGGTCTTCGGAGTACATTAATGGATCCATGTTTCATCCACAGTTAAAAAGCGCCACAAAAACTCATTCGGATTGCGGTTAAACAACTCCAAACAATCCTTTGAAGTTGTCACACGTTTACGTTTATGGTCAATTGACAGCAAACGCGGCACCCATCTTACGGACAACTTTCTTAAACCCAGGTGATCATTTAAAATCGAATCCACACTGCCATATGAAATGCCTATGGCATCAACAATCTCACGCACTTTTACTCTTCGACCGGTCAATACCATTTTTTCGACATTTTCGGGTGTACTGACCTCAATTGGCCGTCCAGAACGTTCAGCGTCATTTGTACTTGTGCGACCACAACGAAAGTCAGAGTCCCCATAGTATTTATCGAGCTTTTCCTTGGTTTGATTGACGGTTTTTTTTCGCAAAAAATAAAGTTTAATGAGCACTCGAAATTCACTTTTTTCCATTTTTAGGAAAATACACGAGGTTGTATGCTTTGAACAGCTGTTAAACGCAAAGTAAATGACGATACTTGCTCAAAATTTGACAGTAGTCTATTAACAGGTGGTAACTACGAGGGAACAGTGTTGCATTTCATATAACTACGAGGGAAGTTCGAAAAGTCACGGACTTATTGATCCGCCCTCGTATCTTGAAATTTTTTCTTGAAATTTGTTTTGCAGAAGACGAAGCCAAACTGTATCTATTATTATGAGGAACTATTTTTATACCCACCATCAAAAAGATGGGGGGTATATAGATTTTGTCAGGACCCACAAAGTATATATTTTCTGGGTCCTGGTTAGATTCTGAGTCGATCTAGCTATGTCCGTCCGTCTGTCCGTCTGTCCGTCTGTTGAAAGCAGGATAGGGCTCGAACGGAGCAACGTAGGGGGACGAAATTTGGCATAAATATTTGTCTTATATAAGGTTTGTTTGGGATTGAAAATGGGCAAAATCGGTTAATAAACAAAAAAAGTTGTGGGCTAAAAACTAGAAACACAGAGTGTCCGTTTTATACTTTTCTGCTGATATTTCTTCAACAAAAGCATGTACGACAACGAAATTTTGTATGTATAGTTCGGGGATCATTATAAACTTGGAAACCAAAAATAGGCGTGGTCCGCCCACTTTACCGCCCACCTCACATATAAGGTGAAAATCAACGAAATTGTGTTCAATTAGTTCAAGGACCAATGTAAACTCGGAAATAAAAAATGAGCGTGGTCCGCCCACATTTCCGCCCCCTCCCATATAACGTAAAATTTGAAAAAGTTGATGGTGGGTATTTAGATTCGGCCGGGCCGAATATAATTCGGGCTTGTTGGTATTTAAATCGAAAACGTATACGTAATAAATTTGGATGCATATATTTACAATATTTTTTATTGAATTGGCATTGCCAGATCAAGTCGTTTACTTAAAGAAAAATAATGTGAATATTTCTGAAGAATTTTCCAAATAAAAAATATCATCCTACAAGGTGTATTAATTATTTTGAGCAGATGTGTATGTAAACTTTTTTATTCAGAATAAAAAAGAGAATTTTATGACATATAATTTTTTTAGCCCATTATGACTTGTTGTCATGTTATAAGAAATTAAAATAAAAATTTATACATTTAAATATAGCTCGCAAAAAGGAATTTTAGACCACTCTAATGCACATTAGAGTGTATCGTGAATAATGCATTATTCAAAGAAGGGTGGTATCAACACTTTAATGATTACGTTTAACTTTTCTATTTATTAGTAAGTAAAAAATGTATTTTTAGAATTATAACATGTTTTTTGGATGAATGGTAATGTCCTTCCTTCCGTCTATACATTTGGATTAAATGGGACGAAAATGACGCTTAATTTATGAAAAGGCGATATCCAAATTTTTATGATCACGTTCTATTTGCTCTATTTATTAGTTAGTAAACAAAAGCATTTTTAGAATTCTAAGATATTTTTAGGCAGCATGGCAATGTCCGTCCGTCTGTCTATACATTTGGGTTAAATGTGTCGAAAATTCCACTTAATTCAGGGAAAGGTGATATCAAAACTTAAATATCTTGATTTGGTTTTCATATTAATCAAAAAGTAGAAAAAAGAAAATATCTTTCTAATTTTAAGATTTTTTTGTAAGAATTCTAATGTCCGTCCATCTGTCCGTCTGTTTGTTAATTTTTACAAACTTTCCAATTCAAAATCGTTTACTTTTGACTCAATAAAAATAACGACTCAAAATTTTCTTTGTTCGATAAATAATTTTGTTTTTTAATCAACTACATAAAACATAATAAAATCGGTTGAAAATATTTGGCTATATATGGAAAAATCTTAACTAAAATCTTGCAAAATTGAAATTTTTGAAATTTTACATGTATATAACTCGAAAAATATATAAGATAAGTAATACATGCATTCATCTTTTCTAAAGGATTTATCAAGGACCTTAAGGTGATATAAAAATCTTAGAAATCTGGTAAGGAACAAGAATTCGATAGTGGTTAAACATTTTCTATGACACTAGTACTCTATTTTGAACCCCCATAGTTCCGCTCCTGATGCGAATATTGGCTTCCAAACTCAAAATGTTACTATCCTCTGCTACGCCTATGTGAAATTTCATGCAAATCCAACCAGCCGATTAGTAGTTGTAGATTTATTTCGATTCATCCCTACTGTTTAATGTTATATAAAGCAAAGAAAATTTTTGGCACTTAAGCAATTTTTTGTATGAAATCTTCTGGAGTTTTTTTGAAATAGAATTATTTTCTCAAATATTTTTCAGAAATTTTTCAGAACAAACATCCTGTAACATTTTAAGTTGCATTCCATGAAAAGTTGAAAATTAGTGTTGAAAATTAGTGTATTTTAAGATAATTTTCAAAAAAATAACAAAAATATTAGGACAAAATATAAATTACAAATACTTGAAGAAAAGTACACTTTAACATTTGAAGTTGATGGTTTCGTTTTAAATTTTTACCTTAAAAGACTTTTTATTTAAAATAAATACACTGAAAATTTATGAAAATTTATTTTTTTACTATTTTTCAAAAAAGTTATAAAAATGTTTAATTTTGACAGCTCCTTTTAAGAAAAAACACAATATAGCTTAAAGATTTTAATTGATATTTATACACAATTTTGTCTATTTTTATTCGGTATCCAACTTTATTACAAAACTTTAATTTTAAAATTCAATTAAGCGCCACTTTTGACAAATTTTACCCCAAAGTGCAGCGGTGGAAAATATCAAGTCTGGTACATTTTGGAAAAAAAAAAAGTTTCGAGTTTTTTCGGTTTCAAAAAAAATCTTCATTTTCAGCATGTTTTAGAAAAATATTTTTAATTTTTTGTCCCATCGAATTTTGTTTTAGAGGATTTTTTATTGAATTTAAAGAACACATTTTTTTAAATAATTTATTATGTACCGTATTTACTGCAATACAACTTTTCAATACTTTACCCATAAAAGGAACAAAATTATTAAATTATTATCATTTTGCAACAAAAAATATCGAACTTCTTTTTTCGCATGATGTGCTAAAATTTTTAATTTTTAATTTTTTAATTTTTTTTTTTTTTATAACTGACTTAAAATTATGATTTTTTTTAAACCCACCTGAAGACAAAACTCAAAACTTTTTTTAGACAAAGTGTTCTAGACACGTGACTTCGCTGGTAGGGACCAGAGTATACCATTTGGTTTAACCATAAGTTTATCGGAACCAGTAAACTTAATTTTATTTATGTTGTAGACTTAATGTTTTGTAGACTGTAAAGCTGCTCTTAGCTTTTTATTGAATGCTCATCCTACTTTACGCGCACTTTTCATAAGAAGGCCGATGCTACCTACATGTTTATCAACTCGTTAATAATACCATCTATCCCATAAATTGTTCGCGACTACGGCTTCAAAGTTACGCTCAAACTTTCTTATTAATTGTGGGCAAAGTTCTCTTATAGGTCCTGTAACTTTTGCTTTATGATACATATATCTAGAGTGAAATTAAATTAAATGCGATAGGAACTCCAATTACAGATTATTAATAAACTGGATCCGTAAATATAATCTAATCTAAAAATAAAAAAGTAGGGTTAATAACATTGCCCATTTCTGCTTAAGTATTATTTTAAATTTAGACTTTAGTGAGTTCGTATACATATGTAGGTGTATGTATGTGTTTATTTATTATTTTGGAATAATTGTATGCATTGCATTTTATATAAAAATCAGCAAATATCCTTGTTGTATAAATATATCCTACGCAAACGTACTATATATATACATACGAATATATATATGCCACTAAGTATAACACCAAGTATAATGTTTGTAAAGTCATGCAAATTGTTATATGAATACGGAATACATACACATATAAATATATGCATGATGCATACATTCATACTTCTACATTGGCTTATATGAAACTTTGTATGTATTTTGTATGTGGGTATATAGTCGCATTATACAATTTATACTTGGCTTTAGTCGAGTAACCAATAAATCGTTTTAATTGTTGACATTCTTCTTGTTTAAAATTCGTAAAACTCAATTATGCATGGTTAACACGAAAACTCAATAAATTTAACTATAATTTAGTTTATATTCTATATAAATAAAATACACTTTATGTATTTTGTATATACATCTAAGTATACTAAATATGTATATCATATACATATACATATACTATAAGGTAAAAGTGTATGTATTGTATATAAGTGTATAGAATACTTAGTAGAAGTAACACTGAAAAGACCAAATGTATAGTAGGTGGTAAAAATAGATTTTATATAAACACACCTGGAACTATATAGACTTGAAAGGATTTACAAATTATAAAACTTATTTTTAAAGATCTCTTTTTGGTTTTGCTTGTAAATGTATAACCGTTTTATGAGTTCTAGATGTAAACATAGTTGTTTAGTATTATTGTAAAATTCAATTTTACTTTAGGTAGAAATATCTAAATATTTATTTCATGCTTTCAACACTTTCCAATCAAACATGCATACACACTCTGTCTTTGCTTATCGAGGAACAAACATTCATAGACTTTATGTTTGAGATAATAAATTGTCTATTTTCATGATTTTTGAAATATATCGTAAATATACAGAGCTATAAATGAAATGCCTTTTAGAAGTCTTCTTCTAATGTCGTTGACAATGGATATTAAATAACAAATAATAGAAAGTAATAAATACTTAAATTTTGTTAATTTTTTTCTGTTCTGTTCTCTTGCTGTAAAAGTTTAATGACTTTTTGGCCAGTTAGTAGTTGTACGGTGTTGCTGTTCTTTCATTTTTTTAATTTAACTGCACCATATTTTGATGACTTAAGCAAAAAAAGATATAAATATATATTTTTCTTCTTCTTTTTTGTTTCAACTTTCATTCATTTTTTGTTGTCCTTTGGTTTGAAACGACAAAAAAACTAAGAAACAGCCATGTAAGTAAAAGAAACAGTAGCAGAAGTAGCAGATAACTTCAAAACTAAAACTATAGTTCAAATGTCGCATATCTTCGGTACGTGACTTAAATATACAATATGGAACAATGATGCAAAGAGGAAAAAAAAAAAAGTATGCAGAGGGATCACTAATAAAAGAAACTACGAAAGATGTTAAACTTATGGTTTCCACTTAAGTAGAACTATGTACTTTGGGTAAAGTGTAACTTTTTTGTGTAACAATACAATATGGTTGAGTGTATGGCCAATAGAAATACCAAGTATTTTCCACTTTTTCCATATTTTTTTCATACATTTTTTTCATACTTGTAAGTATTGGTTAAGAAATGCTGAATTAGTGGCTAAAATCAGTTTTTTAAAAGAATGAGGATTACAAAAAATAATAAAGAAGAGTAAGAGATATCGAAACACATGTTACAAATATATTTTCCTTAAAGATTTTTTTCTTTCTTTTTTGCTTGGAATTTAAGAATAAGATACAAATAAGTATTTTGCACAGCGGTTTGTGGATGATTGAGATTTGCTGGCATTTCAACGAGTAATTTTGAAAACTCCAGAATATTAAATAGAGTCCTTGTTTCTTTTGGAAATTAGAATTGTTCTAGGCGATCTCACTTCCTTATTTGATGGAGGAAATACTGTCAGCAATTTTTTGAGACTAAATTATTACTGAGTTCTGATAGCTTAATCAATTCAATTGTTTACCAATACTTAGGAGTCCTTATCGGGACCAAAGAATTTTCTAGATTTGGTTAATACATCTGGTTAAACGAGAATCAGGAAAATCAGGAGACCAACTTCGGTCTTATCTTGTCTATTAGATAGTATCGTAAGGTCTAGTAATGGCTGTTGTTTAAACTTTAATCACAAGGTGAAAAGTTTGTTAAATTATTCGAGTAAAAATGGCTTATTTATTTATTTGTTCGAATAAAAATTTACTAGAAAAAAAAATATACGAAAAAATTGTCTGTATCTGTATCTCCTAAATTACTAATCGGATAAAATTGAAATGTATAATTAAGAGAAGAATCTTAGCTTTTAGAAAAATTATCTTGTAATCACCCCGTTACAATATGGAATGAGTGACAGGCTGTCAAATTTTACCACCTTGATTGTGAACATCTGTATCTCCTAAACTACTTGACGGATCGAATTGAAATGTATAGGAAAGTTGTAGAGCAGGACCTAAGCTTTTACAACAATAAACTTTTACTCACCCTGTTATAATATCGAATAAGCTACAGGGTGTAAAATTTAAATTCCTTGGGTTTGAAAAGTTTTAAAACAAACATTTTTTTATAAATATATATCTCCTAAATTATTTGAAGGATCAAATTAAAATGTATGGGAGAGTTGTAGATTATTTCACAATAATAATTTTGAAGACACCCTGTTATATTACCGAATAAGGTATAGGGTGTCAAAGATAACCACTTTGGGTTTGAAAAGTTTTGAAAAGAAAAATTGCTTATAAATCTGTATCTCCTAAACTGCTTCACGGATCGAATTGAAATCTATAAGAAAGTTGTGGAGGAGGATCTAAATTTTGATTTGAAGTTGCATTGCAATATAATTCGATAGTAGTGCTGCAGAAGCGTAGGCAGTTTACAACTTCTAATCTCTTGTGGAAGTGATGAGTAAAAGCCTGACTTAAGGGAATTTTTATTAGGGATACAAACACATCAGAAAGTATAAAAAGTGTAAACGATTTTGGGATAAGCAAAACAAGTCGTCAACTCATTGAGGAGGATGTTTCATAAGAATTACAATGACGTGACAATTTGTGTACGCAAAGAAAAAATATGGTTCCTGTGACCATAAACTAAGAGCAACATATTATGATTGTAATATATGATTCCAGGTTACAATAAGTATATTTGTACGTAATCATTATTATGATTCCAATTTATAAATTATTAGTAAGGTTCATAACCTTATTAATAACTTTTAGTAAGTTTTATAACCTTTTCTTAAGTATTGCTTTCAATTTCATCATGTTTTTATCATTTAATAATTCCATGTTATCATATATATAAACTAATTTCATCATACATATAGTTTCATTTTATCATATATATAAAATAATTTCATCATATATATAATTCCATTTTATCATATATATTATTCCATTCTATCATATATATGAACTAATTTCATCATATATATAATCCCATTTTATCATATATATGATCCCATATATTCATATTTATATTCTCTTGTACCACGATATGTGGTACATTCATCATACTGAATAAAAACAAAACTTGTCAATTTATATTTGTTCATATATAAACTAAATGAGAATTATAACTACAGGACTGATACACAAAAATGTGTATTCAAAAGGCATTAAAAGTTAATGGCTTAATGGTTGTAGAATTAATCAAATTTGTAAAATGAAATGAATGGTTATGTAATTAACTAAATTGTTGTAGAATTGACTAAATGATTGAATTTATTCATAAATATGATTTCATATAAACATATTTAAATACATATTATAATTCAGTGAACCATATTAAAATTTTGATTGCGGGTAATCATTGAATGATTGAACAGAATCATAAACCTTGCTATCATGAACACAGTATATTTAAATCAATGAAAAACGGCTATATAATCATTGAATAGTTGTGGTGATCATGCTGTAATCATGTTTTTTCTCTGCGTGTGAGTGTCTGTGTAGAAAGATACATTTTTTGGCCACAATATCCCAGCTTTATAACACTCCGGAGACTATATTGATATCTCCAGAATCTAACTCCACTGTTCTAATATATGTTTATCTGTCTAATCGTGTTTTGATGTATTTCTGCATCTAGATCGTAAGAATACTTAGAGTTAAAAGCTAAAAAAAAGTTTTACAAGGTCTAATATTCGGCCTTGTAATTAAACATTTTATAAAATAAATTGAGCTAAAATCATTTAAACATACTTTAAAATATACTTTAAAGTATGTATTTAAAATATAAATATAACTACATATAAAAAATTTCTTTATTTTATAACTAAATTTTACAGTAATAATATCACTGTGCAATATTTTATAAGTCAACGTGTTGAGAATATTTGTCTTTTTATAACTCAATGCAAAACAAATTATATACACATGTGGTGATGTTTTGTGGTTTTCGATATATTCGGGACATAGTATAATATTTTAAGGGCCCACAAAGAGATTATAAGCAGCACAAAGAAGCCAAATATCATAGTTGGTGAATGAATACATAACTCACCAAAATGATCACTCTGTGTGACATGAGGGCGGGACAAGAGCTAAATTTATGCTATTTTGTTCGAATATCTCCTGTTATACATTGATATTATTTAAGAGTTTTTTATTATTTAATGTCCATTAAAGAAGTTCATTCCCATTATGATTGCTAACAAAAAAAAACTGCTCATTCGTTCCTAGAATTACCTGGGAATCACCATGGTAAAGTCTGCATCAAGTTCAATGAAAGATATTGCAATGTATGATGATTTTTTAAAGAAAAAATCACACTAAAAGGTGAAGAGTATATTAGATTCGGCACACGATCTCATTTTTAAATCATAGTAATATTACTATTTCCATAACAATAAAATGTTACAAATAAATATATGGTTAAAAAAATGCGTAACTTCTCAGGAATATTTGTATTAGTTCTACAACTAGTTCCACAACGCATGAAAATAGCCCGTACTCGTTCTACTTTGGCGTTACGACCAATGATTTTTGTTTGAAATTGTCACCTCCAGTACCTATATTCTATGGAACGGTTCTAGAACTAGTTCTTTAATCAATGATTTTTGTTCGAAATTGTCACATTCAGAACTCATGTCATATATTACGTTTATACGTACCATTTACTCGCAATTAAAAATATTGCGATATGAAAATTTTGCTGTATAAACAGTGAGTTAGTATTATATTTGTAAGTTAGTAACTCACGAAAAATAATCGTGATTAGTGAAGCTAATTGCAAATAAAACGTACAGCGTTGCCACTTCTTTTTACGTTCATAGAGTTTTCGATATAGTTTATAGTTTTATTTTTCCGATCTGGCATGACAAGTAAGAAAATATATTTCTTTGTGCAATTTGCGTATAAACAGTGAATTATTTATTTGCAAGTTATTTTTATTTGCAATAACCGCGCGTATAAACGTAATAATAGAAGCGTTAGGTAATGGTTTCAGAACCAATGTTTTTTATTTTTTTTATTCTAAGGAGCCATTTCCTAGAGGCTACTTTTTAAATCAGTATAATTTTGTTAAACTCTTTTGATTTTTTTGAATTTTTTTCAATTTTTTATTAAAGTTTTTCAAACAGTTCAAGGAAGTTATTTGGGAACCAGTAATTTGTCATACAGAATTTGTTCTTAAGCACTAGTTCTGAAAATCATTCCATAAAACGAATTTAGAATCATAATAAGGTTCTGCTCAATGTTGTTGAGGGTTGTTTCTTTTTAAATATACAGTGTTGGAAAAAATAATAGGGACACTCTAATTTTTCAATATATTCTTACGTTTTTATTTACTATTCCATAAATATTAAAAAGTATATACATAAAATTAAATAACTTCAAATATTTTAACTTATAAAGCAAAAATACGGAACTAGTTCTGCCAAAAAATATTTTCTTTTTTAAAGGCCTGGAAAAAATAATAGGGACACTTAATGTTTTGGAAAAAATATTTATTTATTTTCATAAATCCCACAAGATTCGCACATACCTCGGGCGGAATTGAGTACCAGGTTTCTTGAATTTTTTCCCACAACTCTTGTTTATTTTTTGATTTAAAGCTACCAATTTTATTTTTGAGGACTCCCCAGAGATGCTCAATGGGGTTTAAGTCCGGTGATTGGGACGGCCACTCCATTACAGGCACCTCATTCTGCTGAAAACCACGTTTTGACGCTTCTAGCGGAATGCTTGGGATCATTACCCTGCATGAATTCCAATTTTAGTGGCATTTCATCCTCAGTAAATGGAAGAATTTTATTCTGGAGAATGTCTATATAGTCAGCAGCATTCATTTTTCCCTGAATCCAAACTATTGGACCAACTCCAGAGGCCGAAAAACATCCCCATAGCATTATAGGACCACCACCGTGTTTGACGGTTTTTTTTTTTTTTTTTTTTTTGGTATATTTTGGATCAAATGCTGAATTTGATCCAGGACGACGTACAAATGATTTTCCGTCAGATCCAAATAAATTGACTTTTGTTTCGTCTGACCATAGTACGTAGTTCCAGTTTTTACGGCACAGGTGTCGCCTGGTAAATTCCAACCTTTTTTGTATGTTTTTCTTGCTCAACAGTGGTACTTTTCTCGGACTGCGTCCCATTAATCAGACTTCCTGCAGCCTATTTCTTATTGTTCGACTTGTCACTAAAGCACACAATTCATTTTTTAAGTCTACTTGATGACATAAAGGGGTTATTTTTGGAAAGTCGAACTAAACGTTGGTCAAAACGCGCTGACGTTTTACGCTTTCTACCTCTAGTTTCATGACTTTTTTTCGAATGGATGGCATTGAATACTTTAGTTTTGGAACACTTCATTATCTGTGCAATTTTCTAATTGATAACCCGTCTGAATTTAATTTAAGAATAATTTTTTTTTTTTCAGATTCAGTACAATGAACACCACAACCCATTAAAATTTATTTACCAAAGGCATAAATCATAAACACGAAACCAGTATGATTAAATTAATCACATAAACTTTGCTTTACGGATTTTTAATATTTTATGTTAAAAATAATAATTTTTATTGACTAATGGTAATTTTTTGTAGTGCGTCCCTATTATTTTTTTCAATTGAAATTACAAATTCACTGATTTTTTTTTTTTTTTTTGCAAATAAATATAAAATAAAAAAGTAAACAAATAATGAAATTCCGTTATTTTAGGAACAGTTAAATAGCGGGACCCCCCCAAAAAAAACTTAATATAGAGAAACTGTTTGTATCTGTTTGCGAAAGTAAGGGTCGTCCCTATTATTTTTTCTAACACTGTATTTTCAAACAAATTTATTAATATATAAACATTTAGTAATAACATGAGTTAATAACTGTTAAATAATTTAATTAATAAAAAATATCTTTGTATCGTCAAGTGCAATATATAATAAATCAAATAAATAATTAATGAAAAAATAACAAAAAATAAATTTGAAACAAATAAATAAATGTTAAACAAATTAAACCATAATATGATCAAGTTAGATCGTTTTAGCTTATAATTTTCATATTTATTATTAATGACTATGAACATTTTAACAGTAAACAAAATAATAAAATCATAACAAGTTACTTCTAGAATATGGTTACAGCAACCATATTTTTTCTATTCACGTAAAGAGTTAAAAATACTCAACAGTAGTAAAAAATATTATCACCCTATAAATATTTAAAAATATGTTTCCAAATGTACACTATCACCTCAATCCTTCCCTGCATAGTTCTTGCACACGTTTGTTGCATACAACATTTGCAACTTGATGCATATATGTATATGTGGAGTATGTGAAGATTAATTTAAAATATTTTATCATATTCTGGCTACAAGTACAACATAAAAACACATATATACACATATAAGATATGGGATCTTAAAAAACAAATCGTTTCAAATAGATTTTAATGTGAATTTGTACTCGTAAGTCTTACATTTTATATAGTTTGAGGTCAAATAGATTTAAAGTGTTTTCCTTTTAACACTTCAATACATTCATTCATACACATGTACATACAAATTTACAGGCATTATTTTAAAAGAATTTAAATATAAAATTCTGGTCAATAAATAAAATTACATGAATTATATCTTTAACGAAGTATTATTGTACACTGACCATAAACTTTCCTACTTTAAATGAAAAAAAAAGATTAAAATATCTTAATGTGTTTAAAGTATTCCACCACACATTTGTTCACTTAAGTGATATATACTACAACACGTTTCTGTGGCTGGGTATTGGGGAAAAATTTAATTTAATTTTCAAGTTGATTAAAAAGTTAACAACATTTTTGTGAATAAGTAATCATGTATTGAAAAGTTTTTTTTTATAAAGAAATACATAGATAAGAATCGAAAAAGGGGGGAAAACGGACAAAATAAGAATATTGCATCTTAATATTAAAAATGTTTCCTGCCTCATTACATTGCAAAATAAACTTTCTCTAGCTCTATCATTAGACATAATAACTAAGTAGCCAAGCAATTCATCAGTATGGGAATGAATACAAATTCAATTACTTATACGCATTAAGATTTAGATATGTATGTTACATTATAGAGGGTGGGTTAGACTTTATTGAGGTTGTCAGAATTTTGGTTTTTCCAAGTATTTTGTCTTGAATATTTATATTTAGTTGAAGACAATTTTCTACTTAAGGTCTGCCCTAATGTGTGCTGCAATTGATTGGGATCTAATAATATATAATTTTTAAATTTTGTTTTCAACTTTTTCAATTCAATGATTGTCCTTTTTTTCTTCTTCTTTACTTTATCAATTTGGGTAGACAAATTATTTTAGTTGTATACAATCCTTTTGTATTTGGGATATATTGGCTAAAAAATTGTAGAAGTTTATTATTTTTTTTTTTTTAATTTAGTTTAGTTAACTATTGTAATTTTCAATTTTAATTTTCCTGTATTTTGTTCTGCACATGTACGTGATGTCTATGTACTCCATGAATTTAAAAGCCATGTATATGGGTTCTTTGGATTTGAGGAAGGAAAACACAACAAAATTAGTTTTGTAAAAGAAATATTTTATTTCTCTAAACGAAATGGTAGGAGATATTGGAAAAAGGTTTTATATTACAATTAATACATTAACAGTTTAACCCAAGTATTTTGGGAAAACTATAAGGCAAATAATAATTTAGTGGGAAGATTATCAAAAAAAAATTAAGGTAAACAATATTACCTTAATGTTACCACTTGATAATATTGAATAGATTTATAGATTTAACACCATCTAAAAAACTCCTAGTTTAACGAATAGATTATTGATATAGATGTGAAGCTTAAAAAACTCAATTGAAACAAGCGCGAATTATATTCGGCCCGGCCGAATCTAAATACCCACCATCAACTTTTTCAAATTTTACGTTATATGGGAGGGGGCGGTAAAGTGGGCGGACCACGCCCATTTTTTGTTTCCGAGTTTACATTTGTCCTTGAACTATTTGAACACAATTTCGTTGATTTTCACCTTATATGGGAGGTGGGCGGTAAAGTGGGCAGACCACGCCCAATTTTGGTTTTCGAGTTTATATTGATCTCTGAACTATACGTACAAAATTTTGTTGTCATTTTCCCAAACAAACCTTATGTAAGACAAATATTTGTGCCAAATTTCGTCCCCCTACGTTATCCCGTTCGAGCCCTATCCTGCTTTCAACAGACGGACAGACGGACGGACATAGCTAGATCGACTCAGAATCAAACCAGGACCCAGAAAATATATACTTTGTGGGGTCTTAGACGATTCCTTCGACATGTTACACACGGAATGACAAAATCAATATACCCCCATCTTTTTGATGGTGGGTATAAAAACAGCTGTTTTTGTTTTCAATGAATTTTTTACTAACACATTCTTAGACTTAGGTTCTTTTGATAACCTCCTTAGGTTTCTGACAACTGAACTTCATATCTATGTTATAATCTACGGTTTAACGTTTCAATTAGAAACGTTCTAAACGGCCATATTCAAAATTGTATTAAATATCGTACAAAAAGAAAATATTAATGACATTTGACAATTAAACAAATCACATTAAGTGTCACTCAGGACACATAATACTTTTTTTTACAGAAATCAACAGAAGTGTAGTAAAAATTATATCCCATGATATGATAAATATATATATCTTGTGCTAGATATAAGTTAAATAAATAAATTTTATCACGTCGAAGTTTTATGAGATAAAGACTTTAGACTAAAAAACTATTGATTTTTTATTTACTTTAATTTTTTAATTATTTATTTTCATTTATTTTAGCTGCTTATTTTAAAAAATACACTCATAAAAATCAGCCCTCTAATAATTTTTTCCAACTACTTATTAAACACACGCAAAGAAAAAATATGGTTCCTGTGATCATAAACTAAGAGAAACATACTATGATTGTAATATATGATTCCAGGTTACAATAAGTATATTTGTACGTAATCATTATTATGATTCCAATTTAAAATTTGTTAGTAAGGTTCATAACCTTATTAATAACTTTTAGTAAGTTTTATAACCTTTTCTTAAGTATTGCTTTCAATTTCATCAAGTTTTTATCATTTAATAATTCCATGTTATCATATATATAAACTAATTTCATCATATATATAATTCCATTTTATCATATATATAAAATAATTTCTTCATATATATAATTCCATTTTATCATATATATTATTCCATTCTATCATATATGTATATGAACTAATTCCATCATAAGTATAATTCCATTTTATCATATATATAATCCCATGTTATCGTATATATAATTTCATTTTATCATATATATGATCCCATATATTCATATTCTTTTGTACCACGATATGTGGTACATTTATCATACTGAATAAAAACAAAACTTGTCAATTTATATTTGTTCATATATAAACTAAATGAGGATTAAAATACTAACAAACTACTGGACTGATACACAAAAATGTGTATTCAAAAGGCTTAAAAGTTAATGTCTTAATGGTTGTAGAATTAACCAAATTTGTAAAATGAAATGAATGGTTATGTAATTAACTAAATTGTTGTAAAATTGACTAAATGATTGGATTTATTCATAAATATGATTTCATATAAACATATTAAAATACATATTATAATTCAGTGAACCATATTAAAATTTTGATTGTGGGTAATCATTAAATGATGAAATAGAATCATAAACGTTTCTATCATGAACACAGTATATTTAAATCAATGAAAAACATCTATATAATCATTGAATAGTTGTGGTGATCATGCTGTAACCATGTTTTTTCTCTGCGTGTAGTTTTCGACAAATTTATAAGTGAAATTAAAGGGCTTACATATTGCAAATCTTCTACTTCTTTGCTTACCACAATAATCATCCAAATAATTAAAAAAAACGTTTTTGCTCTTGTTTTATTATTATCACAATATTTGTGTAATTGTTCTGAATAAAAAAATCCTTGTGGCTCAGGGAATTTACATAAATTTCAGATCTCTTATCTTATCCAAAAAAAAGAAAAGAATTTACTTACATTTTTGGTTCCTCGAGCCGGATTTCTGTAAATACGTGGCAGTCTATGGTGGCTGTTGCGTACAAGTTACCTAACCCACTACATTATGGTACTACTAGTCACCTTATTAATAGTCATTTTAACATGGGCCTGTTTCTGCACACAAAATCAACTCCACGACTACCAAAGGGTCATTTAAATGACAACAGGTACTTCTACGATTACGAGGTGGCTCTTGTTTTACATATACAATAACTTTAATGGCTACAAAGTGTAACTTTTGTGCATACATAACCACTTTACTAGTTATAATGAGTTAGTCAACAATTTTTTATATCTTCTTCTCGTCTTCTTCCCGCCTAAAGAAAAGTGGTAATTGCCAATACACTCATTGGTGACCGATGGAGAGCAGCAGGTGACTACACCAATGAATGCTACTGTCTAAAAACGTGTTAATTGCCACTAAATAAACTGCTAGGTAGCTCTTCATTCAATCTATCCATTATTAAATAAATAATGTAGAAAAAAATTATAATTTCTTTATTCTTATTTTTAAATTTCCAAGTTTGTTCTGAGTAACAAAATCTTGGTATATTTTGTTTAGAATCAGAGAGTTAAATAATTTTATAATTCCCCCCATCACTTGATTTCATAGAGGTCTTTCGCCCATACACTTAGAAAATTTAAGTATAATAGATAACCTAATATTTTTTTAAACTATTCAAATAATTAATTTTTTTTTTTTTTGTAAAAATTTATTTTTTCGAAAAGCAAATGCTTGCAACCAAAAAAATTTACTATACACGGCGACATCTAATAATAATTTCTGTAAACCATCAAATCTTATTACAGCCAACCACCTTATTATGGCCATGAACCATCATATTTCTTGCATAATTTGTGGCAATAGATATATAACAGTTTTGTTTACACAACAAACTACATAAACTTTACCTCAACATTAATTAATGTATAACGCTTTATTTCCCCTAGTTGCCAAGTTGCAAACACAAACTGGATCATTTAATTAAAAAAGTGGAAATGAAAATAATTCAACGGAAGTTGAAATAGAGAAAGAAGTGCTGTGAAATGTATGTAATTCATAGGAAAAATATACTGGAAACTATCAAAATTTCTTATAAATAAAGATCAAACACAACAAATTTATTAAAATTTATCAATAACGAATTAAACGATTTATCTAAAAATTTATCCACATAGAGAATTAATTAAAAATTTCGACTAAATATAGAATTTATCGAATATTTTTTATGAATCATTTTCTTTAAATCGAAAATTATCTATAAAAGAAAATTTATAGGTAAAATTCTAAAAGTTCTAAGAAAAAGAAAATGTATCAAAAAATTTTATATGAAAAACAAAAATTTTCTAAAAAAAGAAGAAAATTTATCAATATTTGTCTATAAAAGAGTATATCAATATTTTGCGGCTTGGGGTTTCTCAGTCAATTTGGATACACGGTATTAATAATTACTTAGCCTCTAATCCACTTTTTTTGTATTGATTCTAGTTCTCGCGATTCGTAAAATTAATGAAGTTGCACTATATATTGAAGCGTAACTCGAAAACGACTTGTACGATTTTGTTCAAAAAATTATCCAAAAATTTTAATTAAAATTATTTTTAAGGCGTTTTTACATTACTTTTTAATACGGTCATCAGTTATGGAGATACTAAATCCAACCTGATAAAAAATTAAATTTTATACAAAATTTCAAGAACAATTTTTTTCAAAAAATCATAAAAATTTGAAAGTGTAAAGAATTTAAATTTTTATTCTTTACTCATAGAGATAATTTTTTTGCAAATAAAATAAGACATATTTCATTAAAATCAATGACTAAGTTTTGATTTTATTCACAAATTAGTGGAAATACTTTTTACAAGTTACATAGAAAAATTAAAAAAAAATGATTATGTGACTGTGTAAAAATTCTTATAAAAAATAATTTATTGAAAATTTTCTCTAAAAAAAATGAGTATTGATTGAAAATTTATATCAAAAAGAAAAGATATCGAAAATTTTTGTTTGTTTAAAAAGAGAATTTCTATTAAAAAGAATTTATCAAATAATAATAAAAATGTTCTTTAAAAAAAGGTCTAATGGAAATTTATGAAAGATTTTCCTAAAATTTACTAGAAAAATTATAATTTTCTAAAAATTTCTACTAAATAAAAACTTTCTGAAAATAGACAATTTACACAGAAAAAAGTCACCAATTAATAAATATATATGAAAATAATTCATTTAATTATAAACTTGTTTAAATTTGCACCTCTTACCAAAATAATCATTTGTCAATTACTAAAAACTTTAAAAAATGTAAAACAGAAAATTATTTCCAACTAATAAATTAATTAAATCAATCAAGCAGATGACTGAATGAATTAAAAATGTGTATAGGAAATAAAATCCTATTAAAATTTATGTTTATTTTATTTTTTCTTGAATATATTTATTAAACTTTGATGCAAAATTAAACAAATGAGTTAATTGTAAAAATATTTTTTCTGTGTTTTTAAAATTTTATATATAGGAAAAACTTTAAGAGAAATTTCCATTTAATATACATATACATAAAATACAGTGGTTTAATGAATGATATATTGTCAGGCCAATTCGTAAAATCGAATTTATTTTACTTATAAAATATACTTTTTATTTTAAAGTCTACATTTTTACTTTTTTAACGTTAAAACACTATTTAGTTATCTTATAACGACAAAAGTGAAAAATAAAATAAGCAAATTCTGTTTATAATGTTAAATCGGCTTAATATGTAATTCTTAACTGAATGGATACTTTAAGCGAATTATTCAGCAAAAACGCATCGCATGTGTACAAACAAATGACATGATAAAATGACATTGAACAAAATATGATGAGAAATGTGTTTTATTTATTTTCTCTTTTTTATAGATTTCAAATCGCCTACGTTAAATCGCGAATTCTTTAAACTAAGTATTCCTTAAACCGGGAAAACTCTGTATTATATTCGAGCAATTATATCAAAAATATCTATAAAAATTAATTTTATCAAACATATCAATAAATTAAAAATTGTTTTAAACAAATTATAGTAAAATTAAAAAAAAAATATATATATATATATATATAAAAAACCTTTTTATAATTTTTTTTTTTTTTTTTTAAGTTAATTTGCTGAGAATTTTTTATTAATATGTGATTTATCCAATAGTTCTTTTATGTCCTTATGTTTTGGTGGGAAGATGCAAACATCCAAAATACATATGTATCATTAATGTACTTTAATTTGACTTTAATTAAATTTTGAGTTCTCTTTTTAAGATATTAAATAATTAAATTATAAGTGGACATGATGACTTACTTTTATAACAGAAGCTTTTTTTCATCGAAAGTTTTAAAACTCATTTTTGATCTTCCTAATATAAACAATTTTATTTTATTTAATTTACTTATTTGATTTTATTTAGTGATAACCTGATTTATTTATATTTTCATTACTGAGCTTTTTAATTTTTAACTTTTATTTTATTTTCTATTTACAAATCAAAAAAAGCTTTTCTTTTTATCACTACACTCTTAATTTTAAAGATTTTGCACTCTTGCATATCTCTTTGTTTAACATAAAAAATTGCATACGCAACAGCAAAGAATTGCATTACTCTTACACACACTCACTCAAGCATTTTCATTTATTTGCTTTTTCCTTTTTTTTTTCTGCACAACGAATGGCCAAACAAAAGCAACACACTGACCGGCTCGAATTTTCATACAAACTTTTCACACTTTTTTCATTGTTTTACACAACATTTTTTAACGAAATTTTTACACACAAATATTAAAATTATATTTTTATGTAAAAATATTTTAATTTTCTCTATTATTTAATGGGTTTTATTAACAAAATTTACGACACTAATTACCGAACAACCGAGCAATTCAACAAGTTATTAATGACTACGCAGATTATCTAAATGAAGAGATTGTTCTTATTGTTGTTGTTAGAAGTTTTTATGATTGTGTGTATGTATGCGTTAGCTAGAGAGGAACCAAAAACATTGAAGTTGCGTAGTTGGATAAAGTTGCAAAGATAAATTATAGTAAGATAATATGGTACTTTTTATCTTAATACTAGGGGAAATGAAATGCTTCAATGACGGATATGGGAAATTTTAAACTTTGTTGGTATATAAAATATTTAAGAATTCATTTAAGAAAAAAAAATATTAACAATCAAAAACTAAATGAAGAACCATAGCGAAAAAGGGGATTAATTCGTGGAAGTCAACTAAACTAAACTAAAACTAACGAGAAATTTAATATAAATGTTTTTATTACAATTTTAATGGCTACAGTTGTTTAAAATCTTCATTTTGAACTTCCTGTAATTCCTCTGGTAATAGAATATATTGTGGTTTTAGCATAATTTCAACTGGTTTATTTTAATTTAAAATTAAATATTTTTCGTTTCGGCAAATATTGGCAAAATGTTAAGATATTATATTTTATCACTAAATAAAAATGTTTACCCAATTGTAGCCAATAACTCTTTAAAACTCTACATATATCTCGAATAAACCCCATTTTTAGGGTAATTTTTGCAAAATTATTAAAAATAATTATGCAACATATATCAGAATAAACTTTATTTTAGAATATAGTCCTCTATCTGAACTTAATCCACCTGTTTAAAAAAAAAAAACAATTATCGTTTTATAAAAACTAACAAAAATCCCTCTTGAATTTTTTTTTTTTTGAACTATAATATTATTTATGAAAAATTATTGGACTTTGAGAGAGTGTATCAAAAAAAGTAAACAACATAGAACAAT